>JAAEAF010014334.1:0-318602 GCA_011037195.1 Triatoma infestans
TCATAGTTGATTATACAATTCTATCATCCAAACAAAATTAGTTAGAAATAAATAGATGGCCAAAATTCTGAGTTTTAAGAAAATTAGTAAACCGGAAATGCGCTTTTACTAGACAGTATTTTCAGTTTTCAACGAATTTCATTAAATTTGCTACACATGCTAAAAAATATGTCAATTATAATTTTTAGAACTGGAGTAAGAGTAAGTTGTGTGAGTGTTTCACACCAGATTTTTTTCTTAAAAAAGCCTTTTATTTATGTAGAATTTTAGTAAAAAACTTTTAAAATAATTTTATACTAATGGAGTTAATTTGAATTCTCTCCAATACTTTTAAAATATTATTGGACCGCCATATTTAAGGGACAAAGTTATATAAATTAAAATAATATCTAATACAGTTTTAAGGAACAAATGGACCTCCATAACATGATTCATAAATAGAAGTAAAGGACAATTCATTATTTAGAAAGCTGGAGGCAAACTTATAAGGAAGAGCAACAGCCAGTTTAAATGTCTGTAAATGCCAGCCGGTGTTGTTATTAAAGGTCGATGTTAGCACTTTATAGTAAGTAGTTCATAGGTTACTATTTTTTACACCGTTCCAACAAACACTACACCTACATTTAGTAGAGGAGAATAGTAATGCCAAAAGTACACTTTTTGTAGACAGTTTAACTAGAATTAGTGTTCATCCAATAAATCACAAGAACTCCTCAGGTAGTTGGAGGTGTGAAACAGGTAAGGCCTTCATTCTAGTGCTCTGAAATGGATATATTGTGTTGGTTAGACCTATGATAATCTACTTGCGGGCGACATGGGCGAGTAAAAAGGTACAACATCGGGAATTTATGTGTGACAGGATTAAATGAGAGCTTATCCCATAGCCGGCTGGGGTGGAGTTATTCTCAAGCTCACACCTCTCTTCAACTAGTGGTTGAGAGATAGTTTAAAGGACCTTTGTCAGAGACTCCGATGGCCTAAAACACGTATTTCCTATAAAAACTCATTTTGAAATTTTATACAACTTCAGTATAAGAGAAAATAACAAGATACTAAGCTAATAAATATAATTGAATTACAAATTTAATACATCCAGTATTCTTGTTGTGGAAGTAAATATACAATAAACTATAATTTCATTTAACTAATTTTACTTCTATAAACAAAAACAAAGTTTTTGATGCTTAAAATTATAGTTTTGTTTGGTAAACATACAAAATTGTTTGAACATACAAAACTTTGTCCATACCAAGTTACAACTACCCATATTATGAAGTCAATGTTTGTACAAACAATTACAAAATATTACCTATTACATTTAACAGCAAACAATTTTAATTAATTAATTATTTTTTATTCCCTTTTACCATTGTATGTGTTCATCGAATGAGAGTTGTTTTAAGTTTCCTCTTTGCTTAACGGCAATAACTGAATTCTAATGGATATTTAAAACTGAGGCTTTCGCGAGAAGAAGATATTTTGCAAATCCAATAAGTCCGAAAATATTGTTAGAGTTTGCCTTCTTCTATATGCGTCTCTTAGCGAATAGCAGCAGAATAGCAATGCCTAAATTTTATTGCTTAGCGAAGAGGTTAATAAGGTGGCTGACACTGTGGCAACAAAAGGTGCAGTAATCCTCCTTGAGGACGGGAACCCACTTGTGGAAAAGCGACCAAAAAGTACTACCCTGGAGAAACCTCCCATCTGAGGCACTTTTCACTTAGCAGCTACGACCAGATAAGGTCTGACTATATATATCAGGCAAAGCAAAAATATGGTTTACATATTAAGACTTCCTCACGGGGCACTGCAAGAGAGAGGGAGGGCCCGATAATGCTGATACAAGAATCCGAAAGCACCTGCAGATTTTGTGGGAAAATAGAGAAGACTCTAATATTCCTCGTAACGGACATCAACGCTAACATCCAGAGAGGTTTAGAAGCCTGGGGGACATTACGGTGAAAATGAAAAGATATTCACCCTAAAAGCTACCCAGATGTTGACAATTCTTTAAAAAATAGAAATGGAAAGAACGATGTCTGTTGAAAGGTGCCATCCTGGCGCTAGTAACAAAGATCAATAACTCTTTTAATGTCGCATTGCATTCATTCTTATAAAGAAAAATAATTAAACCCTGGGCGCAACAGTCCATAAAGAATCACGGCTTGTCAGTCGACGATTTTTATGGGGGATATTTTATTGGCCTCTACCACCCAGGTTCATTATTAAACTACGGCTCTCTATTTTTTCTCAGGCTGCTGGGTCAACTATTCGTAACCCTATGGGAATGAAACGTTACTGCTCGCAGCAACGGCAAGCCACTAGACTGCTGTGGTTATATTTGGGTCAAACTTGAATTGATCATTTTCGATGGCAAACCAGTATAAAAGTATATGGTGGTATACTGTTCAATGAACACTACCAAACTATTCAAACTATTTGAGTCAAATCGAGGATCAGCCCGATTTTACATCCCTTACCGTACTCAACGTTTCCTGCCGGGATTAAAATATGTTCTGTTGTTTCAGCCTCCATAGCTTATTTATACTCTTTAGTACGTATTGTTCCCATCCTAAAAGAACAAAAACAACTAAAGATCTGCAAGTCCTTGTCGGGTTGTCTCCCAATTGATTTGGGGATAATAAGATCAGCAGCTAAGTATATTCAGAAAAAAAGGAAAATAATTTTCATTACGAGGTATAACGGTTGAAGCGGTTCCGCAATGGAGAGGAGAATAACAACTTTGTTCTTTAGATTCTCGCAGTGAAGACTTAAAATTGATGAGGAACTTCAGGAAGTATGAAAATCCCGTTCTGTTAAACTAGTTCTGTTAAAGGAAGGACAACTTTTTTGTGCCCTATGTCGCTTGGTGGTAGGAGAGTGGTCCCTTCAGAGTTCCCATGTCCTGTTGCGCGATTCATTACTTGACACTGCCAATTAATGCAACAACATGGAACTTGTAAATAACAATCGCTGCTATTGCGGTAACGTGAAACTGCAGAACACATTATTTTTTTAATGTCGCTTATACGATGCTATCAGGATGAAAAAGTGGGCCAACATAGGATTCCATGAGTTTAAAATAAGAGTCACTTCCGTTACGGTTAAAAAATAATTATGCATATGAGGCCTTCAGCATCTTCGCAAATACGCCTTTAATGGGGGAAACGGAAAGCAGATGGGTAAATTAGACGGAGTAATTGGATTGTATGAGCATAATTTATTGTTTACATGTGGTTTCTATGTGACTATTAAAACTAATGAATTGATTCGTATTATGTGATTCTTTTAGCCGTGATTTTTTCTGGTTTAATTGTCTTTTGTTCTTTGCATAAGCACTTGCTTTTGTAATGACATAGCAATGTCAAAGCCTTCACAAAATATAACAAAAGGAAAGAATAATTTATAACTAGTGGCCCCACAGTCGGTCGCTGCCTTTTCAATATAAAGGTATCAAAGACAAGCACCGATAAAGCCCTGTCTATTGAACAGAAACCACCTAGTCTTTGAAAGTCGCCGATGGGCGACCAAATCTGGCCACTGACCTGAATCACTGGTCGCCGACCTAACCAAGGTCGCACAAGGTCGCACGCTACTAGAGATGTCTTAGTGTGAGAACTTACTTACACACTTGACAGTGTGTGAGTAAGACTAATATAAACTTCGCCCCACTGGAAGAGGGGATCATTATATCATTCATCATTATACGAGTAGCCACATCATTATATCAGTATCATTTTACCGCAGCAGTTATACTTGAGTTCCGAGCGCGTCCCTATACAAGGTTTATCATATAATTATTTTCATAGTTGTGCATATTAGTTTATTTATTATAATCATTTTAAATTATTTGTTATTCAACTCTTTATCAAATCATATTAATAATTGTAGTTACATTAGGCTCATTCAAATTATTGTTAAAATATATTCTATTTTTATAAATTCAGTGTTAGTAATTCAAGCAATAACTCTCTAAACTAACTTCCGCCTAATAAATCCCTCTTCAAGACATCTAACTTCATACCTCAGGAATCACGACAATTGATTCCACTACACTTTGATTCAAACTCTTTTAAGATTAGAATTTATGATTGTGGTTCTTTATTTAATTTTTTTTATCTATATTTTCTTATTTTATTTATCTTATTATTTATTTTTGTTTTTTTGACTTATTAGAATAAGTTTAGGATTAGAATTTTAGTTTTAGGTAATTCAGAATTTTCACTAGGAATATTGAGTACCAGGAACTAGTTTTTTTTTTATATAGATTTATAATGTACATATTGTAAATAGTTTGAGTCTATTCTTGTTCCCTTTCTTAGTTCTTCAGAGGTTATGTCTAATGAATGTGGAACTTTTCTTTGACTATAGCGAAATTATTCACGGACAGGTATGAACGCAAGCCCCCCCCCCCCAAACTGCAACTGGGTGATTTTAAAAGAAAAATTGCTCCGTCTAAAAGTAGTGAGTGTCAAAAAGTTGTCAAAATAATGAAGCTCCTAGGCTTCATCATTTTATTAAAAGAGCGAATGTCATTACTATTCTTAAGTTCAGATATTTTCAATACGTGACTATAATTTGTCTGAGCTGTTAACAGAGTGATTATTATATAAATTGGGGGCATGTTGGCCAAAAATGATTTAAATTATTAAACATCATGGCCAGTTTTTTTTAACTGATGGAACTTTGAAAAACAATCCGAGAGAGACTTGGTTTATATTGAGATTTGTGTTGTAAGTTAATCTGTTATAGGATTATATACACTTTACTTGAGGATGAATTGTGTTTCTGGATACACGATATACCTATTATTTTGGGAACAACAATAAAGAGTGGTTTTAGAAAAATTTTTGTTTTAGGATAATTAGTAATTATTAGTACGAGATATATAGTAGACCCATAGTTAGCACTATAGTAATTATATTTAGATATATTATTGAGTTAAGGATTCGGCTAGCGAAATGCCTTATTTTTTTTTATTTTTTTTTGTAATTTTAGGCCCGTCAACAATCTATGGTTCATTGGCGCCGGAGCCTTTCTCACGTTGTTATGCCGGTATCCGCTGGACAGTGTTCTCCTTACCGACAAACCACTGTCCGCACCGGACAGTGAGCGTAGGGGCTTCTAGGAAAAAAAAAAAAATCTGAAGGGCAGAACAGGCTGGACTCGAACACGGGTCCCCCCCCCCGGCGGAGGAGAGTCCAGTGCGCTAACCACTGAGCTAATCCCTTCCCTGAAATGCCTTATTAAAAAATGTTTTATTTATGCAAAAACTACAAGTACTATACAATACATGAAAAGAATAGATTATCTTACCAGTGCTGCTGCTGCTGCCTGGGAGGGACTAGCTTCTTATGTAAGATTATCTATCACTCACACACTACATTACATATTAGAATATTCACTAATACAATAATATAATTACACCAGTTAGTCTAGTGGTAATAATAGTAAGGCTGTTTTATATATATAATATATAAATTATAATATATATAATAAATGTATATAATATAATATATAAAAAAAATATAATAAATAAATATAATATATATTACATAATGTCCATTGTACGTAATGGCAAATCTTGAGAATTAATTACTCAAATTTATATATGTTGTTGAGGCTGAGGTATAGATGTAGCTGCATATAGCTTGCACGCGAGTAAGCTATATACAGCTTACAGCTTTCCGCCCTGCGGAAAAAAATTAATAAAAAAATCTCCCTTTACATATATGCTCCAGAAGGCAGAACAATGAATATTGTGTATCAAAAAGCATTGCAATAAGAAAAGTAATTTTTTAATTCGAAAAGCATTATAATCATAATATTACTTTTAATAAAAAATATGCCTTTTTTCTGTAAATTACATGTGATTAGAATTTTTTATTTAAAACAATTTTTTTTTTTTTATCACTTCTCTTATTATTGTAAATATTTTTTAATAAAATAACGTTCAAATATACATCAGCAAAACGGACCGGGTACAGCTAATATATATATATAAAACAAGTCTTATGGCCATCTCCGTTTTAGTCTTCTTTGTGGAATTAAAGTAGTTTGTAAATTGTTGATGATAAGATTTGTATGACTTAGTGTACAGTCGATGCTGCTTATTGTACTGTTTCAGTGATTTTTGTGTCTTTATGTATTGTTTCGTTTGTAACACAGAAGGTTGATGAAAGGATAGTCCACAGCGTGCTAGTGGAACCTCTTACTTTCTTGATAAAATCTTGTTATTAAGGTATTCACAGAAGTATTAATGTCCAATTAATTATATGCTTCGACTATACCTACTATGAAACGACTTACCTACTGACATGACTAGCAAGAAAACATTTTTTAGTTTTAAATTTTATTTTTATAATTATTTATTTGCAAAGTTCAGGGGAAATTAAGTTTTTACTAATTATTATTATTATTTCTATTATTTTTATTTATTAGTAGTATTAATTTTAGTTTTAAATCTGTATATAGTTATTGTAAATAGTTTTATTGTAATATTAATGTAAATAATTGGTGGAAATTTATTTTATTTTTTATTTTAATTAGATCAGAGAGTGATTATTGTATTATATTTTACGAGATGTAAATTTCTTTTTTTGCTCTTAAGGGACATAGGTCCCAGGGCATAATAAACTTATCTTTCTTTCTTTCTTTCTTCTCAATGATGGTTTTAGAGGCTGTTATCTAATTCCATAAATACCTATCTATATTTTCATACTCGGTTCCGATCAATTCAAGCCCAAACTCGGGCTTTTCTATGATTTGCCAAACGAAAGTGATGAATTCAAGAACGACTCCAAATGGAAAATAATCACAATATATTGTCTGTTTTATTAACAAGTATTACTTTTTAGAACGCACAGGTTCTTTGGGATAATGACTCCTTGATTGCAACACAAGCTACGCAATAGTGCTAACAAATATGTGGTTAGGTTCGCAATGCTGGATAATATCTACGATTTTATCAATCATAGAACCAAAATGAAGCATGCAATGACTAATAAAATCTTAGATATATAATTAGTAATATTTATGATTCATTATTAAATTAATCATTCACCTAATTAATATTTAAACAATATAAAATTTATGATTGAATAAATCATTATACAAACTTCTATTTTGAGAATAGTAATTTTCTAAAGTCTAAAGAACCCAAAGTTGATGTAACTTTAGAAAGAAAAAGAAAACTTCCTTAAAGAAAAGAAATTCATCATGACTAGGAGGCGGGGAAGGAAAGAAAAATACCGTACATTTTAATTTTCTTTCTATGTTTCTTTGTCCTATTTCCATTCTCAAAGCCTCTTTGTGGAAACTTTCTTCCAATTATAAAATTAATCTGCGGTTGTTAATTTTATAATTATCCCCCTTTAAGAAATCGATTTAATAAACTATGGTAAATAATTTGGCTGAAAAAAATCAATTTTCATGAAAACTTTAGCGTCATAAGTTTTAGGACCGACTCTTTAATTCCCACAGCAGGAAATAAGGGGGAGAAAATGAACTCAGAGGTATTCAGTTAGATTGGTAGCAACAAACTTAGTGGGTGATCTGCAGATAGTCTAAATGGCACTCGATATAGTTTTAAGATCGTTCTATTATATGCGGCAATAAAACAATATTAGTTGTTTTATATAAACCTACTATACTGAATGGGACAGTATTACCTTCCTAGCTGAGACTGTACCACCTCAACTTCTAATGGTCCACTCTCAAGAAATGGAGCGTCTCATCGGCAATAGCCTCTCCCCATCCTCCTCCTGGATAAGCGTTGTGCAAATCAGTGGTCCTGGATTTCATTCCAAGTCAAGATCCGGAAAGAAACATCCTCCCATGGTGAAAGCGATGGGAATGTTACCCTCAGCCAATCCGCAGTATAATTACCAGAATATGCGAGAGAAGGTAACCTTATTCTTAAAAGAAGTGCACCCAAGAATCATCAGGCGGCATCTGCCCATGAGAGACTTTATGGAACATTGAACTTTCCTCAGTCTCATGCTGTCCCCCAGGCCACCCCAGCCTGCTTAGGAGACGGTATTGGTTGTTGAATGATACAAATATATTTTAACTTATCTTAGCTTTTTTTTTTTTTAGACTACATTTTCTTTAAGTTGTTTGTAACAAGAAGGATTTTGTATAGCTTGTTTCCCGATTAGATCTGACACTGTAATTAGAGCTCTAATAACTGGAATGGAGCTCACAGCTAAATGCTATTTAGGAAACTACAATCTTAAGGAATGATACCTTGCTGGAAGCTGGTTACAAGTATAGTTTAAAAGAGCGAGTTTTATCATTTAATGAAAATCTTCATTAGATGATAACTGTGTACTAACTAGTAGCAAATATTTATGTAAATGAATATACACTTCTGTCTCAGACTCAATGGTTCAGCAGTTTTTCTCTTTTTTTGAACATGCTATTAAAAAATTAATTAGTTTTGCCCACCTCCAAACTTTAATTTAGGCTTCAAAACTTCATTATATATACATAAAGTTTTCAACAACCATAAATATAAGATCTAGATAAAAACTTATTATTTCAAATGAGGCTCAGTATTTTTATGTATTTATTTCTATTTTCTCTGATTATTAGTAAGAGGAAATATTGCGATTCCGCCAGATTTTCGAAATTGAATTTTCACAGTCAACACTCGTTTGAGGTCCCCTATCTCCAAAAAATGTTTTTTTAGAAAATAGTCTCTGTGTGTGTGTCTGTGTGTGTGTGTGTGTTATGCGTGTCAGTATGTGAACAGAATATTTCAAAAACGAAAAGCTACAGGAAACCCAAACTTGGTATTCCCGTTTAGTTACTAGCACGTATCAGTCGAGCAAAATCCATCAAAAATAAGATTCTAATATGTGTATGAAATATTTATCCGCCCGATAGTTAAATTTCAGCAGATATTAAAGTTTGAAACGAGTATGATAAACAGATACGCTACAACAGATAAAATTATCAATGTTATCCAGCATTTCGGATCCAACTATATATATTCAAGTTTGTATACATTCTAGTTAACTCCATATAAAAATGGATATAAACATGCACAATAAAGACTGTACAAAAAAAAAAAAATTATAAAAGAATTAATGTTGTAAAGCAATATTATAGGAGAATAAATTGGTTTTAATTCGTTAGAAGAGAAAGTATGGAATATTCGTCACCATCTGTTTGCATACAAAATGTGATGGTAATTCGGATGTCAGCAAACAAACACCAGCTTGTTTAAAATTAGTTTTTATTTCCAAGCTCTTCTGCAATTTTATGTAATTTTTTTTTTTTTTGAATCGCATAACCCTATTTATAGAATGGTTATGAAATGGGTTCCAACAGACCAGTATAAATAAAATGCGACTATGCCTTCTGTTTTGTTTCGAATAAATACATTCTGATTTAAGTATTTTTGTGTTTGAGAATTTTAATTTTGTAAATTAAACGATTAATTATTTATAACTGTTTGAATGTTAGTTATGGCGCTGCAGGCTTCAACTCAAAAGACTTTACGTAGTTGTTGCGAGAATATTGTTGTCTCCGTTTCAATGGCAACAGATGTAGCAGCTTTAAAAAAGCTTGGTTAATACCTATATGAACCAAAATGTTTGAAAACAGTTAGAGATAGGCTGAGATATTAACCCTATAAATCATATTCAAGATTAACTACTTAGATTAAATTTCAACCTAATTAAATAGGTATAGTAATTAAATAATGTATAGTTAAAACTACTTACAAATATGTATATGCGGACTGCGAAACCGGGCTTATTGCTATTAGGACGTAAAACAAGCCTGGAAAAAATAAATGCTTTATATATGTATTTATAGCTCGGATGAAGAGAAAATGATACTGGGCCTGTTTTGTAGTCTGGCTGCGATCTAGTTTTTTAGGGGGGGAGATAACGCTATCCCTTTCCTTTGCAAAGTCTCGCTATTCAGGCCCCTAAGTATGACCAAAAGATTGGATTTGGGAGTGAACTTTAAAACATCCATCAGGAGGCGCAACACCCATCCTTCGATGGCGGAATGGGAAACCTGCTAGTAGATATAATAAAGGGCTTCTGGCGCAGGAGCTTGTGGTATAGAGTGTGCGAGAGAGAGGGAGATATCTTCTCTATATTGGCAAACGAGTTTCCTTTGTAAGTTGTTACATTGGACATATCCAATTATTGGTTAGAAAAAGAAATAGAATGTGGAAATGTAGATATCAATTATAAAATAAAAATTAAATTGGATAGACTTAAAACTACTTTAAGTAAACATAAAGAAAGGATTGTATTTTGTTTGTAAATTGTGTTATATTTTATTAACAAAATAAAAATAAAAAGCTGTGTTTTCTCTATATCCCCCTCAACCAAAGTAGTTGAAAGGATAGTAACCCTCGTTTCTTACCTATATGACCTTAATACATGATAATATTAAACAAACACACACAAAATAATAGAATCAATTTTATTTAAAAAAATAAAAATAAATGCTAATTTGACGCGCGCCCACAGATAGTGAGGAATATCTCCCTCTCTCTCGTACACTCTATAGCATAAGTTCCTCTCCTCCCCCGCCCGCCGTTTGGGACTGCGCCAAAAGCCCTCTATTATACCTACTCTGGCTTACCAATCATTTCAATACTTTTCAATTTAATGTAAGCTCAAGTTTTAAACCAGACTGATACAAGAAAATCGTACGAGAGTTCTTTTTGAGGAAGTTGTCAAAAGTTGAATGAAAATATAAATTAATCTTTAAAGAAAAATAGTTCCGGCTTAGGGAAGGGATTAGCTCAGTGGTAGCGCGCTGGAATGGCAACGCGTAGATCCAGGGTTCGAGTCCAGCTGCTGCCCTTAGATTTTTTTCTTCCTAGGACCGTCACTGTCCGGTGATGGGCAGT
The DNA here is from genome assembly GCA_011037195.1 of Triatoma infestans. Classification (NCBI taxonomy): domain Eukaryota; kingdom Metazoa; phylum Arthropoda; class Insecta; order Hemiptera; family Reduviidae; genus Triatoma; species Triatoma infestans. The sequence goes on from JAAEAF010014334.1 coordinate 10,883, forward strand.
GCTGTCTGTAACAATAGAACATTGCTTGGAGGCCACCACTGAGAAAGCTCTGATCTTTGGGCCCAGAGGGATAGCATCGGGCTTGGTCCCGCCTCACAGCCAAAAAAAAATACATCCAGTTAACAATTAAGACCGAAGCTAAGTCATGACTAACCAAGCAAAATTATAAAGTTCCAAAATTTATTTTGGGATTCAGAAATCTTAAAAGCATATATTTCCCTTGAGAATTTAATTAAAAAAAGAAAAAAAGATTCAGCAGAAGAGAAAGCAAAAATTTTGTTATTATTAATAATGCTTTATTTACACAAAATGAAAGAAAAAATGTATACATAAAATAAACAATACATTATACGACATGGTTTCCCGTCTGCCGGCAAAGATGATGTTGTTCAAAGCGAATCCCATCTTCTATTCAAACTGTTTGTCGAAATTAGTGGTGGAGAACTAAAAGCAGCCCCCCAAGTGAAATACTCAACTCATTATAATAGAAAATTTCATTATAATAGAAAAAAAACTTTATTCTTTAATTTTAAAAAAATAAAGTTATTAAATTTTTTATTAAAAAATAGGAAATATGCAAAACAGTAAACCACCAATGTGGACATATAGTGAGCTTGTTTAATTAAGTAATTCTATTTGGTTTTCAAATGGATTTACCAACGTATTGTAATAAATAATATATGCTTCGCGGTTATTTCTATTCCGGGCGGACTTAACCTTTAGCTAGCATACCTAGTATTTTCTATTCTACTCAATTTAGAATGAATTAGATATAATTGGTAACTATTTCGTAACGTCAGCTATATAAAGAAGGTTTCTGCACTCCTTTGGCTTATGTTGTTTCGAGTTTGCTTTAATAGTCAGTTGAAATTGTTACTAAAAATGACATGTGATTAGAATTCAAGCTGAAATAATCTTTTCTTTTTTTTTCTAGGAATTTCAATTTTCTTCCAGCAAATTTTCATTTTTGCAATCTTTTTCGCATACACAAGCACAGAGAGTACAAACACATACACGAGTACACACACACATACACACACACATATATATATATATATATCTGTGCACCGATCGCTAAAAACAATTGTACGAGTCCAGGATGCCTCAAAAATGCATTTTCCATAAAAACAATTTTAAACATTCGACCTGAACGCATTGAAATCTGATTGAAAACTCTGAAAGAGGAAATAAACATTGCTAAGTTAAGTATACACTGCTCACCATTTGTACTAGTATACTAGAATATTTTTTTATAAACAGTATGATCTTCTTGTTTAGGTAACATAAATAATTTAGAAATATCAGATTGAATCACGATTCAAGTTGTCCTCGCTTTAAAGTTCAACGTAACGTTTACTAAATAATCTCTAGCCACTATTTCTTATAAAAACTAGTCATTTTTATGAAGTTGCAGTATTGGTACAGTTTTTTAATTTTTTTACTTTCTCTTACAGTAAGAGGAAGTATTGTAATCGTGTCAAATTTTCGATATAGAGTTTTCACCGGAAATATCCGTTTTGAGGTCCCCTGAGTCGAACAAAGTGGTTTTTAGCAAATGATCTGTGTGTGTGTGTGTGTGTGTGTGTATGTATGTATGTATGTATGTATGTATGTATGTGAACATCATAACTCAAAAACAAAAACCCTTAGAAAGTTGAAACTTGCTATTCCGTTTACGTATCACCATGGGATCTGACAGTAAGTTATCTATCAAAATTTCTCAACCGGAAGTACCACTTACTAGTTGTTTTTTTTACTTTTTTCCGTTTTTCTCAAAAATGGCTCCGCTTTTCTTGAACTTGGAATATCACTACACATACAAGGACTGACAAGTTTTATTTAAAACATTTCTCTGGCAAAATTCATTTAAGGCCAGTGATGGGAGGGGTGGGAATGAGGTTTCATCGAAATGATATTTCAGTTTATTAACAATCTGTCCTCTAAATTAAGTTAATTAATTGAATATTTGTTGTAATCCGAGGTTTGAAAAATCGGATAAAACCGGAAGGTGCGTTTACCTTTACCACTTTACTAAATGATTTTTTTCACATTTTCGCAATTTTCTCAAAAATGACTCCGACGATTTTCTTGAAAAATCCTACATAAACTAGACATACAAAAATCTACAACTTTTATTTAAAACATTTCTCTGGAAAATTCATTTAAGGACACTTTTGGAGGAGGGGAGGGGTTATGTTTTTCTCTAAAGTGCTATAATAGTTGATTATACAATTCTATCATCCAAACAAAATTAATTAGAAATAAATAGATGGCCAAAATTCCGAGTTTCATGAATTAGTAAACCGGAAATGCGCTTTTACTGAACAGTTTTCGACGAATTTCTTTAAATTTGGTGCACCAACTATAAAATTTATCAATTATAATTTTAGAGTAAGAGAAAGTTGAGTGTTTCACACCAGATTTTTTTTTTTTTTATAATTGCTTAACTGTCACACTGAAATGGCTTTAAGGTTAAAGTGCAGAGGAAATAAAATGAAGCAATAAGAATGCTTCATCATTAATTGTTGCAATACGTTGTATTGTAATCAATGCAATTTATTGTAAGCAAAGTCGAATAAGAAGTCTTTTTAATGAACTGAATCTGTCCAACATAGGCATGGTGGGGTAGGTGGTAGCGCAGCACTACTGAAAGAAAAGAAAAATAATTTTTATCAAGCACAATGAATGGGATTCAAGAAGTCTATAAACTTAGTTGATGCAAGCAACGGCTCCACAAATTTCATGTAAGATAGTAAGAAGGCGTTGGACTTTAATAAGAAGGAGGTTAATGTAAGAACTTGAAGAGCAAAAAAGGTTTCTTCAACAAAACATGCCAACAAAAGATAATGATTAGAATGGGTTCGTAGACATGAAAAGCAAAGTACTGATTGATGACCAGATACGATGTCACTTCAGTGACTAAAACAGAATTGGTTCCCCCAGTTTGGATGAACGAATCGGAGCGGGGAGAAATATAAGCCAGCGATATTTTCCAGAAGACATAGCTAGCTTCAATCATCATTTGGGGAGGAATATGTTGGGACAGAATTTTGCTTTTAGTTGTCTTTAGCAACAAATCGATGACTGGATTAAAGTCATTGATGGATGAGCCACTAGGCTTGCCTTTCGCTAAAGAAGTTGATGATAGTTTCTTAATTATCGATTATAATGGCACAGCCTCACAGAACAAACCAAATAAACAACATCATTGAGGCAAACAATATTAGCGCATAAAATGGCCTGCGAATTCTTCAGACATAAATCCTATTTAATGTCTGGAACTATCTCAAAGTAAAATAACATTCCAAGGAAAGAATTCAGATAACTAGAACAGGATCGAATAACGGCAGTTTTGTGGGATGGCAGAACATTCCTATGACGCACATACTACGTATGTGATATCCATTTGTCATGGTTAGAGATGGACGGTCCTATACACTATTGACTTCAAATTAATTCAAACATTTTTTTTTTCATAATGAAATTTTTTTATTGGTTTCTAAACATTTTGTAATTTTATATTGTTTTTCCATTTTCTTACTTCTTGAGGTACGAGAGAATATTGAGATGGTGTCAAATTTTTGGAAACTGAATTTTCAAATGTTTTTCCGCAGCATGTTCACTTCTGATATTCCGTTTAGGATATCCCTTCCACCACCGCATGTGAAAAATCATGCTTTTGTCAAATTCCATCAATTGGGCTGTGCAACTTTACTGAATGGTTATTTTCCCTGTTTTTTCATGATTTTTCTAGAAAACAGTTCCAACGTTTTTCTTCAAAAACTATGTTAATTATCTACAAACATAAATAATTTTATTTGAAATATTTTTCCAGGAAAATCAATTTGTTTGGAGGGATACTGGGGAAACAATAGCGTTACGCTTTCCTCTAAAGTATCACATGATACAATTTAATTGGTTCTATCATATATATAATGTCCGCAAGGGAGGGTCTTGTCACCCCTAATGTGGAGCCTGGTGGTGGATGAGCTCCTCTGCTTGCTGACGGACCTCGACATTTCCTGTCAGGGATATGCCGATGACGTCGTCATAATTGCTAGAAGGAAGTTTGAAGAAACCCTCTGGGACATTATACAGATGGGGTTAGATATTACTAGTGGGTGGTGTGGTTCAGTGGGGTTGAAGGTTAATCCAACGAAAACCACTGCGGTACCCTTCACTGGGAAAAGAACCTTCCACGCCTGAAAAGTATCCGGCTAGCCGGAGAAGAATTGGGGGATGCTCCCCATGTATCCTACGGTGGATGTACATCACGATGGTGAGACCGGTCATCACCTACGGCGCAGCGGCATGGTTTGGAAAGACCAAGGTAGTATCAGTCAAGAGGACTCTTGACAAGGTACAGCGGCTCGCATGCTTATGCATGACGGGGGCTATGCGGACTTGGCCCACTGCCGGGATTGAGGTTATCCTCAATCTGTCACCTCTGCACCTGGATTAGTCTTCTTAGGATCTCTAGGGGTGGTGCAGGAGGAGAGTGGGTCTGGGGGTCAGGGAGTGGATATCCTCACCTTTAGACTCCCTTATCTGGCACCTCCCTAGAGATGGCATGATTAAGAAATACAGCTTCACTAAGAATTTTTCTTTGAAGCTGGGCACCAAAAGTGGGTGGAGCGAGGGATCCGCTCTGTTGGGCATTAAGGAACATGCCATTAAATCGTATACGGATGGTCTAAGACCCTCGAGGTGACTGGGGCGGGAGTGGTTGGTCCAAGGATCAAGCACTCGGAACCCATGGGTAATTTTCCCAGCATCTTCCAGGCGGAGATATACGCTATTGGAAGATGCTATAGGGGAAATAGGAACCAGAAGATTGTAATTCTTTCCGATAGACAAGCAGCCATTAGAGCTAAAATGGTCTGGGAATGCCTAGGTAAACTTAATAACCTAGGCAGGAGGAACAAAGTTACCCTGTGGTGGGTATGCTGGCATTGAAGGGAATGAGATGGCCGACGTCCTGGCTAAGTTAGGCGCTAGGACCCGCTCCTAGGGCCGGAACCTTTTTGTGGGGTCAGCGACCAGTTTCTGTTGGAGAAACTTAGAAAGTAGGAGGAGACGAGGAGATCTGAACTCGAGTACTCCTTCTCCGGTTTGCGGCAGGCTAAGATCTGCTTGGGAAATTATAACCATGAGATCGGGGGCCTGCAATCGATTGATCAAGCGACAAGCTCCGCTTCTTACGGTTTTCCCCTCACGGGGCATTGCCGACTTAGAGGAACCTGGTGAAGCTGGTTTTGGAAATTAACAGCTCATGCAGATTCTGTGGAAGCTGGAGGAAACTCCACTACATCTCCTAACAGACTGCGAGGCTGCCACTCAGAGAAGGTTCAAGAACCTGGGTAGCTACCAGGTGGAGGAAGGGGATATACCCTCAATAGAACCCGTCAGGGTATTGGGATTCCTCAGGTAGGTTTTGTAGAACGAATGTTCAGAGAAGGACATCTGTTCGGGTGCTGTGGGCAATAGCGTGCGGCACCCAGGGGGCATAGCACAATAGATCGAAAAGGGCCCCCCCTTAAAAAAAAAAAAAAATCATCTATATAATATTAATATATATTAAAAGCATTTGTATAATTCCAAATTTGTAGGAAATGCTTAACTGCAAGCGCGACTTTACTGATTGTTTCCAAATTATTTAGAATTATCTCCTTTTATAAGTATTTCCTTTAAACTTGAAAATGGTAATTGTACAAGGGGAGACGAGCCTAATTCCAGGATTAATGACGAGCTCGTGGCTTCAGGATTGATTGTCCCAAGTTAAAGAAACCTTGTCCTCATCAAACTGGCACACTCACAAAGGATGTGTACCGGAGTTTCCTCCTCGGCCTTGCAGAATCGGCACAACGCGTTATCTGCAAGTAGTAATTGGTGCATCTGCCTCATCTGCCTACAATGCCCCGTTAATAGACCCACTATTACCCTTATATTCCTTCGGCTCTGGTTCAGTAGGTTCCTAGTAAATTTAGGCAAATATCTCTTAATGAAGAGTTTAGCCTGTCTCTGCCCTGATTTTCTCTCCCATCATTGCAGACGCTGTTCTTCTATCCAACGAGATTTAAAAAAAAAAAATTTAGGCAACTTATTGACTTTTATTTTTTCTTTTAAAACCTCCTCAGGCATTAATTGTTTAAAAAAAAACAAAAAACAAATATGTTACTACAAAATACAATTTTTTTTTTTTTTTTGTGAACCAATTTAAATTTTGAGCAGTATGTAAATTATAACCCTCATTTAAATTCCCAATAATAATTAATACAATCTTTAGATGCATAATTTAGTTTATATTTAAGAAGGAATACATCAGTGCTAATGGATCGTTAGTTTAATGTTGGGCCGGCCTGTACACAAGGTTTTAGTTTGCCTACAAAGTCCCATATTGTTAATAGTCCACTTCACAACACTCTATTTAATAGTACCTAGTATTATATTAAAATATACCTCTCAACCTGTTGGTATATTAAAGATATGCAATTGTTTATATTATTTGTAGAGAATAATGTTTACTTTGAAATCGTTTCTTTTTCCATTTTTTCAAATTGCTGTTTTAAAGATTTTTTTTTTTAGAAACCATGCATGTTATTAGTGTTAGTTAGATAATAAAAATATATTGTTGAGCCTAATAAATGTGCTCTTTCAAAAATGCCACATTAGCAGTACCAAGAACAGAGTAAAGATATACGAATAGTTGTACGTGATATATCATTATCGTAATTGAGGCTATTAAAAATAGAAAAAGTATTTTCATTTTAGTTGAGAATAGAACATACTGTACAATTATAGATGACAAATTTCATTTAAACTTGAAATTTTCTAGGGGTATACATATGGACCTCTCAAAAACAGACAGTTGTTGTTGTTGTAGTCAGGACACAACGCCAAGAACATTGAACAAACGGAAATAACAATTGAAATTTAACGAAGCAGATTCCTCAGAATACGCAGAATTCAATTTTTCATGGGCGTAAAACTGGATGCAGATGGCGAGAAGGTTACCTGCGGGAAGAGATCTAGCTGCAAAAAGAAAATAATTAATAAGAATCGAAATAAATGACGCACCTTACTCACCTTACTGCTATCAGTGGTACAGGAGCGGTGATGAAAGCTTGAATTGAAGGCTCAATGAGTTGAAGAAGCTGAAAGGGAAATGAGAGAAATAGGCGAGAAAAGGGTGTGTTTATGTGGCGTATAATTGCAAAAGAGAGTGTGTTTGTGTGTGTGTGTGAGAGAGAGAGGGAGAGAGAAGAAAGCGTGTTGGTAAGAGATGGGAGGTGCGGTGAGTAATTCCTTTATAGATATAAGATAAAAGGAAACTAGGGGCGGATAAACCCTAACAGCTAGAGTAGCAGCGGAGCTCTTCCAAGATCTGTTCCTGAAATAGCAAGGTGCGTTATTCTTCCAATACACGAACTCGGTGTGGGTACTTTGGAGAGGCGCGGAAGGCGTATTTCCACCTTTCAGGGGTAAATACACTGGAGAGGTGCGATAACTAAATTTTGTGAAGTTCATTCGTCAGAATCTAGAAAATAAGTGAAGTAAATTTCTTAAAGGTGTAGAAGATATCTAAAGGGCGTGGGAAAGTAAGGTAAGTAAGGGCGTGGATTCTAGCAATGTCAAACCATACATTGCAGAAGGGACTTAAGAGATAGCCTAAAGTTGCCCCCCCCCAGAACATTAAAAAAAAAAATCAATTTTCCTGGATACTTCATATAAAATGATTAGCATTTATGTAACCAGATTACATATGAATTTTAAGGAAACTCGTTGGATTCATTTTTGACAAAATCACGACAAATTGAAAAAGTAATTAGTAAAATCGCACTTCCGGTTAATGAATTTTGACCAAAACTTCATTGGCGAATGAAAGTAGTAGCGTAAAGGGGTATATCTAGTTTGAGTTTCTTGTGATAAAAACTCTATATTGCAAATTTGAGTCGATTGTAATATTTCTTCATTCAGGGTAAGAGATTTCCGCGGCCATTTTCATGAAAAATACTTGAGTTTCCGGGTTCAGCCCGCATCAGTGGCTTGCTAGAATCCGACGTTTCACCATATTGCAATAAGCCTCTTCAGGGCCGTTACGTCTGAATATATGCTCAAGATGTAGCGATCCCAAAGAGGCTCATTGCAATATAGGCGAAACGTCGGTTTCTATCAAACTACTGACGCAGTCTCAACCGGAAAACTCAAGTTTTTTTCCAGTATAACTCTTATCCATAATGTCTCATGTCGTAAATTTTTTTTTTTAATGGGAATATACTAAGTATAACCCCAGCTACAATTAATTTCATCAAGAGCTTTTGCCCGTAACCACTCTTATTTTTATGATAAGAAGGTTCAGGCCACTTAACATGAAGTTGGCCTCACAGTCTGCAAGAATACAACAATGACTATTAATCCTGACTATGAAGTTCCATATTTTTAAAATGTTATTCAAATCGTCAGGCCTTAAAATTACAATGAGATGTTTGTACGGCAATGGCCAGAGGAATTTTTAAAGAAAAAGAATTCTTTGTTGCTCTACGTTTCGGGTACCATTGGTGCCCTTCTTCAGGAGCTCTTTAGGGTAGGAGAGGAGTAAACGTTGAGAAATTCAAAATTGTTTTTAAAAAATATTCTCTCTTCATTTCATCAACGTTCTCACGCTTACTCCTCTCCACCCTAAAGAGACCTGAAGAAGGGCAACCACAAGGGCCGAAACGTAGAGCCACAAAGAATCTTTTTCTTTAAAAACTCCTCTGCCATTGCCGTACAAACACCTCATTCCATATTTTTCTAATATAGCGAATAAACCAAAGCATTTTTTGAATTGCATTCTCCCCCCCCTCCCCATACACACAACACACACACACACCGAACACGCATAGTCCCCATAGAGAACCGAAAGACGTTGTTTGTAAACCATAAAATTTTATTACCAACAAACGAATCAACTATATGTTGTTAACTAGTGCGTAAATTAATAAGACTAATTATTAAATTTCACAAGCGTATAGTTCTCAATGTCAATGAAATAATAAATAATTTCAAACAAACAAAAAGTTAAGAATGAAAAGAGGGGTGTCTAGAGAGGGTGCACTGTAAAGTACAATTAACTCTATAACACGACTTGGAAGTGAGTTCCTTGTTTATTTATTTTATTTTTGGCCAAAACTAGTAAAACCAAACAACATAAGGCTTGTGACCTAGTGTGCGGACCTTTTTCCCGTGTTTAAGAATGTTTTTTGTCGCATTTTATTCACAAGTAATTGGACAAAAGTTAATACCAAGTTCTCCTGCTTATTTAGTTATATATATATATATAATATATATAGATTATAATATAACTAAATATATTTATATACATTAATGTTCTTCTTGGGCCAGTAATCAAGCCCATCGTCATTTCTTTGTACTTTAGAAGAACTGTGTAACTGTCATTATTAAATTGAGTTGCAGAGAATAAAATCAATGTTAAAAGTACCAAGATATTTTTTTACTTTCTCTTATTTTACTTTCTCTTACTGCTGTTAGAGAAAGTATTGTAATGGCGGGAAATTTTTGAGACTTAGTTTTCACTGGAAATAAATGTTTTTAGTGCATAGATTGTTTTTGAAAAAACGAAGAAGCTTAAACTCGATAGTTCGTTTAGATATCACAACATCTGACAATAAGGTTGTGGTTAATCCTCTATCGGAGGATAAACGAATATCAACAGAATATTTTTCTCGAAAACGGCTCCAATTATATTCTTTTTTTTCGTATACTATTTGCAAACATTTTTTTAGGAAAATTATTTATTTGGGTTCCTGGGGGAGCCAATAAGGTTAAACATTCTTCTAAACATTACTTTTATAAAATTAGTTCTTCCACCTGTATAAAGTTAACATAAGATTAGAAGTATTGCTGGAATACAAATATGAAGAAAATCTGTTAAAGGGATGTGCGATTTTATAAAACTGATTTCTGAGTTCCTTTATAAATAAAACTGATTGGCTCCTTTTTTTATTGATGAGTGATGCTGCTCACTTTTAAAAAGAGACCTGGTAAAGAAAGCAAGCTTTTTGTATATTAGATTTTAATTCTTCTATCTTGGGAAAACCTAGCAGGAATCTCAAACTTTTGTTGGACAAAATCATTTATGTTACTAGTTGGACGAAATTATTTATATAAGTGTATGGAGAGAAGAATTAAGCTGCCAACACATTTTTGAGCTGCTCTTCAATTGGTGGAAGTCTATCTTCGTGAGAATCATTGCGTGAAAGAATCAGTAAAGTCCCGGAATTCGATTGATGGATTTTGACTGAAACCTACGTTTAGATTGAGATGGTACCTAGAATGGTTTAGAGTGAGATAGTACCTAGAATTAGAATTAGAATGATGCAGAGGGGGACTCAAACCCAGGCACTGCAGCCTCCCATTGAGCCAACCCCTCGAAACCTAGTAGAGAAAGCCCCCCTCTTCATGAGGTCCAGAACCTTCCCCACCAGTCCTTCTTGGAGTACGATTTCCTCCGGTCTCAACGTGCCGAAGATCTCGTACCGCAATCTTCCGATTGCAACGCAATCAAACAGCAGGTGAGAGGCCGACTCCTCCTCCACCTGACACAGTGTGCACAAGGATTCTACATCTAAGAGATGGTACCTAAACGGAATATCAAGTTTGTGCTTCCTGCTATTTTTCGTTTCTGTAATATTTCTTTTCATCATACACATATAGGCCGCCATTCGATAAAAACATTTTTTTTTACCTCAAAATATTTTTCGTCGAAAACTCAACTTCAAAATTTTACTTCTTACGGCAGTATGCGACAGTATGAAAAGCAGAACCTCAAACTTGAAGACTATTTCCGTTTGACGTCCCATAGAGGGAGAGAGAACCGAAAGGAATGCTTTGTAACGTGTGGAATTACAGTGAACAGAGCGGTCATGTAATTCTCTATGTAGGACAGCACTACAACTTTTGCAAAAAAAAGAAATAACCAAGAATTACAAGATAAGTATTATTTTATTAAAATTATATATTAAAAATATATTATTCAGTTATTGTTTAATTAATTTTCACCAGTACATTGAACTAAATATTAGAGTGTCATTTTCTCCAGTACGCTGCTATATAAATTTGGCATGACATTTACTTACTGCGGTGTTAGAAATAAATGTCAGACCAATTTATAGACCCCCCCCCCAATTTCTATTAAAGTACTTACATTAATTGTGGAAATAAAATATCTTCTTCTTTTATTTTAATCTCTTTCTCTAATTTACACTTATTAAATTTTATTCACTTTTTAATTACTTGGTGTTATGAATTAAGAAATAAAAGATGAAATTAAATGGGGATTGTATTTTGTAACATTCAAGGAATTCATGTTAATTAAAGTTCCACAGTACGAGCAACTAAATTCCTTTAGTAGATTTATTTTCCAAACTACTTTTTTACTTGAATTTTTAAACTGACACTATAATAATTAATTGCTAAAAATTTAAAGTTTCAATCTTATAGTAAATCTTTTCCTTTTTTGAAGTTTCAGATTCTAAAAATTTTCAATTGCAATTAAAAAGTGGTAAATCAAAAGTTCTTTATATTTTTTGAATTTCTATTATTTGTTCGCATTATAGTTAGTCACATAGAACAAAATAATAATACACACAAGATGTTATTCTAGTTATAAGGAATTCAAGGATTGATGTTCCTCAAAAACGCTCAAGTATTATGATATTCTGTCAGCTATGCTGGTAGCTATGAACTATGTTTGGTCCAAAGTGTTTTCCAACAGTAGAGTACCTATTTCGGGAAAAATTTAAGATATATCAGTTTTGTAATAGAATCAATGTTATGCTACGGGGCTCAGATTTAGGATTATCATAAATATCAGCATCTTGATCAGGTGCATAAATTATTTATTAAAAAGATCTTTGTCTTCCACTAAACAATCCCAATTATCAACTAAATTTGGAAATTGGTAGAAAACTTATATATTACCAATATTAGAGTTGAATGTAAATTATATATGTAAAATACTGAATTGTAATTCTGGCCGATTTCCCTATATCGTAACTATGGAGAGTATTAAAACAAAGAGTAGTCTGTCCATAATCTAAGGAATGGTTAAATTTGACAGACTATCTAGACTGCGTTCCAGATAGAGGACATATAACAGTAGATAGATGGTATTTGCAGATGGTTAATGTAATTAAGAAAGGAATAGAAAATTTTAGAAACGAGCTTTTTAGTTTGGTATCTGGTGCGGAGTATCATTTATTGTATAAAAAAAACCTGATTACAATATTACATATATTAATGGTGAATTTAGTTTGGATTTAATTACAACAATATTTAATACTTAGAACTATAATTAAGATGTATAATTGCCCCAACAATATGCTCCTTGTTACGCGCCGCCATCAACAACATTAAGCACAGGATAATGGAGCTAATGTCAGAAAAGGGCTATAAGTGCCTTGAGAAGGTTTATGCAATTGATGAAGAGGGCTCCACAAGGTATGTCGACATCATTGCCTTTCACATGAATAATAAAGTAGCCTGGATCTTAGATCCCACCATTCGATATGGTATCAGCCGGCACCAGGCTGATAAAGTACACCGCGAGAAAGAAAATATTCGGGGATATCGGAATCAGGAGATAGTTATCCTCTCCGACACCCAGGCGGCCATTAAAGCACTGAGCTCTTATGTAATCAGTTCTAAAATGGTATGGGAATGCCTAGGCAAGATTAATGAACTAGGCAGGAGCAATAAGGTTACCCTACATTGGATGCCGGGACATGTCGGCGTGGATGGTAATGAGGCAGCTGACGCCCTGGCAAAGGAAGGCGCTGTATCTCCTCTTATTGGGCCAGAGCCCTTTTGTGGAGTCAGTGACCAGGTACTTCTAGAAGAAATCAAGAAGGAGGAGGTGGCTAAAAGAGCTCGTCTCTGGTACACCATCCCGGGACTGAGGCAGGCCAAGGTCTGCCTGGGTTGTTACAACCAGGAAAGGTCGAAAGCCTTCATCAGTCTGAGTAAGAATAGGATCCGTATTCTTACGGGATTCCTTACGGGGCACTGCAGACTCAGGGGACACCTGAGAAAACTTGGCCTAGCAGGTGAGGCATATGCAGATTCTGTGGAGAGGCGGAGGAAACTCCGATACATCTCCTCAAGGACTGTGATGCCGTCATTCAAAGAAGATTCAGTAGTCTGGGTTGTTACCAGATAGGGGAGGAAGAAATACCTACCCTAGAACCTTCCAGGATCCTGAGATTAGGATCTAAACCTGGAGAGGGTGCTATAGATGAGCTGGCTCATCTTATGCACCAGAGGGGGTATAATAGATCAACAAATGGTCGCGGTGCGGAACCCTCGAAAAAAAAAAAATTATAAAAAATGTATTGGTTTCTATAAAGAAAAGTTTCTCGAGGAGTACGGTGAAAGAGAATTCCATGTATGTGGTCTATGGTTTGGGTCAAGAGGTACGATTCCTACTCGTACCTATATGTTCTTTGACGAGGTCGGGATAGACCTATCACATCTGACTACTCTGGCAGAATCTATACTAGTGGATTCTCTAGGGATTTTAGACTCTCACATCTATGGACGGTAGCATTTGGCTAGAATTATTATACTTAACGATTCATGTAGCATTTGAGGATAATTTTTTGAATCTATATGACCACTGATAGTTTTAAAAGTATTTTATTTTGTAAGTTAATGTTATGTCCTTCGCAGGCTGATCAGAACGCTGTGTTCGCATCGCAATATAGTTGTGCAGCACCACTTTTAGTTATAAAGTGTTGTTTGTTTTCTTTTTTATAAATTAATTGTAAATGGGTTTATTATAGTTTACTTTTTTTCTTTTTTATTGTTAAATAAAAATTTAAAAATTACTCCGAAGGACAACTCCTGGCAGACGGATTTCGATTGCCTAACACCTAACTAGTTATGTTTTTTTTTATATTCAATGTATAATAATATTATTATATATCTGAGTAAATAAGCACACTTATCTATCTATCTATTATAGTATTCAGTTCTTAAAAAGTGACGAAAAAGGAAACACCTTACTCATTATTGTGGGCTGCACCATCTGCCTGGGAGAGATAGGCTACGGCTTTTTAAATTTGAACCGGGGAAATTTACTAATAAGGTCAGAGAAACCCAACAGTGCGCTTTGATAAAATATTCCGACAGTAGCAGACTAGTGGCAAATGATTTTGCAAACATATTGGCGCGCGGGGATGCTAGAGACGTTTTTGTCATCCCCGAACTATTCACAGTTCCTCAAGAAGTTTGATAAAGACTTCTCAGACATAGTGAATAAAAAGTATTAATAATTAATGAATATATCAGTTACGAAAGTGATAGGACCTGCATAGATGTGTTGGATCTTTTAGAGAAACTGGCTATTAGGAAAAAACCTTAAAGCCACTAAATGATGGATGATCTACTGCCGCATCATTGTCCTGGCTACTATTGCAACTATTGTAACTGCTGCAAATATTTTCAAATCTTAGAAGTCTATATAATAATGTTGGACTTCTGATTAACCAATTTTATTCAAACTGGAACTTTCCAAAATGCATTTTTTAATTTTCTATAATATTGGTATAACCTTGCAAAGTACTGGAGAAAATTTACGAAAATATAATTTTGCCCCTTCCTCCACCAAAAATCACTTTTCGAAAAATGTTTCCGTTAAAAGATAGAGCGATAAATGAGTAGCTGGTGTACTAAGATCAGAGAAGCCGTTTTTGAAAGAATTGAAAACTTGAAGAATCAATCAGTAAAATCGCACAAACGGTTAAGATATATTTTGATCGAAAGCATCGTGTCGGATATCCTGGTGATACCTAAATCGAATATAAAATTCGAGCTTCCTATGATTTTCACAAACATTCATTAAAAAAAACTTGGTCTTTTTTTCGTAATGAGCGTATCTCAGAAACCATAATATTGATTTATTAACGTATAATGCTGTGGTGATAATGGTTTCACCAAGTTCGTTCGGTCAAAGAGCACGCAAAGTTTTGCCTACTTCTATGTACAACTCTCTCCTTCATTGCTCTAAGCATAGTTTGTTTTTGTCTATTTGTTATCCTTTGGAATAATTTACTTTTTCTTTTAGTTTGACAGGCAAGAAAAATTACACAGTACTTAATATCTCGACGATCAAAAGTCTATGGAAAAAAAGGAAAAGTTAAAATAGCGTTATAACTCTCTGATAATTTTTACAAGGATCTTACTGATATTATCAAATTGATATGTTGTTAACGGACTGCTTTAGAAGTTGCTATGGGATCACTACATCAGTTTATGTTAAGGCTTAGTCTGTACTAATGGGAGAATTCTGCGGTAACAGTTAACTGTTCACCACTAGTGTATCCAATAGTCTGTAGTGTAGTGTTAAGGGATTCTATACTTCAAAGGGTCTAATTACTAAGATCGGTTCAATGTAGCATTTGTTTGCTTAATTAGTAAAGTTAAAGTTATGACTATTAGGCTGATTTCCCTCTCTTTCTGATGAATTACTAAATCTGATCAAAGAGTTACCAAATTAGATCTTTTTTTTAATTTAATTGGTAATGCTGACAATATTTTTAATGAGAGCTGGAAAACAGCATATTTACATTAAACAACTGTTACAGTTGGCTTCTACATTCCAATTATTGTTAGGCAAATCTAGCCCTTGCTTTTCATATGTATTATGATTGCCTTTATCCATCAACTATTTCAAACTTTTCTGCAACATTATTCTAGCTTCTCTATTCCTAGTGGAGATAAAAGATTCTTGATGTTTTTACTAGTTGTAGAATTAATTATTCCATTTTATTTCTGAAATCTCTGGCATGTCACAGTTAATGCTTGTATATTAAATTGTTATGTCGTTTTGATTAGAAATAAGTTAATAGTGTGATAATTTCTGAAGTTATTTCTAGTGAAGTGACTGAAATGAGGTCACCTAATTTGGAAAGTTCTTTTCGGCCAGTTTCTAGTTGAAAACTTGTCTCTATTTTTACTACTTTTTGCAGCTAAACAGTAAATAATAATTGATTGTTTGAATCGCAGAAGCAGTCAGCTGCAGGAGATCTCGTTTGGTTGTGTTTACACCGAAACTAAGTAGAGGGGGCAAAGTACAAAATTTCTCTTCTCTATTAAAATTTTATTTCTAATCTATTATAATTTCTCTTCTCTATAAAATTTAGCCTTTAAATTTTTTTTTTTTTTGTTGGACGGTAGTTAAGTTTGGAGAACCTAGTCAGCTGCTGGAGTTAAGGAAGACACTAGCAATACTAAATATATAATCCCCTCTTTGAAGAGAATGTTGTCAAGTGTAAAAGATTGTATACAACGTCTAAGCTTTCTTTCTTCTATAACAATTGTATAACAACAGTTTCTTTCTCATACAACTCTGAAAGAAAATACACAACTTAACCCTCGTCTAATAGAATACAACCAAAGAAGTGGAATTAAAATAGAATACAGTCTATGAAATAACCATAAAAGTTGGTAGTCTTTCTTTGGACTTTTTCCTTATTGAGTCTTCGGTTGTAAGACCAATTTCTACATTATTAAAAGAAAGTATTCTGCCTTCATATGAGATTTTAGAGGATTTCCCAAGCGTACACCCAAGGATTCACGATATCAATATCTTTTTTGCATTTATTTTTATCAAATTCTCTTAAATCAATATCTTAATTAAGTAACGGCTAAAATTAAATTTGTAAATAAGGAAAAGTTTTTGCGTTTATAGGTGGTGATAATAGGACAAATTCCAACAATTTAAATAAATGACATATGACGGTCGAAATCCTATCCTTCTTGTTTTAAATCTGTAAAAAGTTGTAGCAGGTTTCATTCAGTCAAGCTTCCAACTTTTGATCAAGTTAATCATTGTTACTATCAAGTATAGGCTTTATAATCTTCTAAAGTATAACTTTCTATAAACAACCAAACCTCTTTCAATTAAATTAAACCTTTTTAATCAAAAAAAGTATTTTCTGAAAAAAAAAATGAACTACATTCATAAGATATGTTTCGGGTATGTTTTCCTCATAATCAGGATGTTATGGCAGATGATGCAATAATTTGGTGCGTGACTAGTTTCTCCATTAATATTTTCCAAACAAAAATTTTTAAGGTTTTTTAAGATTAAATATAAATTTAGATGAATTTATTAGTAAAAATAATGCCATTAAATGGTGCTCCAGTAATTGTGATTATTATAGTTAATTCTTTCACATGTCCGTATTGTTGAACTTTAAATGTAAGCAAAATTACTTAGTAAAAGGAGTAACTACCACTCATTATAAAAAATAAATTCTTTATAAAGGTTACTAAAATTCCAGGATTATTGAAGATAGTCCAACTTGTCCTTTAAGCAACAACGAAGAAATGACTGGAGAGCATTAACTTCTCTGCAACAATTTGGAGGACGTTGCTACCTTAGCTTACACAGAATTTGAAATAACTAGTTTATTGTATTGGACTGCCAGAAAAAGTGTGGCCTAGAGGCCATATTTGTAGGCGTTATAAAAAAAAAATAAGTAGCTTGAGTGCAATTGAGCAGGAGGCTGTTATTGCTTTGAGTCCTTCTTAGACTCTGAAATTTATTGCGTTTTAAAAAAGGGAAAATTTTTATTATTTTCTGACTTTTGATAAAGACATTTGGTCAATTTAAAAAAAGATTGACCACTTCTTAAAAGCTGCTGTGTTGATTTATGTACAATCTCTGCGTTCTAGTTATATCAAGGTGACCAACTGTACTCATTTACTGAGTTTTGTACTCTTTTTTCGCAAACCGTACTCTTTTCAAATCCTGTACTCTGAAAGTACTCATTTGTATAATTTTATACTCATTTGTATTTCTAAAACATTTTTTTAGATTATTTTATTTCAATTTTATTAATTAAATATTTAAAATTATTTTGACAGTGATTTGAATTTCACGCGCGCATATTGCTTGCCGTTTCCGGCACGTCAGAGGACAGGGCAAACACCAGACACGAGTTTGACAGTGATTTGAATTTCGCGCGCACATTTGGCTGCCGTTTCCGGCACAATTGAGAGGCCGTATTATGTACCTGGAGAGATAGATAGATACTGCAGACCTCTTTTTCTAACAACGTCAAAATTACATTTGTGAAAAGAGATGAATATATCTATCTCTCCAATATTTGTGTACGTAATCCCCAGGCTGATCTTTGATGTGCAGTATGTACGGCATGCTTGACAGTCTTGACGCATGCGTAGTATGTACGGCAAAGTTTTATGGGAATTCCCTTTCTGTTTAATTAATTTGAGGTTAGAGAAAACCAACAATTTCGTAACTTTTGTTCAAGTTAACAAGATTTGAGGGATACAAAACAATAATATCAGATTATAATATTTGTTTAAAATCAAAATAAAAAATATATTACTAATATAATTTTTATATATTAATTCAAATATGAGCGATAACAAAAGAAAGAAAAATCGTTTAAACGAAAATTTAAAAAAAGAGTTTCCGTTCATTGTAGTTAAAAATCGAAATGATGACTCCTTGGTTAAATGCACAATCTGCAATAGGGAATTTTCAATTGCAATTCATGGACGTAGTGCAATAACGGCACACATTGAAACTAAAGTACATAAAACGTCTCATGACACAGCAGCGTCAACATCCAAACTGACAACATTTTTTAAAGGGAATACTTTTGGAACTAATGAAAAAAAATTGGCAGTTATGGAGGGTACTTTCGCTTTTCACACAATAATCCATAATCAAAGTTTTCGCAGCATGGACTGCACTAGTAAATTATTAAAAAAAATTTTGTGACAAAAAATTTTCTTGTGCGCGAACAAAATGTGAGTCTATCGTAACCAGCGTATTTAATGAATACTGCAAGAAAATGCTATCAGAAAATCTGGATTCTGTATCACATATATCTATTCTATCAGACGCATCGAATCACAATGAAATAAAACTTTATCCAATTTTAGTAAGGTATTTCGATATTAAGAACGGTATTCAAATTAAGATTTTAAATTTGGAATCAATCGAAGGGGAAACATCAGACATTTTGTCTAATCACTTATTTCGAGTTATAACAGACAACAATTTGAATAAGAAAATTTTGGCGCTCTCGGCTGATAACACAAATACTAATTTTGGAGGACGCACCCGTAAAGGTGTCAATAATGTGTACACAAAATTACAAGATCTTCTGAAACGAAATATTTTGGGAATTGGTTGTAATGCTCACATTATATCAAATGCCATCAATACAGCATCAAGTTCAATGTCAATAGATGTGAAAGTAATTATTACAAATATATATTTATATTTCAGTCGGTTTACAGTACGGGTAGCAAGTTTGAAAGAATTTTGTGAAGAGGCTGGTGTTCAATACAAAAAACTGTTTGGTTATTCCAAAGTCATGGCTTGCTTTAACTCCAGCATTAGAACGCGTTTTGCAGTTATATGATCCACTACATTCATATTTTTTAAGCCTTGACAAATGTCCTACAATTTTGAAGAAATTCTTTCAAAACGATATGTCAGAATCTATGCTTTATTTTATTCACAGTCAGGTGTCGTTGTTTCATAAAATTACTCTACAAATTGAAGGAGATAAAATTTCAGCTGCAGAAGTTTGTATTATATTAAACGATTTCATACTGCAATGTAAATCAAGATTTAATGATGGATTTTTACCACTAATTCTAAAGAATAAACTGACCATTTTGGAAGATTCCAATCCCGGAATAAAAAATGAATTTTTAAAAGAAGTTAAAATTTTTTATAAAATTTGCTATGAATATATCGAATAATGGATAGTGAACTTTAGAGCATTAAATTGTTTCAAATGGACCCTTCTAAATAGTAAAATTGAATGGAAAGAAGTTTCTTCAGCAGTCGAATTTGTAATGAAGTAAAAGATATTGTTATTAATGACAATTTTCTCTTTGAAGAAATTCGAAGAGTAAATTTATATTTAAATGAAGAAAAATTGAAGAAATGGAACGATGAGAAAATAGAACTTGACAAAAGATGGGTAGAAATCTTTCGGCATTTTAGAGTAGAACATATCCCACATGAAAATTTAAAAGTTTTAATAGAAATTTCCTTATGTTGTCCAGGCACTAATGCTGCAGTTGAAAGGGTATTTTCACTAGGGAATGATTATTGGAGCAGTGAGAAGTCGCAACTTTCTGTAAAAACATTATCTGCCGTCTTAACAGTCAAATTTAATATGCAAAATGAAAGTTGTTCGGATGTGGCTACATTATTAGACGAACATCCTCATTTAGCAAAAGAAAATCCACTCCGAAGAAAAATATGTTTTTAAAAGAAAATAAAGTTTTTATCGTTTTTTTTCCACCTATGAAATACTTGCAAAGCGTACTCTTTTTCAACAAAAAAATAGTTGGTCACCTTAGTTATATGTAACATTTTCATGATATCACGACTCGAATCTGTTCGTCCTCTTCCTTTTTTAAAACTGTTCTGAAATGGCTTATCACCAAAATTTATATCTTGTTGATTTCGTTCATTCCTTTTCATCTTTTTATGGGTATATATATATATGAAGGGTTGGATAATCGCAATATAGCAAACCCTTCTTATGGACGCGTGTCGTTACTGGTGGGATTTTACATTTACAAAAAAAAACTGCGCAATTGATGGTCCATTATAAATAGCTTAGTCGAACAGTCTTACGGGAACATTTTTATATTTTTAGGGCATTTGCGTGCTTTGGAACAATTTCCTTAATCGATTTAAACTGTTGAACACGGCGTGTATTTATTTTAACAACCGGCGAAAACGGGTTCTTGTACATACTTACAAATCCATGGAATGCTAACAAATAAGGAAAGAATTTGATTAGAATTATAAACTATTAAATTATAAATTTTCAATTATCAAATTTACTTTAGAAGGAAAATTTCACAGAATACATAGTAATAAGTTGGAACAAGTACTAGCTCACCGTCTAATGCTTTGGCATATTTACAAAATTAATTTAACTGGCTATCATTGTAACAGTATAAAACTAAAAACCTTTTGAATAGGTTTCATTTTAATTGGTACTGATTTTTTATACACCCTCCACTGGTGTACAAGTATCAAATAAATCGAATGTATCCATCTAAATAGAGTGACAAGGAGACTCGTCAAGCTAAGTCAGATTTTCGTCATGACATTCCGACCAGAACAGATTCTAATGTAATAAGGCATTGTTGTCGTTTAAGAGAATTGAAGAACCAGCAAGCAGAAAGGCAAAAAAACAGTAGAAGGGGAAAAGGATTCGAACAGAACCTAATAAAAGAGAATTCCGATCCGATCTTCTGAAATCTCACCAAAAAATTTCAAAAGGATAGAAGACGCCACAAAGAGGCTCTTCAAAATATGTCAAATACTGGTCAAGACCACTCTAGAGGGTAAGCCAAAACTCCACATTGTCAACTCCGTTCCAAGTAAAAGATAAAATGTTCTGACGCAAATAAATAAGAAGCTTTGGAACCACTAACAAAAGAAAGATTTCAAAAGTTAAACAATAAATCTGTCATGCCTGCTAATACTTTGTTCTCTGCTTATTCTGTCAGTGTTATTTTGATAATTGTAGCAACTTAGTTCATGAAATGATTTTTCACCTTTCC
Organism: Triatoma infestans; assembly: GCA_011037195.1. Lineage (NCBI taxonomy): Eukaryota > Metazoa > Arthropoda > Insecta > Hemiptera > Reduviidae > Triatoma > Triatoma infestans. Next base: position 32,522 of record JAAEAF010014334.1, read on the forward strand.
AACCCCTCTATGTTTTTCCAACCCCTACATTTTTTTTCACATATTTGACTCAATAAAGCGCAAACTTACTTAGAAATGTTTCGACACCAATAGAGCAAATTATTTGGAAGTCAGATATTATCTTCAGTTGTCAAATAATAAAATAGGCAGACATCAGTAAATCGAGTCCCATGCTTTTTAACAATCAAAATAATTGTTACAGAGTTCAGAGGGCTCCGTGAAGCTCAGCTTGCCAAGTAATTGACAAAAATACAGAATCTGATGGATCTCAGTTAGTTTACATTTTTTGTACAAATTTTATCTAATCCAAAATAAAATCAAACAAAGCTCATCTTGATGTTTTTACCCGAGTGATACCCGAGAACCATAATATTGATTTGATATTGAAAAACTTATTTTTGAAAATATGGTGTAATGAACGTATCCAAATCTTATTGCAGCGATATGAACTAAAGCAAGATTGTCTGCAGTGTCGTTAGAATTGTGTCCCGATACTATACACTTAGTCTTGATGGCTGTACTCTGTGCAGTGTCTGAACTTCGGTCATGAGTTGTGAGATTAGATCTAGCAAGAGTGTGTCTGTCTGTAGCCGTCTTGATCGGAGTAATATAATTATATTAGTTGTTCTCAGGTTAGAGCAAGTGGCTAGAGCCGCTGCTGCTATTATTGCAAGTACCGCGAAGTAAAAGATTAAGGCGAAGGAAACGAAGGGTTACCAATGAGTGGTTTCTAAGAAGGAACAAGTTATATGTCTATGAATGCCAGTTCGTAAGTGGGAACTCGAACCGAAAACATATGAAATTTTCTTCCTTGATCTCCTGATATATCCTATTTTTCACGTCTGTTTCTATATTTCATGTAGTTGACATCCTATAAAATTGGATTGTTTCAATTTTTACAATTAAATCAATCGTTTCATCTTTGGTACAAACTTTCTCCGAATTTTCTTTTTTTAGTAGCTGGACCGGCACTGGCATAAAACTTGCATGAATATATTTTCTCTATTGCAAGCAGTGTCGCACTTTATTTCCAACAACTTAGAAACTTATAATCAATGTCCAAAACAAGCCCGAACAGGTCCTGACGAGATACAAGAGATGTAGGATAGCACTCTAGCGACATTCATTTGCTTATGTAGCGACACCGCTTTAAGAGCAATCCTAACACAGAAGGTCACTTTACTCTCTCGTTAAGACCCGGTGTTCGCTCGCGAGGGATCAACTCAATTTCCCGCCTTTTCACTCCAACTTAACGCGCTGTTTTCCCGCTGGCGCAATTTCACGCACACTGCCCTCTCTTTTCTTTTTCTTTTTATTCATTGTTTTTCTGAATATTGCGAAGTACCACAGCTCTGTGTGTTTATTCTCCGTTTAGTTTTTTATGAGTATTAAGTGCTCTTTTCGCCTGTTTTGTTTCGCCTTCTCGAGCGTATTTACTTTATCAGCGTCATCCGCTATAAGCTAATCGTTATAAGCAAATTTTTTGCTGAGATTTAACTTGATTTACGCCTTCGTCTCATTCAAGAAGAATACCCATCTAATTTCATCGCCTTTTTGGCTTCAAGTCTTTATTCATCGTCATCTATTGGGATCTTACTGCACTCCCTTATCACCAACACATACAACATTCACATCTAAACAACTTTCACACGCCTCATTTACACCAGCCCCTTTATATCACTTCACCGCAGCCCAGCGCCAAGGCGCTTGCTTCCCCTTACATCATCGTCTTCGAGGTGAGTTCAGTTTTATAAATCTTTCTTTCACGATAATTGTCTCTTCTCTTCCCTTATTATTTACTAATAACATTGTTACTTCTGATTTGGTATATATTTTTTTAATCTTATATTTTCATACTTACATTAGTCTTTACATTACCGCTTCGGGCTACGCCGTAGACCGTACTTCCGGCATTAAAGTTCATATTGATAGAAATAGGGTCATGTACACATTACTAAATGTACATTGCCCAGGATGAGAATGTTATGACTAATTTTATATATTGAAATGGTAGCAGGATCAGGGTGAATTTATGAACACACAAACTGACCACTTGCACTTACACACACTCACATATTTTACGATTTTATTGTGTAAGGGAGAGCAGAGAGAGAGAGAAGAGAGAGTGTATAGAGCGTGCAGTTACCTTGTGAAGAGTGAGGATTTCTGGGAGCGTGGTGAATGTAGAATGTTAGCGTGGCTGATGTAAGTCGTTTGAAGTGATGTGATCAGAACTCTTGCTTATTCTAATAGTATTGAGCTAGTGTGGCTAGCATGGCGGATCTTTTAAGATTAATGTTGATCTTGCAACTGATCTTTACTATTTAAAGTTTATTTAGTGACTGATTGTTAAGTCTCTCAGAGATAGTTGGATTTTATTCAATATCTCATATATAAACGCATTACTTTTATCTAAAACATTAAAAAAATAATAATAATTTGAAGAGGGTCCTGGGGATTTCCACGTTACGCTTGTCTAATGCGGGCACATCCGTACAGTAAACGGTTCAACAATCATGTAGTTCCTTGGCTAAGCAAGCCCGAGATTAGGAGAGAATAAACCTTTAATAAAAATTCCAACTTTTAACAAAAACTGTTAATATGAACCGTGATAAAATGCAGTAGAATAAAGTGTTATCAAAACTGATGTGAAATTGTCATACCATATCTTTGGAACTGTAAAGCCTGTAACGGCAAGAGAGAGAGCCAAGACCGACCGAGAGAAAACAGACTCTCTCACTTAAGCAGGCTAGAGTGGGGAGAATCTGTATATAAGTCAGCGAGAGATCTAGACATGGATCTATCAGATTCAACCATACACATCGCATCGTGTCAGATCTCTACTCCCACCCTTTATTCTAGAAATTCATTACAAGTCCAGTGCAGTTTGTGTAAACTTATAGTTATATTATAACAATGTCTTCAAAGCTTGTCTAATTAATCAAACCTAATTTCTCTCCTCATCAACTCCATTATAAGCTAGACTGGGTAATTCGCAATAAACTATGAAGTTAGGTGTCCTGTCTTTACTATTCTGTATTCTTTTCTAATCAGTACAATGTACGATTCCTCCATCTGTATAATAATTGCGGAACTAAACATTTTGTAAAAATTTCAAGTTTAAATAAAATTTATTGATTATAATTTTTATGAAATAAAGTCGTGATTGTGTTTCATACTAATAATTTTATTTCCCTTCCGAAAATTCATTTAATTTCGTTTTTACTCGCTTTTATGTGAAAAGCAACAAAATTGTCTCACTAAGAAACCTATATTTTCATTTATCTGCCATTCTATCTTCTTCGGTGGTTCAAGCGAAAAAAATAACTCTCAAAATTACAATTTTGGAAGAAGTATAAACAACGAACTCTTTAAATATTACAATCTTTAGACTAAGATTAAAATTTTGGAAGTAGTAATTTTTTTAATAATAAATTTTATACAATAATCTAAGAGAATATATATAAAGATTTGATTATGTAAAAACAGTGTGAAATTTTTATTGTATATCAAGATATGTGCATTTTCTTTTACTATGTATAATTTTCAAAATACATACCTAAAATAGTCAGATGTGTTCTAATAGCAAACAATGCACTTACCTGAAAAAGAAGAAATAAATTATTAATGAAACAAAAAATAAATAAATAAACAAATAAAAAGAAAATGAAATCCATTTTTTTTTTTTTAAATCTTCTAAGTAAATTGACAAAATCTTTGTACTATTTTTAATAGTTTAACTCAAACATTTAACTGTAATGAATAGTGACCATTATCAGTAAAGTAATGCTTGTCTTTGGTAAAGAAATAAGGTAAGAAGGATTTAATGTCACATACTGTTCAGCATTTACGATCCAACCACCTATTCCACAGATGTTGAGACGCCTTAAATAAAAAAAAACAAAAAAAAAACACCTATTCAAACGTATCGTTGAAACAGGTCTTCTCGAAGGCCGTTATTTGTTGTTGGAGGAGTCTTTATTCTTAAGACAGAACATTTCAATGGAGATCGTTACGGCATGATTTTCATCCCCCCCCCCAAGCATAGTGATTCTGTTTTCTGCATCAAATTAGTTTTAATGACTCATCAATGTATGAAGTGTCGAGTAAAAGAAATTCTTCCAAAATTACTTTCATTTTAAGTGCAATTATATCAATTCTCACCTTCTACCAACGTTCATACAAAAAGAGATTTTCAACTTCTTCTTTTTTTGAGGGTTTCGGCACCATTTACTGATCTATTGTGTCCCTCTGGTGCCATTGGAGAGACTTGCTCACATCTATAGCACTCCCTCTAAGTTGAGCACCATAAGAAATCTTAGAATTTTGTAGGGTTCTATGAAGGATATTCCCCTTCCTCCATCTGGTAATAGCCCAGATTACTGAATCTTTTTTTTGAAAAATAGCCTCGCAGTCCGTGAGGAGATGTATTACAGTTTCCTCCATCACCCCGCAGAATCTGCATATGCTAACATCTTCTAGGCCCAACTTGCTCAGGTGTCACTTTTTTTTGGATTTGCGGTATAAAATATTTTTGTGATTAATAAATTTGTTAGAGATTTTTCCGTATTATAGATAGATTGTTATAGGGGATATTGCACTGCGATCTGAAAAAACTATTGTGCCCTCCTGAGCGTCTATAACTGCCAGGTTCAGAGGCAGCTAGGAAGAGTTTCCTCAATATTATAGTTTGCTTAATTTTATGACCGTCGAACAGTTTGGATCGATCGTCAATAATGAGGAGGTCTTACTAACCAGGATATTATGCGGGTCTTACAACCAGCATAATATGAAAATAGGGCTCACAAAATACTTTAAGCTAGTTCGCATATTGACAATCATAATTTACCAATAAAAGCGAACGTCCGACTGGACGTCGACAGGAATATATCTCGTCGACTAGTCGAACGCCCCAAATTAAGCAGGCTATCATAGAAAAAAAAAAATCCGAAGATTTCTAAATAGAACTGCGAAACTACAACCACTCATGTAATAAAATTGCCTTTGTTATACTTAAGACAGGGTCCAATTATTTCAATGGATAGGAAAGTTTGGCTTGAAAAGATTAAAAAGTTCGATTACTTCTAAAAATAAGTTTAAAATAAGTTTACATCTAAAATAAGTTTCGATTACTTCTACGTGCCTGACATGTGATCGATGTTGAATAAGGGCAGTCTGAAGAAATAGGCAGTTATTTTATTTTACATGTAATGCTTTTCAGTCGATATTTATCAGACCATCCACCTAGGCATTTCACAAATGTAAACATGGATGAAAAAGTTAAGATCGCCATTTAAAAACAGCCACACACACAAACACTTATCCATACAAAATTTGGTCACTGTCAGCAAAAGTTCAAAAAGCCAAAATAAAATAATAAGTCAACTTAAACATACATAACCAAACAAGAAAAAAAACATAGAGCCAAAACAAAAAAATCCAATCTTAAAAGATTTAGAAGTGAATGTTTACGCAAAGAACAAAAATCAATAAGAGCAGAAAAAAACTCTGGAATAAAGAACCACATAATAAAATCAATTCATTAGTTTTAATAATTCAACAAAAATAATGATAATGACCAAATGCTCACAAATTGTCAAGCGGAATGCTAAGGAACCACATAATAAAATCAATTCATTAGAGTCAACAAAAATAATGAATGACCAAATGCTCACAAATTGTCACGGAATGCTAAGGTCGAGTTAAAGGACACTCTCGAAACCTGTACTTCTATCACTCAATTTACTTGGTATTTTGTTTTAATGAAAGATCGATATAATGTGGTTACAAATTAAAGATAAATAAATAAATAAATTTTAATAAAAGGTATGCCCTAAACAAAAGGACGTTTTTTACTTACTTATTTTATTTTAAAAATTTACTAGAATTCGCATAGTTTACACTGTGATCAGTAAAGAATAAAAACAATAACAAAAATAAAGAAATATAAAGCAGAGAAACTACACAATGCTAAGCAAAGAGGAGAAGAAAGAGATTAGCTCAGTGGTAGCGCGCTGGACTTGCAACGCGGACGTCCCGGGTTCGAATCCAGCATGCTGCCCTTAGATTTTCTCTACAACTCACTGTCCGGTGATGGGCAGCGTTGTCTGTAGCTAGAGAACACTGCTTGGAGGTCGCCAGTGCAATAATCCCATACAACAATCTGCAATCAGTACCCTAATATACTTCGTCACTCACAATCACTACCACACCCTAGAGCGCTGTGGCGCTGGCCAATGGCGTTTAAGCCGTCTAGGAGGGTTGTCGAGAACAGTTCGGGATGAAAGGCTACATGTTAGGGTGTCAGAATAGGTTACTGTGGAATTTTTTATATTTGAATATGTTTACTACTGGAAAAGGGGATATTTTAGGTCATTGTGGATGATTAGAATGAAAATATAATAAGGAGCGTTCAGGATTGTAGGGATTGTACGAATGAGGCTAGAACGCTTGGCTGACCCCCCCCCCAAATGTTGTAAGTTCAGATAGGTTTGATGAGTGATTTATATGTTAAATGTTTGTTTTGCGGTGATAATCTAGATCTTCAATCTAGGACTCGATTTGTTCTCTAGCGATTGTTCATTTCTTGCCTTTTGCGTCTTGTACAGGGGTACCGAGTATTTTGTCGTTATAATTCCAAGATAGTGTGTAGAAGTTTTCACTTTTCAATTTTACTTTTCGCAATCCGAATAAAATTTAATGTTACCAACCAGCTATTTCCAAATCAATTTTTTTTAGTTATTATTATTAGGAGATCTTAGATATATGTATGATTAAAAACTTAATTAGTTACGAGTGTTTGAAACAGGAAACACATCGTTTTGTGGGTTCCAGTTTTATTGATTTAAAAAGATGGTAGAAAATCAATGTTTTGTTTAAATTTTACATCTGTGATTTCATTAAATTTAACCATATCTGCTAAAACGGTTAATTCAAATTTTCTTTGCAAAAATTAGAAGTACAGAGTAATTAAATATTCAAGGCCATTAGTGTTTTTAGTTTATTTGTTCTCTGTTAAGAAACCTAGTGATTAGAGTGTACAGATTTATTTTGAGAATCAGTAGACAGAACATATTGCTCACTCTTATATTCTAGCTGTTCTATTGTAAGTGGTTGCTGCTGCATTTTATATTTTTGTAGATTATAATTACATATATTTTAAGGAACCAGTAAATATAATAAAAAAGAAAAATTATAATTAAAATAAAAAATTAAATAAATAATATTTAATAAAAACTAAGAGCTGGTATTTTATCGGTCGTAGCAAGCATATTCCTTTGGTTCCTGACCGGTTTCCGATTTCCGTCCATCGTCTGAGCAGAGAATTCACTTCAACATAATGTTTCTGTTAACTCACACTTGTTGATTTGTTGGTTATGCGCGGGAGGTTATAAGGTTATGTGTGTGTGTTTAATGACAAAATGGAATTATTGTAAATTATGATTAGACATTAGAAAATAGTGTATAATAAATAGCAATTTTTGAAGGATACTTTATGACTAAATTTTAATAGTGTTGCTAAATATGCTCAGTGTTTCATCAAGTCATTTTAATTAGGAAGGGGAAGAAATTCCAGGAGTATACTGTACTGATAAAGTTTGAAGAAAGGCAATGCAAAGTTTATGGACAGTCAAAAGTATGTCCATATAATAAATAAGTGCGAAATCCAAGCAAGGTTAATACAACAAAATATGTAGGTAAATTGATATGTAAGCCGGTTGGCAGCAAACGGTAAATTGGAGATGGATGAAAATCCGAAACCGGTCAGGAACAAAAGGAATATGCATGCCTCGACGGATAAAATACCAGAGTGTATCCAGCATTGCGGACCCATCCTCATATTCAAAAAAACTAAGATGTCTGAAGAAATCGCAAAATTTATTAACAACCGAGAACAGACTTAAATGACGATATGGAAAAATAAAAAACATTTAATTATTGAAAAACTTAGGGAAAAAAACAGCATTTGGAGATATGTGACATTGATTTTATTAGAAGTTTGAAGAAAAAAGAATTAAACAAAGCCCGTCCAATCATGACAGGAATGATTACTCTCCGACTGAAATTGTTAACTTTACCAAACGTATTTAAATTAAAAATACCATGTATATAGCAAAGGATTATATCTACTAAGAATGTTTCAAGTCATACGTAAAACATTAGTAACGAGAAGAATTTAATGAAGCCAGGAATGGTGGAAATTGTGCAATAAAATAAGATAATAATAAACACATTAATTGATTTTATTCAATCAAAAAACGGTTATTGTCAAATTCACCAAGAACTAAAGCATTTAAAGGAATCTTATAGTAGTAAATTCTTCAAAGATAAATAAATTTGAAGAGGGAAGTAATGAAGCTAAAGAACATTTAGAGCAGTTTCAATCTAGATCAGCGGGAAATTCGGACAAAAAAAAAATGAAAATAATCAAACAATCGACTGATGAAAGCATGCAGAAAGAACGACTGGTACAACTTGGACATTTTGGCATACAACATTGCAGGGCTCAAAGCCAAAATAAAAAATGATAAACACAAAATAAATACAAAAGATAAATGAAAAATAAAACACTGAGTATACTTAACAACCGTCTTAAAATTTAGTTATAAAGTATTCTTCAAAACATACTATTTACGAGCAATTAAAAACAAACATACTCGTATTATATACTATTTTCTAATTTATAATCATAATTTATAGTAATTCCATTTTGTCATTAAACACACACACATAGTAACATAACCTTATAACATCCCCACATATATATAACCAACAAACCAACAAGTGTGAGTATATCAGAAACATTACGTTGAACTCTCTATGCGAACTTGGTGAATTTGGATAAACTGTGACGATGGATAAAAATCCGAAACCGGTCAGAAACAAAATAAATATGCATGCTACGACGGATAAAATACCAGATGTTATCCAGCACTGCGGACCCACCTACAGATTCACCAAAATAAAAAATTCGGATTTCATTAATTATGTGACCTCATTTGAAGTATTTGTTTACTTCGAAACATTTATAGAAGTTAAAGATTATACAAACGGACGAGCATCTGGAGCAAGTGTTAAACTTGGCAATGAAAATTTTATTGAATTTTGTAATGTATCTAACAATTAATTGTGTAATTGAAATTAAATTCAAGATTCAGTTTATGCAATATCCGGTTAAATTAATTGAAACTATTGGGAAAAAGAATTTAATGATTTATGTAATGTTATTGTAGAAAATAGTATGCTGAAAGTTATTTAAACTGGGGATTTTAATTGTGGAATTGACAAGGAGTAATAACTTTCATATAAAATCTAATTTAGGGATTTAATTCAATGTAATTCTAAATTCAGCTCATTGTCCGGTAATGGACAGTGTTATTTGTAGCGATAGACCACTATTCGGAGGCCAGCAGTGCACTGAGAAGACTCCGGGCGCCAATGACCATACATGTTAACGCGCCTTAAATAAGAATAAAAAGAAAAGAAATTCTAAAGATCTGATATTTTATCCTTCGTAGCATGATAAATTTTTTTTTATTTCCGGTTTTATTTATTGACTGGTTTTGGATTTTCATCTATCGTCAGAGTAAATTTATCAAGTTCCTGTGGAGAGGTCACTTCAACGCAATTAGAATAAAATAAATATCATCTCCAATTTGCCGTTTAGTGCCAACCTTTTTACATAGGGTAATGCTAGGAGAGATGACGCGGTAGAAGAGAAGACGCAGGCTTTACTTCTCTTGTTTGCCACCACTTGGCGTCATGAAAGTTAGTCGAGGAGTAGAGAGATGAGAAGCGAATATATTGCAAAATTCTTCACTTATTTTGTGTGTTATTCTGTGTTCTAGGAACATTTATACGCATCAGCGTGTGTTTTCATAACGCTTAGTAAATTTTTAATTGTTTTATATACTATATTAATTGCAATTGAAATGAAGATTTCCAGCTGTCGTTAAAGTTGGACTCGCAGACATAGTGTTTACCAAGTTTCATATCGATCAGCCATGTTACCTTTACAGAGGAGAGGTCTCTCCTACCTATGGTGCGTCATCATCCTAACATAGTAGGAGAAACGGCAAAATGCAGTGTATTTGTATTTTGTTTCTGGAATAATTTTTTTTTTAATTTAAGGCGCTTCAACATCTATGGTCACTAGCGCCCGGAGCCTTTTCAGTGCACTACCGGCCTCCGGACAGTGGAATAAATGAGAATGTCTTTATTTTGAAAAATAACATTTTTTTACAGATAATAGTAGTTGACCTATGTTTTATAAGAATTACCTCTTTAATATATCTCCTACATTCTGATACAGGGCATAACTTCGAAATGTGCGTCATCTCTCCTAGCTTTACACTATTAATTCATCTAAATATTTTCTAATGTTAACCTTGCTTGGATTTCATATTTATTTACATTTTTATAAGCTTTTAACTACCCTTAAACTTTGCATTCTTATTAGTATAGTGTACTCTTGCAATTTCTTATCCCCCTCCCCTAATAAAAATGACTTGATAAAACACTGAGCATACTTAATAACACTATTAAAATTTAGTTATAAAGTATCCTTCAAAACATGCTATTTATTATACACTGTTTTCTTAATATCTCTTCATAATTTATAATAATTCCATTTTGTCATAGTAACATAACATTATAACCTTCCGCACTTAATCAACAAACCAAGTATCGAGTGTAACAGAAACATTACGTTGAAGTGACCTCTCTACACGAACTTGATAAATTTGCTCTGACGATGGATGAAAATCCGAAACCGGTCAGTAATAAAAGAAATATGCACGCTACAACAGATGTTATCCAGCATTGCGGACCCATCGACATATTAAAAAATTCTAAACATGTTGTCAAAACTAATTAACTAATTTTTAAACATGTTATCAAAAGATGTTTAACAAAACTTTTGGCTTTCTTCAATAACTGATTTTATTGTTTTAAATCGTTGCAGTAAGGACATGATGTAAGAGGTGAAGTGACATATCTGTGGTTGAATGGCTGTTTGGTTATTGATTATATCTGTGTTAGCTTAGATATAACTTTTCGCATCAAAGATTTTAAAGTTGATTTAAAAACATTCTCTGACCATATGCCAATAAAATTACCTTGGTATTAAATAAATAAAAAAAACTTGCTCTATAATTGGTCTAAAAAAAAACTCTTTTCTAAACTAAAAGACCCCACACCCACAACTTTATTATCAGATGTAATTTATAAAATAAATTGTTTACAACGCCCAGCTACGTACATAGGACAAACATCTCAATATTTAAAAAATAGACTGTACCAACATAAATACGGCTGCAAAACTAAAAAACCGACTGACATGACTACAGCACTAATGAAACATTGCATACAATACAAACATGAATTTGACATGGAAAACACTAAAATTCTCTCCATCAACAATAATAATAAAAAAAGAAATATATTGGAAATGATACATATTAAAAAAGATAAATTGTCTATCAATTTCAGAACAGACACCAAAAACCTATCCCTCAGTTATAGCAATCTCCTGGAATTTCCAAAAAAACATGGCCCAAAGACTAAGCACGGTTTTCCCATCTACTCTCCTAGCCCTTTATAAACCTTGACCCATCCAATGTCCGTAACACTTGGTGATGTTATGTCACAGGTTAAACTACAGTTTGTAAATAATTCTAACTGAAAATTTTTTGCAAGTACATTTCCCAAGTTGTTTCCATAATTTACTCTTATATATACCACATATTGTCAAAATTTTTTAATAGTTGTGATTTAGTTTAATATTGATCTGTTCTATAACAATAGTTTAACATAAATTTAAATGTGCTATATACTCGTATATCAAACTTTTTATTTAGTTTATTTATATAGTTTATTTAAAAAAATAATTTATTTGAAAATATTTATTTGAAGTTTATATTTTTTGTTGTTTTTCTATTTTTTTTTTTATTTGTATTAAAACCTTTGTACAACCCTGAAGAAGGCAATAAATTTGCCGAAATGTAGGTAGAAATTTAAAAAGAGTTCTTTTGTATAACCGAACCTCAACATCCAATTTACAACATTAAATAAGAAAATAGTAAATTGTGTTATAATGCCAATAGCTATGCTCTAAGTTGGGTTGGCCAGATAGTCGGGGTAAAAAGAGTTATCTGAATAAATTAAATATTCAGATTCCATATGTAATGTATTTTATGATTTTGATTTTATAAATGTAAATTGTTACATTGTTAAAAAATGCTGCCGGTTACAATGTACAGCCAAGATATAATAATAAATATTTGCAAAAGGGGTTTAACAAATTATGCTATAATTGGGCACCCGTTTTGATAATAATAATAAAATATTTAGAAAACAAAACTTGAGGAGTTAAACTTTTATATTTAAGTTCTAATAAGGAAATTTAAAGCACTCTGTTTTAAGAAGAAGAAATAGCTTATTTAAATAGCCAAATTGATGGTATTAGTAAGTGTAAGAATACTAAAGAATTTTGGAATTCAAATAATTGTTTTTAAAAGCGTCTGTTTATATGTTCGACTGTAATAAAATCGGATGAAGGTAGATTATTTTAAGAAAATTTATAATAATTATCTATTAATATAGAGGAGCAGCATAGAGGATGCGGCATTAGTTAGGCCATTTGAAATGGAAGAGTTAGTTACCATTCTGCTGATATGAAATATAATTTGAGAAAGATATTTGCTGGGTTGATTTTAGGAAGGCTGAATGGTTGGTTTAATGATAACAACTTGTTGAAGAAATTTCAATGAGGCTTCTGAAGAAGTTATTCAACAATTCACCCCCATGAATATTGTTAAAATTAAATTAAGTATTAAGCGGAGTTAAGTGTACTCGTTATTTGTTGACCATTCTGCGGCTTTCGACATTATAGACGTGCACGCGCGTGAGTTGGAACTAACTATATAAACAATAGTCATTAAAACATTTGTTGGTGGATACAAGAAGCACGATATGGTTTGAAGAGGGCTTAACCGATTATTATAAGATGGATATGGGTATTAAAAATAGGGTTGTGTGATGAGCAAATACTTTTCATTTTGCCAAAATTTGTATTTTCTTATTTTTTTAACTGATCCAAAATCCGAAAACCAAACTGCTTTTGGGAGACGGGAGAAGTGTTTCCAAACAGGTGGAGCCAATTCAGATGGAATACATATGGAAATAATCTGTTAATTGCCTGAACTGTTTGCTTTGGAAAATTAACAAGTCAGAGCTATTGTGGGCGCTGCCGCATAAGCTAAAGCGAGCGATCTCAGATTCCATTTTTGGGAACTTACATAGAGAATAAAACTGGTATTATTTCTTCTCTCCTTCCTTTGGAATAATCTATTATTCTTAATGAAATAATAAATTCATTTATATTTTGTACAGTCTGGGCAATACATACCACTTTCTGCCTATTAAGACTTACTCTTGAAGTGAAGTGGTTAAGCCCCTTCTTTATAAGGTATATCCTTCTTTATAAGGATAACCAGCCCTTTAGAAATACATTTTTAATGTTTGTTTTTTTTTTACCTTCTTGATCTGTCATTGGCGAATAATGAAATTGCAACTGTTATATGAAGTAAGTATACTTATTGATGCCTAGAATAGCATAGAATAGAAGCGGGGGGGGAGCCTCATTCCACTGCGACCTACAAGTCGAGGTTTATTGTGCATCCCCTTAAGTTACAGAACAGCCCCCAGCTTTGCCCTCCTATTCAATCCTAGCAAAGCTGAGAGCGGCTCCGTCATGAAGCTGCCAGCTTCGGGATTGCCCGATTGAAGAAACCTAATCCTCGCCAGGCCGGCGCACTCACAAAGGATGTGCGCCGGGGTCTCCTCCTCTACCTTGCAGAATCGGCATACCGCACTATCCGCAAGTTGTAGGTGGTGCATGTGTCTATTCAGCCTACAATGCCCTGTTAGTAGACCCACAATTAACCTTATATCCCTTCGGGTTTGGCTCAGTAGGTCTTTGGTAAATTTAGGCAAATGTCTTTTAATGAAGAGCTTTGCCTGCCTCTGTCCTGGTGTTCCCTCCCACCAATCGCAGACACTGATCTTCTATCCACCCCTTGATAGAAGTTTGGATGAGGCTCCTGGACAAGCCGCAGAAGGGTGTCGGGGCCTATATGCCTGCCTCTGTCCTGGTGTTCCCTCCCACCAACGCAGACACTGATCTTCTATCCACCCCTTGATAGAAGATTGGATGAGGCTCCTGGACCCGCAGAAGGGTTCGGGGCTTATAAAGGTATCCTACGAGCCCTCGCTCCCTAGGGCGTCCGCCCTCTCATTGCCCAGGAACCCCGCATGTCCCGGCACCCAGGCGAGTGTCAGTTTATTCCGAGTACCCACCTCGGTGAGGGCAAGTAGGCCGTCCCACACCAGTCTTGAAACTATTTGGTGTGAGGAAAGTGCCTTCAGGGCTGCCTGACTGTCGGAGTATATGGCCACTCTTCTACCCACTATCCTTTGCCTTATAATCTCCCTAGCGCAGAGTTGTAACGCCACGACTTCAGCCTGAAAGACCGTGGCGTACTTCCCTAGGCTGGCCTTAATTTTAACTTTAGGCCTACCCCCGTAGACCCCAGCTCCGACCCCAGTCAGAGTTTTGGATCCATCTGTGTACCAGATCGAGTTACCGAACAGGGGTGGGTCACGGCCCCATTCGCCTCTGCTCGGTATAACAATATGGAAGTTCCTTTCGAAGAAATACTTAGGAACTATTATGCCTAACTGAATATCAAGTTTGAACTTACTGCGATTTTTCCGTTTTTGAACTATGCTGTTCACATACATACGAGGGGATCAATTGAAGACGAGCCTCGCAGCGGAAGGCCTTCATCTTCAAGAAAGAATTTGTGCCTCAATGCCAAATGGTAAACCAACATTTTTACCGAGAAGTTCTTGAGAGACTTCGAAAAAGAGTCATGCGTGTGAGACCAAACATCAAAAACAAGTGGGTGTTGCATCACGACAATGCTCCGTGTCACACCGCGATTTCTATTAATGAGTATTTGGCCAGTAATAACATTCCTGTGGCTCCTCAGCCTCCTTATCCACCCGACTTGAGTCCATGTGACATTTTTTGGTCCCCAAATTGAAAAATCACCTCAAGGGACGTCATTTTGGAACATTGGAGAATATTCAAACAGCCGTAACCGACCAACTGAAGTCTATTCCAGTATCCGAGTTCCAGCACTGCTATGACGAATGGAAGAATCGTCTTCAGCGTTGTGTGGCTTTCCCAAGGTAGTTATTTTGAAGGGGACAATGTTGAATTGTAATTTTATTTGAATAAAAAAAAGATAAAAAATCAGTCTCATTACTTAATTTACACACCTCGTACACACATCATTTTCTGAAAATCCTATTTTTCGGACTCAGAAAACCTCAAAACGTGCAATAACTTGATACCGAAAATTTGACACATCACAATACTCTTCACTACCAAGAAAGTTAGAAAAAAAAAATTATTACATAGTCCTTCAGAGTCATAAGAAATTATTACATGGCTAGTGTAATGGTTGCACCCCTTGTGTTTAAAGCATCTCCGTGATTTATAATTAATGTGAACCGGGCTGTAGCAAAAAATCTAATGAATGTTGCGTCACTAAATGGTTGTTTCAATGTCTTCACGGAAAAACTTATATACAGATCCAGAAATATTTTTATATCCAATAATGTACCATATTTTTGTTATCAGTGTTTTGATACTTGCTAAAAAATTTTTATTTTTAATAGTTGCACAGTTAAGGCACAGTTATATCTATTATTAAAATAAAATAAAATAAATTATTGCCATTATATAATGTCTCATAATGCCCAAAACCTTTCAAAATTATGATAGCTACTTTTATTTTACGTACTATGAAATACGTTATTCTAATTCAGGAAATAGAATTATTGTAAATCGTTTTTGTAAAGTCAGAGTAAAGGAATTTCCTGCATTTTTAGGCGGGCCCTGTCTAAATATCGATCTTGTGTCATGCATGGTGGTAGATAACAAATATACATTATTTCATATTATTCATACAAGTGAAATGGAATCTATAACCGCGTTGCATATTCTTTTACCTCTCATATGTAAAAAAAAAAAAAATCTGAATAATTCACACTCTGTTAATACAATTACCCAAATTCACACTTGTTGTTCCCAAAGTCTTTGGCGTTACAGTAAGAGTTATGGCATGGATGTACATATGATCTGGGTTTAGGCACCTCTTTCTTTATCCAAGGCAACTTTAATGTTCTTCAGTATATTGACAAGAACTTCTAGCAGAAAAATTGCTACAAATGTCCTTAAACAAACTGACTACTTTGCAACATGAACTGATGGAAATTTTGCAAGCATAAAATAAACAACTTTAAAGAATTACTTTATGAATATTTCTGGAAGAAACTTAAGTAAAATAAAATAAAATAAACTTAGTGAAATATGTGAAGTAAAAGTTATATGGTCGGGAGGAGGTAATAAAAGTATGGTTGTGACCAAACTATAAAGAAGAAGGAGGCGGCGCGATCTTGGTTCAAAATGGGATACGGAACTTAGAAGAGTTTCCATTGAGCCAAGTTAACCAACAGAGTTCTAGGGCCGGCCAATCGAAACTTTACCTGAATGGAATCTCTCAACTAAAACGGTACAAAACTATACACTATTAATCCACTCACCCGTTACCGCACCACTTTTATATCCTCGTTTCACTACAACAATTTTTATTCTCCTTTTATATCTTTTCTCAGGTAATTTGCTACTTCAGCTCTAATAGACTTCAACAAATTGATTTTCTTTTATTCAATGAATAGTTTTCTATTTATTCATTTAATATTTTAAAAAATACATTATAGCCATCAAAATTTAAATGTTGGTTGCTATTATTGTGGTGCTGAAAACTGGATTGACGGGAGCTGACGAAATTAGATTTTTGCAACAGGATAAAGTAAAGGGTATAAAGGGTATAAAGTAAAGTAATGCCTATTTTTTCAGGCGGGCTTAACGTCCCAACTACCAAATTAGGTGTGGACGGGTGCGGAAGCACCTACTTTACTATTAACATTTTTTAAACAAATATAAAATTTAGCAGTTATACGCTGGACTCGAACTGGGGTTCTCCCACTTACAAGTCCATGCTCATAACCACTACACCAACACCCGCCCCTATTAAGGGTATATAAGGATTTGCTAGGTGGAGAGGAATTTGGGTCTGGTTGTTATATTGAGAAGACTGATTAAACTGGTTAACTATGTATAATAATAAAGAGACACAGTCTGCCTGGACTTTACACTAGTGAATGGTTAAGGTTAGAGTGGTATGAAAATGACACGAAGTGACTGGCGAGATGATAACTATAGTGAACTATATTGAACTGTATCGAACTGTCCTCCCATGGACTGTCCGTCGCTGTATTTATACAGTTTCTCCCACTCCAGTCCGAGAGAGTGGTTGGTTTGTTTCTCTTCTCTTTACTCTCTTTGGTTGCTGTTACATCACAGTCTGCCTGGACTTTACAATAGTGACTGCTTAAGTTAGAGTGGTATGAAAATGACACGAAGTGACTGGCAAAATGATGAACTATATTGAACTGTATCGAACTGTCCTCCCTTGGACTGTCCGTCGCTGTATTTATACAGTTTCTCCCAGTCCAGTCCGAGAGAGTGGTTGGTTTGTTTCTCTTCTCTTTACTCTCTTTGGTTGCTGTTACAAGTATATGCGGACTCTAGAGTTTATCGTTGCAAATAGAAATGCTGTTTAGAAGCAGCCCTTTAAAGAGAAAGATCTTGTTAAGTTGGTAAAATTGATAAGTCTGAGTTAGTTAGGCTAATACACAGAATGGAAAATTAGACAGAGCATGGAAAGCATAAAAAGCTGGTGGAAGACTTAGAGAGAGATCAATGATTGCAGAATGTAGAGAGCGAGCTCCATAAAATCATGGAAAGGGAGGTTTTTTGATTAAAGAAAGATAATTAAAGAAAGAACAGAAATGTCCAGAACAAGCTGCTATCCTAGGCCAATGTCCTAAAAGGCTTATCATGCCTATAACGAATAAGAAGAAGAATTATGATGAAATTTTGAAAACAATTTATACATTAAAAAAAAAAAAAAAATAGTATTTATTAGTAATGATTTTCATTTGTTCATATTTCTGTGATTTCGTATTATTTTATAAGTTTATTCGATTTGATTAGGGTGAACCAAATAAGCGGGGGCTCTTCTGCCATTCATTTTTGTTAACCGTGTCAATACAAAATGCAGCTATGAGTTTTCAATTTGCGTTACCGTTCTATACAAAACAAAATCTGCGTAGAGGAACCCCGAAGAAGAACCAATACACAACTAAGACTATGGACATAAAAGAACACATTGCAATCATTCTTCTAAGAGTGTCCCTTGCACTGGTACGCTCCTCTTGCTGATTGCACTAAATCACCTAATATACCAACAAACAATTGCGCTCAATATGGTGGCGCTCTTGAGCAAAATTATACAACTGGCGCATAAGTGAAATCATATGCCAATCGGCGGCCAGACGGAAACTTTTGCAGCACACAGGAAGCAACATAAATTGCCCGTTTCTAAGTAGCTGACATAGAATGGTTAACGTTCTAGTCTTTGCCGAAAGCAAGCCTGAGTTTGATTTCCATATTGGGCGTTTTTACCCGCCCCCCCATTAAGAGACTCCTGTTAGTCAGCAAACTTTACTAATTAATACATTACAGGACGTATAATTATTACACACCCCATAAACGTGATAAACACTAAAGTAAAAGTGAAAATTTTTAAAATTTGGGCGTTCTCTGAATTCGGGCCTTCTAAGGGTATTGACACAATAATGTCAATAAAACTAGCGAAGTACATTAATATCAATGCTTGTTAAAATGCAAACATAGTAAAACGGCAAAGTCCTATTTAGAGATCTATCAGCAAAGATTGCACAAACATTTTGACATTTAAATCACCAAGTAAAGATACTTTAAAGATACTTTACGTTTGTAATTTTAACCAATACGAATATTTTTAGATAGTGTTTGAAACGATAATGATTGTAGATCACAATGGTATATATATTGTAATTTCCTTTAATAATAAATACAACAAGAATACTCTTAAAAAAGAGTTTTATTTATAAAGTAAACAAGGACTTCTTTTTTTTATTAATGTACATAAAGGATCATTTTTTAATTTCAAGGTAATCATTGCAATTTTATTTTAGAAATTAACAAAACATTTTATGTTAATTACATGATAAAATACTAATTAAAGTTTTCATCATGCAGGGAACTAAATGAAATTTTAGGAGAATGAGAGGCCTCTTGCCTTATCTGTTGTGTCAGTTAACATAAACAGGCTCCTCTGGTTTGTTTTAATCATAAATCCTTGTTAACCTCTCTAAATAAAATTCTTTTCCTAAAACAATGAAACATTTACGATTTAACACACACACAGATAATTAAAGATAAATTCAGAACCATATAATTCAAAAAGTAATTTTTTTTACAAATTGTCTAAGCAAACTCTGGTCTTTCTGTTCTAGCATACTAATTTTTTTTTAATTCAGGTATTCTGTTTTTATTTTTACGGTATATTCCGATTCATAGATTCTTATACTATTATTTCCTGCCTTAACCGGCTACTAGCCATAAAGTTTTCATAAATTAAAAAATATGTAATAAAGTTTTCATATTGGTAACATTTAAGTGAAAATAAAATCCATGTTTTCTATATAATGTAGGTGCATTGATTTTTCCATTTCAGTGGCCATATGCAAAAATAGGATTCATAACTACTCATGATATATTCATAGATTCAGCTGCGAACAAATCTAATATATAAGCTTTGGAAGACATTTTTTACTGAGCGGTTTTCTTTTACTTTCTTATTATTCCTTAAAGTAGATGTGGTATAATAAAGCGGTTGGTCGTCCAAGTCTTGGTAGTGTAATTAGGCAGTCACTTTACCACCAGCTCCTAATTAGAAGCCACGCTAATTATCTTGCGCAACTTTTTAAAGCTTTAAATCCTAAGGTAAGGAAGGTAATTTCATGGTGTTGAACTTTGTCGCAGTCAACAATAAAAAAAAAACAAATAAAAAAATAATGGAGAAAAACAATTTTAATGTTAGAACACCTTCTTTTATTTTTAAAAGAAATGACAACTGAATGTTAAATAAAAAAGTAAAAAAAACCCTCTGCCTACTGTTAAGTAGCTATGAATATTAATGGAGAAAGAAAAAGCAAACACAGACATTCTTTTATTTCAATTTCACTCATATTTAAAAATAATAAAAAAAAATCAAGAAATATAAACTAAAATTAATATATCAGCTTAAAATAAAAGAGTTATAAAATGCTTTTTATTTAAAATTATAATAAATATGCTATTTCATAATAACAGTTATTCAGATATTCTAAATTAAATCTTTCCTGGAAATATACTGTGGATCACTGGATTCGAAACTAGTACTACACAACTCAAAGCCAAAAAAGTACCGAAACAAAAGTCAGAAAGTCTTTTAGCTATCGAAAAGTATACTATAAGAAAATATCAGGTAAAAACAAGTCAATCAAGCAACGTAACTTTATCATTGAATTATTAAACTAAGAAGAAGTGACTAAGGCATTTAGATCTATTAGAATTAAGTATTCTTAGTAGTAGTTTAAGTTGCTGCTGCTAATAATATAACAGTGGCAGGAAATAGTGAATGTCGATGTTGAAATACCCACATCTCTTGACTCAAATTATATTTCAACGAAATCGTGAGAGAATTATCATAAAAAGTGGTAGCGCAAAATGATTTATGCAGTAGTTAGAACTCGTATTTGTTCTACCGGCCGTTCAGCTAGATTGAATAGCGTGTCAAATTAGAATGGTATAAGAACTGGTAGAGTGGTTATAAGCATGAACTTGTACGAGTAAGTATGCTTTGGAATCCCAAAAAACACTAGCCATAACCTTTCCAGCCGCTGCATTTGCCTTTGCTTTCTTCGGTGCAGAGACACCGTCTTCTACCCACTGCTTGGACTGTTGTTTTGATTCAAGTTAAAAAAAGTGAATCCACGTTCTATCGTAACAAATCGGTTGGATTATTCTTGAAACGGGCCAAACATTGCTGAGGAACTCGATTCCTCATTTGTTTTTTTTGTTTTTTTTTAAGGCGCTTCAACATCTATGGTCATTGGCGCCAGAAGCCTTCTCAGTGCAATGCCAGCCTCCGGACAGTGTTCTCTCTTTACCGACAACACTGCCCATCACCGGACAGTGAGCTGTAGAGGCTCCTAGGAAAGAAAAATCTAAGATTAGCCCTGGACTCCAACCCGGGACCTCCGCGTGGAAGTCCAGTACGCTACCACTTAGCTATTCCCATCCCTGAGTGCTCATTTATTTGTGATCAGCATTTAACAAAGGCGGCACCTATCTTGCAGAAAGCTTTCTCATGCTCAGTTCTTCTATAAAATGTGTACCCTTTCTTTTGAGATGCCTACAGCCTTAGTTATCTCATATACCTTTAATTATCGATCATCTAGAACCATATTAAGCATCTTCTCGATATTTTCTTCTATAGTTGCCGTTTTTGGCCGTCCTTCACGTGGATCATCTTCAGTCGATGTACGGACCACATTTAAACTCATGTGCCCATTTTTTTTTTACTGTTGATAACGAAGATGCAGACTCCTTATACACTTTCAACAACGGATGAATTTCTGTTGGCGATAAACCATTCAAAACGAAGAATATAATGATGGAACAGTATTCAAGTTTATTCATTTTGGCAAAAATATACAATACACTTACTCTAAACAGCCGTCTAAAACAAACTATTCGTCTGAACAAATTCACATTTGGTATTTACTTTTGCAACAAGTGTGCCAACATAACAAAACAGTAATTTCATTTGTAGCAATGCCATCTGTGGGCTAGGCCGAGAACTTTACTCGTTGCTCTAGTAATTCGAATCCTTTTATAACTCCTAAATTTTGTATTACTTTAAAAAATTTTAATAGTTATATATCAAGTATTCTTCCGTTCTCCTAATTTAGTAAATGGGCGTTAAGCCCGCATGAGAAAATAGGCATTATTTTACTTATTTAATTGATTTCAAAAGAAAGTTCCTAGGTTAATGTTTAGCAATTAAACTTGATGGAACAGCATGGAGCAGCACCATATACTGTCGATGTAGAATTTTTTTATTAGAAAATACGGGTTTACTGTAGTGACTTTGGACAGTCTGAACTACCATTACTATCAATTTTTCAAGCACAGTGGCGGAAGATAAGAAAACAAAGACCTGTCTTTTGGAGTAAAGTTCTGATAACAAGTAGTACATAAATATATGCAAATGTCAACAAATACCCCAAAAAGAATTGACAGGCTTACTGTTGGGTATAATCAACCACAATTCTGTTCTATTAAAAGAAACAATTTTCTTCTTGCAAACGATACAAAATTTTTATTGCGATAATCAATACATTAACGCATGTTTTTTTTATATACAACTATTAAACAATATGTGTTTATCACGGCTTTCTAAAATACCAGACACGACAGCTACATTTAAATTGGTTATCAGCCACATTATCTTTAAGAACCCCTTCTCAGAATGGGGCTCATAAATCTCCGATCCTCTATCACGAGGTGTCTCGTTTCCTCCTGGGATCTTACTCAAGTTATATTTGAAAGAAAACTGAAGTATGGAGGATGGGTAAAGAAATATGAATTTTTTATTAACTAACCAATTCCGTATCAAACACTACATATTCATAATGACATGATACCGATGATATGGAACCTCCCTTTTTAAAAAACAGACCAACTAACATACTGACCAAATATAAATAAACGTCAATTTGGAAGATAGAAAATAATCGTTGGATAACTAAATACTTTCATTGACTAACAAATTAAAAATCTTTAAGACAAGTTTAAATCTGAATGGATAATTAATAATTATCATTTTTAAAAGAAAGATTCCTAGGTAAGGAGATTAGCGGTTTATTAAACTTTAATAGCTAATAGAATATCGTGTCCACTCCAAGATTGGATATGTAGATTTATCATTAGAAAACACTACACATGACCGCTAATTATTAATATAGCACTTATACATTTTAAAAATAATTTTAAAGCATGATCTTCCAAAAATATAGAACACAAATTATGAAAAAGTGTTTACATAAATTTGAATTATGATAGAGCAACTTTCAACAAAGTATGTACAGAAATATGTTAAAGGTTTCTCCAAAATCTCTTTGCACTTTTTTTAGTGAAAGTACAGCAAACTCTTTACATACCCGCTTTGCCAACTCTATCTCCTTTTAGTATGATCTGACGTCCTGTTTACTTCCCCTCCATCGTGAAGAAGAGCTACGTTCAAGGGAAGATCTAGAGAAGAAGTATTATATCAGACAAAATAAACCTTTCAACACATATTCTACCTTCCACCATACAGTCTATCCATTAATTTTCACCTCGCCACAGAATCTGAAGAATCGATATCTTTTGAACTAGAAACAGGAGTTGAGATCCGATAAATTCGAAATTCCTTAACTCTTTTCTTTCCCGACTTACTTATTAAGAAATTAAATTATTAAGGGAAATAAATGATGGCAGTAGATATATAGTATTATTATCCACCACAAAACTCGACCCTCTTGTATCCAAGCAAATCGAGAAGGAGCCTATTACTGGAGAGGAATCGAGTAGATAGATGACTTTTTGCAAATCAGCATCTTTTTTAATCAATAGGAGCTTCTCTCTTTATAGATGAGTCCCGGCTCTATTATACAAATCAGATGGGCGGGACAATTGTATGGCGAAGACGTGGAGAGCGTATTTTTCTATAAAGTCACGCCTTTCCAAATGCAATTAATTGTGGTCTGGGGTGAAATGAACATCCATGTTCTTAGCGTACTGATTGTCATACAAATCGAAGCTTAGACCGCACATAGGTATATTGAAGAAGTTCTTTTAGAAGCAGTGAGCCCATTTACTGGAGACAACTTTTTGCAAATACATAATAATGTAGCTCCTCATGTAGCTCAGGTCGTCGCACAATACCTGGGGCAAGTAGGAATCACCACAATGAATATGAACCCTACCGAAGAAATAGCAACATTATTGAAAGACAAGTTAGACATTGTTCGCCGCCTCCAACCGTATACGACAGCTCCGAATTGATCTTGTTGAAGAATGGGTTACAATTTCGAAAGATGAAATCGGTTGCTTATTTACTCCATGGCCAGGAGACCCGAGCCACTGCACAGTACAAGAGGCTGTAACAACGCGCTATTAGATGGAAAATCAAGTAATATTTTAATTCAATCTTTTCGGGTATTTAGACGAATTTTCTTGCTAATTATTCTAGTTAATTAATTTTCTGATCTCATTTAATAGTGTTTTATTATTAATTAAAATGAGAAAAAAAAAATTTTTTGTTTGAAATTTAATGCAAAGGATGCCTGTTTTTTGTGATGAGAATATATATATATATATATATGTGTGTGTCTCTCAGAAGTAATTACATTCATTTCCAAATAAGACAAAATCTAACTGCTACAGGACTGGAAAAAACTCAGTTTTATATCCCGCCTTTGTTCTAAAACATAATGAACCCGCCATAGAATAATAACCACTCGAAGGGACAAAATTTTAAGACGGTATGGTAATTATTTTATAAGAGGATTTTATGCTCTAATTACAGAAGAGAGGCCTCGGGGGCGTCTCTACGGATTAAGGGAGAGATTTCGTAGATAGTGACCTTGTTGTTTTTCTTAAATCAACTCAGTTTCAGACTTTTATCTCATTAGCGTTACCACCATCATATAATATTCATATCTCTGCTGAAATTTAATACTTTTAAGAAATATAACTCCATCTGTTGTAATTTAAATAATATTTTGAAGATATTCTAAAATAGGCTTCATGATACACTAATTATTATTATAACAGTTTGTTTATTTTCCTTCCCGTCAAATAATAGCGCTTTATATCTTTTTATTATTGGCAGTCTTACAAATACTAACTTTCCTTTCTGTTCTTTATTCTTCTACTCTACTATAATTACTTACTTACTATGCAGGATACAACCCGGAGTGGGCCTTGGCTTCTCTAACAATTCTGCTCCATACGTCTGCCACCTCCAAGATTTTAAGATCTTCCTCCACATTATGCAGCCATCATCTTCTCCGTGGTCGGGCAACTCTTCTTTTGCCGATAACAGCACCATTCAGCAGTCAGCTCGGCATCCTTAATGTGCGTCCTAACCATTTGATGCGGCGGGCCTTCATAAACTGGACCACATTTCCATCTGATAAAGCTCCCTGTTTGTGCGAAGCCACCATGAGCCGGATTCGCTATAAGCGACTGGACCACATATCCTTCTCAATACTTTGCGTTCAAATATTTTTAAATAGTTCAACACTGCGGCGGTGAGAGTCCAAGGTTTCTGTACTATACGTCAAAAGTGGTCTGATTAAGTTTGTATATAGCCGCTCCTTTGTGGCACTCGCCAAATAAGAGGTCTTGGACAATATGTCCTCTACTTATAATTGGTTGAAGATAAAAATAGTAATTCAGGAAAAAAATCAATGCGAGATAGACGTCTCCTGCTCCTACTTCTGTGAATTTGCTAAGAGGGAATTCGGATACAAGAATAATGTTACAATCACTAGAATCCGTAGAGCTCTAAATATTTTGTCTTTCCACAAATCCAAAACCTGGCATTCGAGTGCTTCCTTAAAACCCAGAATTTCTGCTATCTTGTTACACAACAGCGAAATTTGGACAGAAACACATAATATTGAAAAACAGAACATTTTTTATCTATTTTTTGCAACTTCCGCTTAATATACCTAACATCTTCATTCGTTTGAAAACAGAATTAAATGGTATATGCACTTAGTTTGTGATAGATCTCTCAATCGTTTAATAAAAATTTAACGATTGTCATCACTTGCTAACAATGTAGATTGCTGTAGGGGATTATCAGACTGCGACCTGAAAGGTCTATTGTGTCCCCGGAGCCTTCTCAGTGCACTGCCGGCCTCCAAGCAGTATTCTCTAGCTACAGACAACGCTGTCACCACCGTACAGTGAATTGTAGAGGTTCCTAGGAAGAGAAAATCTAAAGGCGCGTTGCTGGATTCGAACGTGGGACCTCCGCGCTGCTAGTCCAGCATGCTACCACTAGCTAATTCCTTCCTTCTCTCTTGGCTTACGCCTGTTAACTAGGGACGGACGCTAGTTCGTGTACTGTGTTTGTTCTTGTCTGTAAAGTGTAGAGTGTATGCAGTGTAAGTATACTGTGTACTATTCTGACGAAGTGCATGGAGTACTAAGCTGTGGTAACCCGATCGCTACTCCCCAAGTAACTGCATGCAACAGATACCCCATGCGGGCTAGCTAACGATAACATGCAAATGTTGTTTTAAGGGACTTATCCACTGATTAAGATAAAAAAATATTCCTTTCAAGTAGGCACTCCTAAGAAACATATTTATTATTGGGATTACATATTTATTATTAATATTCAGAAGGCTCAAGAGAAAAAATTAAAAATTATTACTAGGCTTCACATTCAAGAAGCCTTCAAATTTTAATAGATATTTTCGAAATAACTGCAGATTTGGTTCTGGTCAGCGATATTTAAATTTTAAGAATATTATTAAAATTATTTTTTTTTTTTGTCAAATGCGATTAGCAAGTTATCACCTTAATCTTATAATCTAAATTGTAAATATTAAAAAAGACGCTTTCCCTTCCAAATTATCTGTTTTGACACTAATCCGGACAATTTTACACACTTTTTATATTTTGTTCATTTTACAATCAATTTGAGGGAAATCAGCAGCTAATTAGAAATCATACTCTTGAGTCTTTGTTAGGTGCTGGTACTATAGGAATTTTTCATAATTTCTTTATTAACAAATCATTATATTAAAAAAAATATATACATATAATAAAATCAAAACTAAAACCTAAACATACTTTTTAACAAGTACTAGATTTTGTGTTAAGGGATAGTGTACAGCGATCTGAAAGAACTATTGTGCCCAACCCTCTCGGAGCGTTCTCAGTGCACCGCCGGCCCTCGGACAGTGTTGTCTAGGCTACAGACAACACTATCCATCACCGGATAGTGAGCTGCAGAGAACCTTGGAAGGGAAATTCCATGAGCATCACTGCTGGTCTCGAATCCAGAATCTCCACGTGAGAATCATCGCGCCACCATTGAGCCTAATCCCTTCCGTTTTTAACCACTATTAGCATGGACTAAAAATATTATATATTTATTTTTTCGCAATTAGTGCGAATGGAAACAGATGTATATCGGCTCTTAAAATGTTATGAATTGATCAGTAACCAGAAGAAACGCTAAAGAACTAAGATTGTGTCTCAAATTTTTATTAAAATATTTACAGTAGAATTGATATATATATTAAAATTTTAATTTTAGATTAGCAAATCAGAATTTGTTGGTTATATTTTGTCTATTATTAATTTTGTAAGTGATATTCTCATGCATTGGATTTATTGTTTAGTTATACTGTTATAGTGTAAATACTGCTATGATTGTTATTACATTGTTGTGGTGGTTGGTTCCGCGGAGCTGGAAAGCATCAGAGACATTTTCCGTGGTAGTCTGCTTCATTTTGTGGTCATCGACCGGTTTCGGGCGTGCGCCCATCTTCAGGATGCGTTTGTCAGACCTTGTGATAACACAGACTTGCACATAGTCCGAGGGCCGGCAGTGCACTGAGAACGCTCCGAGGGGGTGGACACAATAGTTCTTTCAGATCGCGTGCACTATCACTTAACACAAAATCTAGTACTTGTTAAAAGGTTTGTTTAGGTTTTAGTTTTGGAGTGCATAAACTGAATTTGCTCTGTGCAAGTCTGTGTTATCACACTGTCTGACAAACGCATCCTGAAAATGGGCGAACGCCCGAAACCGATCCCTACCACGGAAAATGTCTCTGACTGTTATTACATATACATCAATTTTTCTTTTGCTACAGATTAATCGATTATTTTTTTGTATTCAATTATTTGTGTTTGTGAACGACCCATTTATATGAATTTAATTTCAAAACAAATAAATATTTAGTAGATC
The DNA here is from genome assembly GCA_011037195.1 of Triatoma infestans. Taxonomy (NCBI): domain Eukaryota; kingdom Metazoa; phylum Arthropoda; class Insecta; order Hemiptera; family Reduviidae; genus Triatoma; species Triatoma infestans. The sequence continues at coordinate 60,631 of JAAEAF010014334.1, forward strand.
AATAGAAATTCAACGGAGTTTTTATGAGGAAAAAAAAGGCCTATTTTATGCTCTATTGTGTGTGCTATTGTGCTGTAACTATACCCAAGCAAACAATCAAATTTGGCACCATATACTGATAATTTCTTAACTGTTTTCAAACTCTGATTATTTATTAACAAATATTTTCGTAAAAACTTAAATATTAAATCAATACCATTACGCAATACTTCTTCTTACAATCATTTATGATGGGATGCATAAATCCGGATACTCCCAAAAGTAGCAAGCAATTTTGATTTAGATGATAGAAAAAAGGTGCTACAAAGCCGAGTAAGAAGTTCAACATACTGCCGACTCCCTTGAGTGTTCATTCATTCTATTAGTTGATTGTAAAATTGTAGAAAAATTGCAGATGAAAGTGAATGTGTGTTGTGATAATAATAGAATTTTCCAATAAGTAGTTAAATCCAAAGTGTTGCATACATTCGATGAATGGTAACACCATAGTATTTCTGAGCTTCAGTCTATACAAAAGGTAGTTGGTTATCTTCTTCAAATGAGTTAATATAGTAGCTTCTTAGAATGTTAACATTGTCACTGATGGTAGAAAAGTTATAAAAACGTAAATCACAGAACTCTAGAGACACAGTATGTGTGTATGAAAGTGAATTCCATTATAACTAGAAGGCACTTCTTCAGCATTATAATAATAATAGAACTACACTTGGAATACTTCTTAAATTCTAAACCAGTACAAAAGTAGAATAAGAAGAATATAAGAAAGCTGGAAAATAAAGTGATGTACAGAAAATAACAAGAGAAGTTCCTAATGTTGGCTGCGAAAACTTTAATAAAGAGAATGAAAGAAAAAGAAAAACTAAATATCAAAGGAGAAAAAGTTTCCTAATTCAACATTTTCATTCAAACGACTCAAACAGATTTAGAATCATGAAAAAAATATCATAGTATCTGAAAATAGACTAAAAAAAACAAAAAAAACAACTGTTTTAAATACAGATAGAGTTTAAAACGAGATTACAAAAGTCAACTCACGTGGAAATCAGTCGCAATCTCTTGAACAGGAGGAATCAATATAGGCAGATTGCCAATCATCAACTGTCTCATTTATAGCTTACAGCTTAGTTTTTATTTGATTGGATCGATAAATACACAGTCCCAATATTCTATTTTGATATATATATATATATATATATATGTATATAATACGTCACATCAAACCATTGTTTGCGATAAACATTGCAAATAAATAATTGCAGGTTAGGAGAATCCCAAGATAGAGGTCATCGATACCAAATGAGTATTTAACATGAGTATTCAATAAGTAGATTTCTTAAATCTTAAATATTGCCATTGATGTTGGCAAAGTGTGTTTAATATTAACTTTTACATGTAAAGTTAGACATTAAACATAAACCTTGCGGCATCTATCATCAGACCATTATGCCCAATGTGGTAGATGCGAGAAGGAGAGAATGGAAGATAATTTAGGAGAGTAAGAAATAAACTAGTAGATGTCCTGAACACTTGTATAATGAATTAAATATATAATAACTGTAAAGACTTTACATAGTTGAATGATATTTAAGAATAAAGGTAGCGAGAGAATAATTAAGAGAGGGACAGACTGATTGAATATAAGAAGGTAAGTAGAATGATGTTGACTAACTGGTGTCGATGACTGTTCTAAAACTATTCTTTCATAGTTCTATCTCGGCTCTATTTATATAGAATTTTCTCTCCCTGGTTTGGCCTAGGTAGGGAGTAACTAATGATTCGGATCCTTAGCAATCTTAATGAATCAGACTATACCCAATTAAAACGTACTGCTCTGAAAAGTATTGATTTTTATCAAAAGAATATAATTATTAATTACTTTTTATCCACCAGCCTAATAGTCCTTTATTTCATCCAAAAAAAATAGCGGATTGGGAGGTTTTTTAAGCATCGATTTCAGCAGTCATCCTTTTGATACTAACAGAATCAATGGCCAGTCGATATATAGAGTAGTAGAGTAGGGCTATCACGTTTGTATAGTGAGTTGATTTCAACTTTATACGTATTTCTGTCACTCAGTACACTTGTGATTGTATGCGGGAGATTATAAGGTTATAGCCTATTATAATTGATAATATAAACTTCCACCACATGCAATAACAAGTGTAGTGCGTGACAGAAATATAAAGTTTAAGTCAACTTACTACACGAACTTTATAGCCTTACTCTGACGAATATGATACACTCACATGACTTTTTCTTACAGCAAATGTTAAAATTTAAATTGACTAAGTTCATTTTAAACTTGCAATGTTTACTAATAGTTAACGAGTTTGCAACTTCATATAAATAAAGATAATATATTTGTTTATGTGAATGTCACTGCATTGTATTGTAGCCCCCCTTTGTTTCAACCCCTTAGCAAAGCTTGTAAAGACAATTTAAATTTAAGCCTTAATCACAGGTCCTTCAGGTAGAACCGTATATTGTGCTAAAATGTTACTTAAAAAAATGTTTCAAACAAAAAATTATAGTTATTTAAACATTGTGTGGATAGTATCTGAAGTGGAAATTATGAATAAAATTGTGACAAATTGAAATGAACCTTTCAATAAAGCCGCTTTTCTGGTTAGTGGACTTTTACCGAAAACTTCGGGAAACGTCAATGTTATCTGAAAAAAATACAATTTATAGCTTCTGCGATTTTTTTTTTTTGCCTGATTCAGCCAGCCCAATTGATGAAAACATTTTTTTTCGCAAAGAGGGGATTCAAAATATTTTATTTCTGTGAAGAGTCATATTGCAAAATCTGACACAATACTTTTTGATGGCAGTACTATCTTCTGTAGCAATAGAGAAAGTAGAAACCATATAGGAGTAGAAAATAATATTGTTTGTTGCTGTCTAATATATTTATTTTTGAGATCTTCCATTTTTCATTCTTAGGTCGAAAGAAGAATAACCATTTCTACCCATCTTTTCAAAGAAAATAAATGTGACAAAAGAAAAACACCACAAACATTATTGTACTTCTGGGGAATAGGAAAAATAGTTGAAAAGGGTCCTAATAGTGGGAGAAAACAGGACTTCTCTCACCACTCATCCATCATTAGCCAACTGTAGGAACAGATCCCTCAATAACTCTACTAAAAATTTTGCTTTAAGGACCGGCCACTTTTTTTTTTTTTTTCTTGGAACATATTGTGTCATTGAAAACTATAAACAAAAATGGCGGTACTCACAAGCAGCCTGGACCAAAAAAAAGAGGTCTATTGTCGAGTTCGAATGGACCCGCCAACTTAGAGCTTCTTTGTGTAACAAAAAGTTAGTACTCTCCTCTATAGTACACATATGTATATGTAAATATAGTCAATCGGTATTTAAAGTTCTGTGCTCTAGAGTTCTAGTAGGTTGCAAAATGATCCTATATCTGTCACTGTCACGGATTAACTGCAACTTGTGGTCGTAAATGTTTGATTTGTTGCACTGTTGGTTAAAGTTTTATAGTTATCCGCTGGTTTGAGTTTGCTGTTGTTTAGTGAGAGAACAACTTTGTTGATTCCTTCATGATCATATGTTGGTTCGTCAGATGCATTTTTTTTTTTTTTGAAGAAGAAGAAAAAGTTGTGATGCACTGGATCTTAAAGATCTATTTTTTGTTTTTGTTAGATGAAGGAAATTTACTATTACGTGGATTATCATATTTTTTCATAAGTAAATAACGTAATGGTGCTATCCTTAACAAAATATTAATTTTTAAGATTTACAATTTACAGAACTAATTACCTTTTTCAAACTATTTACAATTTTAAAACTTCTTAAATTTCAATTAAAAATTCAGTATTTTATTATTAAAAATTCAGTTAGCGATTAAATATAATTAACAATTACGAGTTTATATGAATTTTGTTTCCTAAATTCGATATATAGATGACCATTTCAAAAATTTAAAAATTGAAGAATCTAGTTAACTGCAGTTGTAGTGAAGAAGGCCAGAACTAGCATCAGGTAAATTATATGGCCCTGTAATAGAATAAACAATCTTATATTGAGAAAATCCATTAGTATAGCACTGTTGCCAACACTAGCTGCTCCAGCGTTACCCATTCTGTCACGCTTATCTTTATGGAAAGAATGAATACGCTACTACTTTACAAACACTAAGCTCCTACTAAAGTTAATCAAAATCATATATAAGTTCATCAAATTCAGAGCTTAAGTTAGTCTAAAAACAAGTATTCACGAATCTAAAAACAACATTTAGAAAGTTTGAAATCAAAATTCACGATCTAGAATGCAAGATACAGGATATAGGAAGGCTGAGAAAAGTATGCAAGAAATCTGCAATAACATTCTCAAAGAGTTACAGCAGGCAATAACTTATAGGAAGTAATCATTCCACATATACCACTCTTCAAGAAGTCCTTTTACAGGCTACTCGCTGAAACCTATAAGCTACTCGCTTCCATACAATGCTGTATCGCTACACTTTCGTTCGGATAGACTAAACTCTCTTCTAAGCATGATCACCTTCTAAACTAAGTAAATCGCTAAAATATAATTTGTAGGTGCAGTGCAATAGTAGAAGTTTAATCATTTTTCGCATCAACACTAATAATATCCTACCGTTATATTAATAGTATCCTAAACTTGTTTCCCATAAATGATAGAACTCACTGTGTTGCAATAATACTATTTTTACGCAGTAAAAGATAAGTAAAACAATATTTATCTTCTTCCATTTACTGTATAGTTCTATGCCACAATCAAAAAAAAAAAAAGAAACGTCTGTGTACCACCAAATACAAACACAAATGCTTTGCACATCTTTTCTATAGAGATTGATTTTAGTTTTATTATTTTTCTAAATAAACTATTTTGTAGCATGTGTGTATAATTTGTAAAAGAAGAAATTTTTTAATTCAGTACAGTTGTTTTTTCCAACTGAAAACCAGATAAAAGTATTCATAGTTAGCGATGACCATTGAAAATTGTAAAAGATATCTTTAGATTTATTTTAGAAAGATATCATTAAGATACTGATTCTAATCTCCAAAAATTATCCATATTTTCTTATTTTCCATATTATGAGAAGCGAGGCAAGAAAAAAAAAATCATTTTATTAAGATGAGTAAAAAGTCAAACTTGGAAAAGAAAAAGAAAAATTGATTAATATACGGAGACTCACTGGTTTTTCAATCAATCGCTTTTTTTTCACCCACTTTTTTACTCCAAACTTCATATACCATCTAAACTAATAAATGCCTATCACTTTTGTTTGAAACATTTTTCCATTTAAATTATATTTGCAGGATTTAGGGGGAACAGTGATGTTTAGCTTTTCTCAAAATACCATTTCAGTACGATAAATATATGGTTCTAATATTTAAATAATATTAAGATATATATATATATATATATAAGCAGCATTGCTTGAATTCTAAATTTGAAAAATACCACTGTACAGAATAACTTCTGAGATTTTAGTAATTTTCTCGCCAAAATTTTTCTTTAATTGGAATGCTAACACCAGTTGTTGGGGGAAATTCGGTATTTTTATTGGTATTCAGTAATTAGGTTGTCATAATTGGGCGAGAGGGGAAGGTACATTTTTATTGGCTATAATTTGGTATGGGATATAGATCATATGCTTGTTTTTCATGTCAGTTAGTTAATTACTACTGTTGTAAAAAGAGAATATAAAGGTTCAATACTCTTAACATTGTTTTATTTCCATTTCGGAAGTTACTTCAGTTAAGGAGGCTGTTACTTACAGCAGATGTAAGATGTCCCTTAAAACTCAACATTGGTCCTCCAGCTTTCCACTGGGCCGGATTGGAAAATTCCACATAATATTGGAGATTTACAAATATTTGGAGGGTCAGGTTAAACAAGATTAATATAAGGGTAATCAGGTTCATGTGAGTATGCACATTATCTATCATAAGATCCTATCATAAGATTTATAAACATTCTTTTCATATTCATTCGAGGTTCAGGCTTGTCTCTTTCTGTGTCAAGTAATTCATTAAAATAGTATGGAAGGCGAAACTAAAATATTTGACAAATTAGTCAAACAAAGAGGTAGAGTGAAAGCATCACTGAGCAGAATTATAAATTTTGTAAAATATCAGAAAAAGTTACTACACTGTTTTAAAGTACGCTAAGTTCTCTGCCAGATATTTGGAAAAAATTAGAAGAAGTTTTAATGGACAATTTTGATTCCAAAATTCAAGAAAAACAAGAGCAAGAAGGAGATGAATTTGAAAACAAATTTTATACATTAAAATCAGTTTTATTAAATATAATAAACAGCGAATCAAAGGCCAAACGATCATATGGTTGAAAATTTACAATCGATTCAGGCTAAATTACCAAAGGTTAATATTCAAAAATTCGATGGAACGTATCTTGGTTGGGTTAGCTTTTATGAAACATATAAGGAAAATATGATATTAAATATACATGATGTTAAAGGTCTAAATCCAGTTCAGAAGTTTAGTTATTTATTAGGCTATTTAGAAGGAGAGGCTACAGATCTCATAAGTTCAATAGAATCCCAGTGCAGAAAATTATGAAGTAGCGTGGAAATTACTATGTGATTCCACATGTAAAAATGATAAACTTATTATACGTACAGTCACATGTAACATCTTTATTTAACTACCCTAAAATAGATAAATCATCAGCACGATAATTACGCGACCTCAGAAATACATTTAATAAACATTTAAAAGCTTTAAGATCCTTGGACCAGCCAACAGAATATTGGGTTACAGTGCTGATCCATCTAATCACTAGTAAATTTGACAATTTGATGTTACAAGCTTGGGAACAGTCCACATCTTCAAAACAGGCTTCAAATTATACAGATTTGGAACAGTTTTTAGAAAATAGATGCATATGGCTGGAATCATATGAAATTAAAGGAGCTACCGCAAAATCTAAAGAGAGCGTATTTTCAAGGCTACAAAAGTATAATTTTACAAAATTTAAGGAAAATAAGAGATGCCTTGTTACAATTAATGACAAATTATGCCCTATTTGTGAAAATCAAAAACATGCAGTTTTTAATTGTTCAAAACACAATGCAGTTTATTTTTGTCTAAGTCTTTAGAAGATAGGCGTAATCTAGTAAGGAAAGGTAAATGTTGTTGGAACTGTTTTATCACAGAGTCATGCAGTAAAGGACTGCAAATCATCAAGTTGTAAAAAATGTTCAGGGAGGCTAACACATTGTTATGCAAAGTGCAATGTAACAATTCATCAGAGGGTAAGGCAGAAGCGGTTCTAAATCCTAGAAATTCTCTAATCACCTTGGACAACTCATATGGCAATAACATAACTAATACCAACAAAGGAACAAATCTTGGTTCCACTTTCACTACTACATCACGAGAAAGACAGGTTATTGTAGTTCTCCCCTCTCTTTAAATAACAACGAGGTAAATTCAGAATCTACTGCTAATGCACTTCTCAGGTACTTATAGCTACAGCTTCAGTGTTTATTTATGACAATAATAAAAAACCATTTTTATGTAGATTTATTTTAGATTCAGGATCAGAACTACATTTTATAACTGCACATTTAGCAAACAAACTGGGCGTTGACATTAAACCTACTTATATGACTATAACAGGAAGTGGTGGTAATAAAATTAAGGCGACTCAATATGTCAGAGTTAAAATTGCATCTAGGCTCTCCAATTACAAGACTTCACTGGACTACAATGTACAAGACTTATTTACAGGGCTGCCATGTAAAATACATTCAATTCCAGCAATTTGTGCTAACCGGCATGTACCCTCACCAACTCCTTACTTATGCCAGAGCAAGTGAGCAACATTTTCAACTTTAAAAAAAATTTGACAATTTTCCTTAAAATTTTATTAACTGCATAAAGTCGTGTGAATGTTTCACACCACATTGTGATATTGATCAAAAAAATTACTGCGGCACAAATGAATATTGAAATAACACCTTCAATTACAATCAATAAATATTTTCAGCTGCTTTTTAAGATAAAGTAATTGCTGGTATAGCACAATTATATAACCAAAAAAAAATATCAAAATATTCTAAATATTAAGGATGTTACCTCTAACAAAACGAAACATACAAGTCTAATATTGAATATACGCTCTTAACGGTGTTAGAGGGTTATTGGAGCAGAGAACATAAAAGCTGTGTGCCGTGGTATAGAGAGTGTTAGATTTCAAGAAGAAAATATTCTGGATGTTCCTTTTGTATAAAAATACAATAATAGAAAAATGACAGAAAAACTACGCAAAATGTTGACATTTTATTCTTGTAAATGGAAGTATTGTGATTAAAGTAATACACCGAAAATACATATTTCATAAGATCCTCTTAATACGAAAACAATGTTTTTTTAGTGAATGGTCTGTGTGAACAAAATATCTTAGACATAACAAAATACCTCAGAAATATAAAATCTGTTATTCTGTTTCGGTGCTTACGAAGAAAGTTTTAGAAATTTAATAGAATAGATACAGAAGAACCTTTATTCCTAATAAAAAGCCCTCAGTTGTGGATTGTAAGGTAGAATAAGTTTCATAACCTACAATCCCAAATTACCAACGAAATAGGAATAAGTCCGAGCCGATTCAAGTATTGGTTATAATTATTCTATTTTTTTTTTTGCATCGACAACTCAGGTCATTAGCGCCCGGACTCTTATTGAAGGACCACTCGAGCTGGGATGGCGCATTTCTTTTTCTTCGCGACGTCCATTGCCGCTTCTATTTGAAGTAAAACGGAGCCAGGGATTTCAAAGCATGACTGCCACCTCCTTCTCAATTTAGCCATCGAAACCAGTCGACAGAAGGAATAATGACGCGCGCCCTCATCCTTTTGCTTTCTCATCTGATTGAGGTGGAACAATAAAATTTTTCCGCCCCTTATACTTCACTTCAGTTTTGGCTCAATTTGCTTACTGACTTATTCTATGTATATATTATTGCTCAGACAATACTTTTCACACATTACAACTAAAATACATAAAGGTAATTGCTTCTGATGAGGGTGGAGTACTTTTTTATAAACATTCCGCCACCCTCTACATTATTATTACAATTATTATAATATTATTACTGAAGTACTTTATTTAAAGTTTAATACTGTAACGCAGCCAGTGGTGCCATCTAGTAGAGGAAGTAGGAACCTCAAGTTCTCTTAGTGGCCGCTAGGAAGCGCTGGCGACGCACTCTAGTTCTCTCTGGAAGGATTGAGAAGGTTCTAGAAGATTCTCCACCGGTATAAATAGTGGGACCGCAGAGAGTTGAGAGAGTTTTCTAGTTACAAACGATGTGTAAGTTTGTGGAAAGTGTATAAAAAGTGAACAAAGTGAACTTTTGTGGTTTAAACTGTGAATTAATTATTATTAGTGTTGTATGTATAATTAATTGTATAAAACAATAAATTAGTGTTTTTCTTATTGAAGTTTTGAGTATTTTAACTAAACGAACCCACTTAAAATAGTTAGTTGCAGTAGCTAGTTTAGAGGGAAAAACGTTACAATACAAATTAAACACTCCAACCATTTGATAAAAATTCCAGGGCATCTCAAAGCAGTCGCATTTCCGGTAATAAGCCAATTTCGATATTCTGTCACTATCAGAGTAGTCTCCTTTATATAACAATAAGAAAAAATAAAAATAAAATATTAAACAAGAATATGTTGTTCAGGAAACAATGTAGTTTAAAAGAAACTCTAATAAAGAAAATTCATTTTGTCAGACATCTTATTTTGTTTAAAAATAAAACAATTAGATTAAGAATATAAGTAATAAAAAAGAAATGTAATTAAAGTATATTCATTAAGTACTTTCTTATTACAAGTTAATTTAAATTTAAAGAAATGAATTTATTGTGTTTTTAAGCCTTTAGGGTAATCAAAATGGAGAGAGAATAAGCGCACAGTTTGAAAATAAATTTAACAGACCAAGCTGAACGAGGAGGATTGCGTACGCCCTTCATCTCGTTAATTGCTTTGGTTTCTACCGAGACTCACTTTTCCTCTTTATTTCATTTTTATTCCTTTGTCATTCTTTATGCCTGTATAAGCATATTCTCTAATATTGTCTTTTTAATTTTTTTTGAAAAAAAAGAAAGCCAGTTATGGTATGTAGCGGAGTCATTATAAGGTCTCAACTTTTTCTCAATCGTACAGCGAACTAGTTGGAATGCAAGCCGGTCTACACCTGTTGCAACATCTAGGGAAGTAAAATATACTTCAAAATTTAATATCGCCCATCCTCCTACAATTCTCACTAAATCTACTACCTTTACCAGCTGAAATATTATTCCCAACAAAAGGGAGAGCAAATTAGAGAAAAGGGGTTTTTACTTTTCATTTCCGTCACCTGCTTTTCACTGCCTACTAAATTTCCATTCTGTTAGGACAATTAATAAGAAATGCAGACTACATTTTAATAACTTCATTATAATTCTAAAAGTAAAGGGCCAACTGTATTTTCAGTTATTGCTTCAATATTCTTTTTTTTAAAGCAATTAGTTACTTTCATTACTTTTTTTTTTTTTCAAGTTACCATTTTGTAACTGCCTCACTTTAACCCAATTTATTATTTTAAATTTGATATTTTTTTTTTATCAATCACATGAAGGAATAAAAATTATGTAAACAGACTAATACTTAAATATAAATTCAGTTTTTATATACTAATGCGGAATATCTGGAATTATTTAGATAAATTTATTGTGAACAATGAGATTTATATGCACGTGATGGAGATCAAAAACAAAGGAAGGAAATTCACTATTGGAAATTTCACGTATTCCATTCAAACCGCCACCTTTCTAGAAATCTCATTCAACAATATGATTTGCTCAAATTGTAGCACACTTTCATAATAATAGACAAAAAAAACTTAGAACACGAATACCTTTTTATTCTGCACAAATCACAAGCTGTTCAAAAATCATTTAGGAGGAAACTTTGTAATCATTCAATCAATCGGCCATATCCAAGGTTTCGCAATGTTTGAAATGATTAAACATTAAAATAAACCACGCTAAATAAGCCCGAATCGCCATCACTGCCAACATCCAAAATCCAGGGCACAGGAAATTAAAAATTGGTTAACCCCACCGTTAAGGCACGGTTCGAGCGTATCAACATTCCAGTTGGTGAGATTGCCTCCATCTACGGAAATTGCTAATGCCATATGGCCATTAGAGATTTCCAAGATGAAAACAATATGATGCGAGAAATTATGGGAGATACAGTTACCCTGGACTCCAATATATGGGAGAGATAACACCATTAAGGAATTTCCGCGAGAATTTCTAAAAAATCAGGATGTGAACAGTTTGAGTCCTACTATTCAAAAACAGTTCAAGACATTACTTTGCCATACTCAAATCAATGACAAAATTGAGAGAATACACCCCACGGCGAAGGCAGCAATTAAGTGCCAATTACAAGAAGATCATTAAAAGAGTCCTCCGCCCGCCACACACCATTTTTATAACTTTCTTTTTACATAAAAAAAAAGAAGAAAAACTTAGATTTAAAAGAGGAAAAACTCTTCGGAATGTATGTTGTCAGGAACAACAAAAACATCTTCATAAAAGGATTGAAACCAACTTTCATAATTGCAGATAAAAAAAAAAGGCAGTCAGTCATATTGTTAACAAGAGCTATTCCCAAAGCAGGCAGTGTGCTGAAAAGGCTCCGGGCGATAATTACCAAGATGTTTATATTGTGTTTTTAAAAAAAATCTGCTATAAAACACTCACACAACTTTCTCTTACTCCAGTTTTCAAAATTGTGATTGACAAATTTTATAGTTAGTATACCAAATTTAATGAAATTCGTCAGAGTTTGACGAAATTCGTCAAAAACTGAAAAAACTGTTCACTAAAAGCGCACTTCCAGTTTACTAATTTTCCGGAAACTCGGAATTTTGGCCATCTTTTATTTGTAATTAATTTTGTTTGGATGATAGAATTTTATAATCAACTATGATAGCAGTTTAGAGAAAAACATAACCCCACCCCTCCCCGAAAAGCTCCCTTAAATGTCTTTACCAGGAGAAACGATTCAAATAAAAGTTGTAACTCTTTATATATGTAGTTCACATTCCCAGTTTAAAGAAAATCGTTGGAGCCGTTTTAAAAAAAATAGCAAAAAACTGAAAAACACATTTCAGTAAAAACGCTCTTCCGGGCATCCAATTTTTTCAAACTCGAAATTTCAACAACACATTTAATTCTTATTAATATTATTTAGTATAGTAAACTAAAAGTGATTTGTATAGTAAACTGAAACTGAAAAGCTCTGAGAGGAAAAATCTACCATACCTCTCCCCTAAAAGTGCCCTTAATTGAATTTTCCCAGAGAAATGTTTAAAATAAAAGTTGTAGATTCTTGTATGGGCAAGTTCGAAGAAAATCGTCGGAGCCATTTTTGAGAAAATCGCAAGAAAGTGAAAAAAAACCATTTACTGAAGTGGTACTTCCGGTTGAGGATTTTGACAGATGACCTACTGTCGGATCCCATGGGATACCTAAACTGGTTTGAACTTTCTACGAGTTTTCGTTTTTAAGCAATGCTGTTCACATACACATAGACGGCCACACACACTCACACACAGAACATTTTCTAAAAACCACTTTTTTGGACTCAGGTAACCTCAAAACGGATTTTTCCTGTGAAAACTCGATATCATATACACGTTACAATACTTCCTCTTACTAGGAGTAACAGAAAGTAAAAATTTATAATAATAATAATAATAATGCTTTATTAGGGAAGGGAATAGCTAAGTGGTTAGCGTACTGGACTCCCACGCGGAGAACCCTGGTTCGAGTCCAGCTGTGCTACCCTTAGATTTTTTCTTCCTAGGAGCCTCTACAGCTCTGTAACGAGTGAACACTGTCTGGAGGCCGGTGGTGCACTGAGAAGTCTCCGGGTGCCAATGACCATAGATGTTGACGCGCCTTAAATTAACAAAATAAAATAATAATAATGCTTTATTTAATAATGACAAAATAAGTACAAAACAAAAACCTTCTTGACATTCTACGGCATGGTAAAACCGTCTGCCGGTAAAAATATATCGGTCTCGTGCACCCTTGTTACAAATACGCTAAACGCTATTAGCTTGAATTATTATATAAACCTTTGCTTGTATGATCTTATTGCAATTTTTGTGGGTACTTAAGCAAAATATCATAAATTTAATTAAAAATTAATAAGAGCCTTTTTTTAAGCTAAAATTTGAAATATTTAAAAGTTAATTTTTAAAAGTTTTGTTGTAAACAATAAAAAAAAATATTCAAAAGTTTAATAAAGAAGTCAATTTTTTTTTTAAATGACAAAGTTTTAGATGCTTCTCAGATATGCAAGAATTCACTAGTGTTTATTTATATTCAGAGCATGACATACATGACATGGTGGGGTGGTTTATTGCAATAAGTTTGCTAAGACGGAGAGATTATCTCAAACTCAAACACTAGTTTCCAGGGGTAGATTTGAGATTTTGCCTCACATGTTGGTTTTATTAATAAAAAGAAAAAAAAAAGATTCTTGTATGATCACAAAAAAATGAAATTGCCGACCAACTTAATAATAATTTATAAATTTTGGCTGTCATATTATTCATACCCTCCACCACCACCACTAAAATAATGACGAGCCATTTACATTCAGTCAGAAATTTCAAAAATATTTCTTTTAACTTTCTAGCCTTTATATACTGGTTGTATTTTTTTTTTTTTTTCGGTTTTCATACTTTTGATTAAATATCAAAATAGCTTATATACATTTCTTTTTTAATATTACTTTCATTATATTTTAAAAATGTTAGTAGCTGCCATTCTCAGAAGAACATATATATATTTAATTTATTTATATGGTACTATTGATTAGCTAGTGTTGCTAACTTGATGAGAACACTCTTTAAAAATTTTTATACAGATGCAGATAGCTTCCTGAAAGTTGTGGCTTGTTATCACCATTTAAGTTTGGGTACGGAATACCAGCTTCATTTGAATGGCAAGGCAAAGTGCCGGCCTTGTCAGGAGTATGTTGCAAAACCGTAGGCTCAATAGGCCGGGCCAGTGACCATTCTAGGCCTTTAAGTAGGAGACATGTTCTCTCTACATAATGGTACCACGGAATCGTGAGTCAGCCTGGCAGAACTTGTTCTGCACTCACGAGCTGAGGAAAGGTTTCGTGATGGTCGAGTTTAGCAGGGACGATATTGATTTTCCCAGCGTTTCTTTTAGATGAGTGGGAGTTGGTTTGGTTTGCCTACGGGAACAGTTCCGCCTTCTCCCAATCTCTCACAAGAACATGTCACCATTTAAGTGTTGTATTATTGATACCTTGAAAATAATTAGTAAGTTCTTTGAAGAACTTACGCTTATCTACTGTTTGCACACTTTTTAACTTCTTGATTGCTTGTTGGACGCTCTTCAGATGCTGGTTTTTTAGACTGCTCGACAGTTGATTTTTAGACTATTCGTGTACTATTTTTTAACAGACTGAAGCCAAGAAAATATAATTCTTGGTAACCTGGAGATTGCTGCCCATTTGTCCGTCAATGAAATTGCCGTAGCGGAGGTAGAGTTGAACCTGCAATGCCTCTTGGGGTTGCTATCAGCTTCATTCTGTCTCCAGCGCTTGCGGTGAATTTCCTGAACAGAGCACTGTTATTCTACAGCATTATCTTTCACCTTTTTCCTTTCTCTTAGTGCCGTAGAGAGTCAAATTTTCAAAATTGAAATTTCATCGGAAATATATGTTTCAGGGATCCCTAAGCTCAAAAAATCTGGCGTGAAAGACTCACAAGACTTTTTCTTGTGCGAAATGGCAAATTTTCTTCACACTTACAAAACTCATTAGTGTTTAAAACTGTCGATATTTTTATGGAGTAAATCACGAAAAACTGAAACCTCTTCAGCAAAGTTGCACTTCTGGTCAACCGATTTTCTTCAAACTGTGAATTTTGCGAACTTTAATAATTCTAATTAATATTATTTAGTTGACAGAATTAATGCAGCACATTTCTGTACTGAAATAGCACATTAGAGAAAATGATAACCTCCACCACACCACAAAAGTCCCCTTAAAGGAATTTTTCCGGAAAACGAAAGTTGTAGCTCTTTGTATGTGCAGTTGATATAATAAGTTTAAAGAAAATCGTTGGAGCCGTTTTTGAGCAAAATCACAAAAAACTGAAAAAAAAACATTCAGTAAAGTGGCGCTTCCGGTTAATGCGATTTGCCCGAAATCTAGGTGTTTGATGCGGCGATAGTATCTAAACGGAATAACAAGTTTGAGCTTCCTCAACTTTTCGTTTTTGAGATATTCTTTTCACACACATACTGACCTTTTTCTAAAAACCACTTTTTTGGTCTCAGGGGACTTCAAAACTTGAAATTTCTGTCAAAACTCAATTTTTTCATAATTACTATTATTAGTAAGAGAAAGTAAAAATTGTTTTGAAAATTTGATACGTGACCATAATTCCTGTTAGAGTTAAACTTATGAGGTAAAACACGTCAATTTGAAGTGGAACAAAACTTTTCTTTGCAAACGAATAGCAACACCCTCAAGAACAATTGAAACACGCATCAACTCTTGGACAGCCATCGATTGAATGAGGCAGAATTTCCAGTGGAAAATTGTGAGCTGTTAAAAAACTCGTAGTAAAAACTCTTTGAGGCTGTTCATACTGGAATGTCTATGACAAGCCAGTCTGTCTGAAGATCTGACCAAATACTATGGTCCAGAGATTGAGATCCGGGCTTCCTGTAGCACTAATAAATTTAGGAACATTCAGTCTTAGCCATTCTTGGATGGACTTCGCCTTGTGTAAGGTAGTGAATCCAGCTGAAACACTCAATGAGTGTTTGAGAAAAGACTTTGATTTAGAGGTTTTACAACGACTTCCAAAGTATCCTCTTCGTAATTCTTCGCACAAGTTTTAACATTTATTTTCACAAAAATGGATATCAGTGGTCCTCTGCTAGCTCACACACCATCAAACCATAACGGAACTCGATGATGCCATCTTTTTTATCAATCACTTGCTCTGCTTCTTTAGAGCTGTGACATTACCTTAAGGTTAGTTTATTAAATTGTTCAGTGTTAAATGTCATGTTTTAAATATGTATGTAAATACTTTTTTGCATTAATTGAATTTCTTTCATTGTTTTTTGTTATCTTACCCTATTATTATCTGTTGTAATGTCTAATTTTTCTAAAAGAACCCTTCATATTTTTTTTTTTAGGCCTCGTTAAAGATCAAAATATTTGTCAAAAGTTGGCAAAATTGTAGTTTTTTATTTTCTAAGACCGAACGTCACTATTCTCTTCCATCATTACCGCTATGTTTTGGGGATTAAATTTCTTCTCTATGCTGACAATTGTTTCTTCAGTAAACAAAATTAGTCTGTGAAGACCGTTGCGTAACGCTATAACAGACCTTTAAATTCTATACTATCTAATTTGCTTTAGAGAGCTGGATATGTCTGATCTTTGATTCTCCGGTAAATACCCATCCTAAGATTGCTTTTAAACTCATCTTTATGCCCATCTCGCGAGACATGAGTCATGGGTTACTTTTGATCCGGACTGCCACAGCTTTAATCGCGCTTTCTGTACAAACTGTACGAGGACGATCGTCGAAAGAGAGGATGTTGCCGCTGTACCTGCTAACGGTACAATAAACAAACACACAGCTAATAACTAGAAAATGAAGTGTTTCAAATTTCTGAGAAGCTAATTTACGCTGAGACGAATTATTTCAGCAGTAGACTTGTAACGTCGTAACTAAGGAGATTTCCATTACTGAGACCCGGGTATTCTGCTAACTTTACAAAAGTTAATATTAATAGCCCCGTCCATAATACCTAATTTGATAGCTGGAAGTTTACTTTGGATCCATCGGGTGATATATCTGGCAATCACCTCAAATATTACAAGAATGGCTGTAGAATGGATGGAAGATCTAAAGCTATCGCCTATTTTGTCAAATGAGATTACCTAATGAAGCATGAGTAGATGAGTCGGCAATTCATATTTATATGTGCTCGGATAATCTGTTAATTAGGGCACTAAAGCCATGGGATTTTTCAGTTCTTAATTAGTTGTAGATCTTCCTCTCGGATGGTCTTAAGCCTGGAATCCAGGTCACATGTGAATCTCAGTAAAATGATGACATGTAAAGACCGACAAAATTAGCCGTCAATTTTATCTTCATGTGTCTCCTGAACCTGCTATTCATGTGTCACTGATCACATATTTACCTAATTCCAAATATGGATAATTTCACAGTTATTTCCTGCTTGATTTGCCTGTTATTGATTTGCTTAAAGTGTGCTTAAAGGGAGTGCAATAATATTGAATGAAGATCCAAATAAGCTGGCAATAAGATATTGCTGTCTTTCAAAGTCCAGATTCGATACCTTACATATTTAAGAAGACATTAGAATCTGAAATTGATGGAACTTCTACAGATTCCAATTTTTGAGAATTTATGACATAAAAAAAGATATACCACTCATCTTATGGATAGGCAGCCTGGATTGAAGGAAGTTTAGGTGTAAAACGTTTGTAAATGTTGAGTAAAATATAAAAGCGAATACCCCAGAGAATAAACCAACGCCTTCAACGTGTTCGTACAGTGGTAAAAGATTCTAAAAATGTTTGGTATTATGAAAAGGCGGACATGGAAATTGGATGTATACAGTACTGGCGGTATTACGTCTGTTGCAGATATAATGCTGAGAGAGGTGGAGTGCAGATAGTTGGAAAACATTCTGTCTAAAAATGTGATGCTGCTAAAACAAAGGTTTTATATTATCTTTCTTATTTCTTCACCTTTATAACCTTTAAAAGACTACAAAACCGTGTCAGAGTTCAGTCTAATTTCTTTCACACTAATGGCAAGCTTCATATGAGAACTAAAGTCAGTTGTAAAATAAGTGTAATCAAGAGTTATTCTGACAACTTTAAATTTACACGTCAAGCAGCATTCAAAAAGTAAAAGTAATTACAATCCAACTCGTGGTTGTGTTTTTGTGTACTATTTTAACAAGATTAAAACAACTTGTGTCGTCAGCACATTCCACAATATTTAATTAAATATTTAACAAACTGTCCCATTTTTTTTTGTTTTTGTTTGCAGTCCCTATCCCCTTTAATTTCAACAGGACACACTAAAAATGGAAAGTATTTCCTGAAATTAATTAGGACAAAATTTGTTTAGGGTATAACAGATTTTTAAGTTTTTCAATGTCTGTTGCAGTGCTATTTACAGTGCTTGATGAATGAACTAAACTGAATGAGAAGACGCATTCATAAGTGGCACTTGAATATAAATGAGTAATATCATAGTAATAAGAGAGTATAAATGAGAGGTATAATCGAGGTATGAGATTATAAATGAGAGGGGGTATAAATGAGTAATAACTATTATATTTGCCTTTTATTTTAATTTATTTATTTAATTTCTTTTCCCGATTTGTCAGCCATTATAGGTAGATTGTAATGTTCAATTATACTCGTATTTGAACCCATTGTTGTATGATGCCCTCATCAAGGTGGGTATGCTTGTATCTTTTTTATTTTTATTACTATTAATGGTATTAATAATATTATTTAACTTAAATATCTCATATAATAAACTATAACTCAGAATATCATAAATGACAAATTAATTAATAAAAAATGAATAATTGCAAATAATTAGAAAACGTAATTTTTTCATTATGATCTAATTTTCTAGGCTCGTTAGAATGGTTGGCAAGAAATGAAAGGATAATAAAAGAAAACCATTTTGCAAATCACCACCGCCACTTCAGACACTGAATAAGTTCTGGAAAACTTGTATTCACTAACGTAGCTTCAGTTTTTTTTTTTTTTTAAATAAATTATTTAACCTCCGTTTTATCTTAAAAACCATTTGGAGGCCGTTATGTTTGCATTAACTATTATGGAAAAAATAAGGTATCAGAGTGCACTAAAATGGGGGAAGAATAATTATCATTAAGACATCCGAGCGCTGGATAAATAACACGGCATTTCACTAACAAGTGCCACTTCCTCAAGGAAGTTGGCAGCCTTGCGGGTATTCCAGTTTAGCAACACTGAGAATTAAACTTAACACTGAGACCTCCAACTTTCGCATGCAAAGTTAGTTGATATGTGCAACTATTTGGTTTTGACGAACACACAGCCAAAGTTAGCTCACTACATAACACGTTGTACATTTACAGTCGACTACATTCGGAGAACAAATACAGAAACCAAGTGTGGGAAGAAGTGAACAATATCAAAGAGCAGCGAGTCCAAAGCTGTAGGAACATCTGAAAGAAAAAATATAAGCAAAAACAAAATGTTGCCTCCAGTGAGAATTGCTGGATAATCTAAACTTGAATAGCTGCATGACCAACCCCTCAGCAGTCTCTCTCCCTCGACAAGCTGGCGACATCTGTGAGTGGAACGCAAAACCTACCAGTTAGTTTGGACAGTGCAGTGTTTAGTTGGTGTAGTGCGTGAATAGTAGTGAGTGTGGAACACCAACATACAAATCCTCGGACTCTAGTGTAAAAGTAAGTCTAGCAAGCAATAGATATTAATTTCGTTTACAACTGTTTTGTATTGATAGTTTTGCAATTCTCGCATATAATTAATAATAGTTTCATTATAAGTGTTGTTCATTGAGTACCTGATCATTATAGTACCCATTAAGGGAGCCCCAAAAGCTATGTTGTTATTACCCATCGATGGATAAGTATAATGGGAGCGTGCTGAAATAAAGTTATTAGAAAAAAAAAAAAAAAAATCTGGTGTGAATCACTCAGACGACTTTCATTTACTCTAATTAATAAAATTTAATCAAGAAATACTTTTTAAAATTGCAACGTTACAATGTTTAGTTCGAGTGGCCATAAAACTGGTGGAGATTTTTACTCCTTATGTGGAGCGCTCTATACTTATTAAAACCAAGAAAAGAAAACTGACTTTGAAAATTTAAAATGACTGACAGATGACTTCCAATACCACTCTAAAAATAATTATTACAGAAAAATGTTTCAAATAAATGTGATGCGTTTCTATCCAACAAGTATTCAAAGTTTAAAGAAAATCATTGTAATCATTTTCGAGATAATTCCAAAAAACAAAACAAAAATTGCACTTCCGGTTAACCAATTTTCTACAAATTTGGAATTTAATCAATGCTTCTAATATATATTAATATTACGCAGTTGATAAAAACATAGATATATAGAAGTGGTATCAGTGGAAAGCACAACGCTACTGTTGTCCCAGAATCCCCCCCCCCCAAATTTCCCGAGAAAATGTTTCAAATAAAGAATTGATAGGTACTTATGTGACTAGATACTGTACGAAGTTTAAAGAAAATCGTTGGGGCTGTTTATGAGAAAAGCACGAAAAACTGAAAAAAAAAAAACAACAAAACAATCATTAAAGTCACGCCTTCGGTTGATGGATTTTGTCCGAAATTTTCGGTTTGATGCGACGTTTAGTACCTAAATGAAATATCAAGTGTAGGCTTCCCGGAACTTTTTACTTTTTGAAATATTCTGTTAACACACTAACATTACACTCATACACCCACATATACGTATAGACCATTTCTTAAAAATATTATTTTCCTATTCAGGGGACCCCACAAAACGTGTATATTTTTGGTCAAAACTTAATTTTGAATATCTGGCACGATTGCAATATTCCCTCTTACCAGGTGTAAAAGAAAGTACCTAATAATAAGTTCACTCACTCACAAACACACAGACCAATTTCTACTTACATCAAAAACCATTTTTACCAACTACGAGGACTTAAAATATGTATTTCCGGTAGAATCTCAGTTTGACATAATAAAAAAAAAAAAAACTCCCTCTTCAGCTGTAAGAGAAAGTAATAAAATACTAAACAATAAATATAATTAAATTACAATTTTAATACAACCAGTATTCTTGTTCTGGTGGATGTCAACCAGAAATTTAATTTAATTTAATTTAATTTTACTTCTATATACTAAAAACAAAGTTTTCCGTTATTAAAATTATTGTTTTTGTTTGGCAAACGTATTATAATTGTTAGAACATTCAAAACTTTGTCCGTACCCAAGTTATAACTACTCATATTATGAACTTACTGCTTTTACAAGTAATTACTATTTTAGGCGCAAAATATTATCTATTATTATATAACAGCAAACAATTAAGTTTAATTTAACACTTTTATATTCTCTTATTGCGCTAAGCGGAAGTATTGAATTCGTGTCAGATTTTTTTTTTTTTAGCTTTCATCTGGAGAAGTTATTTTGTGAATCTAATGAGTCCGAAATTATTTTCAGAAAATTGTCTTTCTTTCTCATCGCTTAAATGAAAAGTAAACAATACAATAACGCAGTGTTAAAATTTTTCTGTTTAACTATTATTTCATAGAACACAAAAGTTTAATTTTAGTATAGAATTAATTTGAACCAACTTCTCTGCCGGTCGTATATATTTATATACTTTTCCCATTATTTTGGGCGTGCAACTTTAAAAGATCAACAAGTCCGGTGGGTCATGGACTTCTGTACAAAATATCAAACTATCTCTAAGAGGACAAACAACTTATGTAGACAATTTATTAAAACTAATTAATGTACATTTATGGAGTCAATGTTGTATGGTTGAGCCAAGTTCCAAATATTGCAATACAGAATCCTCCAGACAATACATAATATGACACTAATACCTACTATGATTATTTGGGCCATATAGCAATTATGTATTTTAAATATATAGAATACATTTGTGAATTTTGTTACTTTCCCTTACTATCAGTGAGAGGAAGTATTGTGATCGTGTCAGATTTTCGAATTTGAGTTTTCACCGGAAATACATGTGTTAAGTTTACACATAATAAGTTGCAACTTTTATTTGAAACATTTTTTGGGAAAATTCATTTTAAAGGGAACTTTGTGGAAGGGTAGGGTTAGGTTTTCCTCTAAACTGCCATTTCAGTATTCTTTTATATAAATATTATTAATTAGAATTAAATATGTTCCGAGTTTGATGAAAAATCAGATGACCGGAAGTGCGTTTTTATTGAAAAGTATTTTTCAGTATTCTGCTATTTTCTTTAAAACAGCTCCAAAAGATTTTCTTTAAACTAATTATATTAATTACGCATTCAAAGAGCTACAACTTTTATTTGAAAAAGTTCTCTCGGTAAAGTTATTTAAGAGGGCTTTGGGAGAAAGAGTGGGGTCACGTTTTCTTCTAATATTATTTCAATTTATTATACGTATAATTATGCCATCTAGATAAATTAAGTAGAACTAAATATGTAGCCAATATTTCGAATTTGACGAAAAATCGGTTAAATTCGGAAGTACGTTTCTTCTGAACAGTTTTTCCAGTTTTCTCCATAAAATTACCAACGAATTTTATTAAATTTGATACATTAACTGTGAATATAGAGATCTATCATTTTTGTTTGAAAATTTGTAAAGACGTTTTCGGGGGTCGGGAGGAGGTTACGCATTCCTCAAAAAAAAAAAACTCATTTTATTAAATTTAGATTCTCCCATTGATATAAAAAATGAAGACGAACATTAAGTAAAAATTATAAGTATGAAGTAAATTTGACAATTACAATTTTGTTAACGGGAGTAAGAGAAAGTTGTGTGAGTGTTTCACGCCAGATTTTTTTTTATTTTTTAGTTGCTGAGTTTATTTTTTACTCGCTGTTTAGCTTTTTTGTACATAACACCTAAATTCTCCAAATCAACTCTAATCATTTTCAGGAAAGAAGCCGGGTAGCCTGCAGTTGGAAAACCCAAGAAAACTATACCAAATAAACACACATCCTCTCTCTAACCCTTGTTTTCAGCCTTGTGTTGAGTAACCATAGAGTGCGGACCAAAGTACACTTAGGACAAACAAACAGGCTGTTCTATTATTTCTTTTACTTTTATATAAAAGCTTCATTTAATTTTGTTTTCTTTCTTTTTTAATCCTAGCTTTCCTTTTAAGTTTTCCTTTAGTTTTTTCTTTTAAAAGAAGTTATTTATTTATTTTTATTTATCTTCTTTTACTTTACTTGTTTATATAATGGTGTTAAGTGAATTTAATTTTATTTTTTAACTTTTTAATAAAGAGTGATATTAAGTTCCTTATTTTCTATATAATTTTAATTTTTTTCCCCCACATTTTTCCTCTTAACTTTTTCTTAAAACATGACCTAAAGTTGGGGGGCATTTAGGAATCCTATCTGATATTAAACGATGGAAAAAAGATATGAACACGTAAGTGGTACTGGGGAAAATAATAGTGTAGCATCTGTACCAATACAGAAGTAATGATTTGGGTCCATTACAGTAATTATAAAAACTTTAATTAAAGATTAAAAGGGTATATCAAGGATCCACCCCTTGTCAATAGATAGGTATGCTCTTCTATATAAATGTATTAAAAAGTTGGCCATAACTAGCTTAACAATTGAATTGAATAATGAAATGTCAGCGAATAAATTGGTAAAATCTATGGTTATTAAAGAAAAAGGGTTGTTAATGTTTACATACCTAAATATCTGTTACAAAGAAGAACTATTATTAGAGGGGTTGACACTGAATTATCAGAGGGAGAAGATTAAAGAGGTTATTTGGCGTGCACCTGGGCAAATGTACGAACTGGTTGATGCAAGAAGGTTAAAACGGAAAACAGTTGATAAAGAAACACAAGAGGTACAAAATATTTACTTACACAATTTGTTCTAATTACAATAAAGGGTCAAAGGTACCAAGTTATTTTTACAATCATTATGTGAGATGTGAGGTTCATGCTTACATACAGAGGGTAATTCAATGTAATAGGTCCATGATATCTGGTCACTTTTTAGACAAATGTAAGGGTAATATAAGATGCAAGAAATGTGGGGAAAACCATGATATTAAAACGTGCATAATGTATTAGTTGTGGAAGTGATGGCACTCAGCCTCCAACCACGATCTTTATTCTCGATATAAAAAAAAAAAAACAATTATACTGTAATGGCGAGAAATTATTTAGAAAATAATAATTCATTTTCTGCCCTAAAGAGGCACCTATTTTAGATAGCCTAAAAGAATTTCAATTATTGAATATAACCTGAATCCCAAACAGAAAGTATATCTCAACAATAATTTCTAAAAGGTCTAGAGGAATCTCCCCTTCAAATTATGGTTAGAAAAAATAAATGATGCACTTAATATCCCAGGTGCCCTAATGGAAAGGATCGTAGGGGTGAATTTTGTTGTGGATAAGGGGCCATTGTGGTATTAAGAAAAACAAAACATTAGATAGTACTGCAAAAGAGGCTGCTATGTCAGGTGAATCTATAAATATAAAATTACCGATTTCTGATTATAAAAATTTTATTAAAAGAAACGTTATTAAGGCAAAAAGAATACGATAATGGAGTAAAAGGGAAGTTCTATAAAAGAATCGTAAAGACTTTATCCAAACACCATGGTTTAAAGGGTAGGGGGTTAATAAATACAATGTAATGACAGTAAGCCGGCTAAGATCGAACCATACTGTTTGTGGAGCTTGTCTGCATAGAATAAATATTAGAGCATGACCTAATTTTAATGTATATAATGCAGTAGAGAAAATGTTGTACATATAGCGATGATATGTCCTTTGATGATATGACAGAAAGAGATAGAAAGTTTACCGAATTATATAAATATTTGGAAGCTCCTTTCCGTTATGAAGATATTATATTCTCAACAATATCTTTGTGATAGATGCTTTGATTGAATTTTGAATAAAATATCTCAAAAAGTTGGTGGAAGTTCAAACTTAGCATCCTGTTAGGTACTACTACCACATCTCACACGAAGATTTCGGACACAATCCATCAACCGAATGTGCAACTTTAATGTTTTTTTTTTCAGCTTTTCGCGATTTTTTCAAAAACTTCTTAATCTTTAATATATTCTTTAGAACTTCGAATACTATCTACATACATAAATACCTATCACTTTTATTTTTAAGATTTTCCTGGATAAATTGATTAATGGTAGAAAAGTAACTTACTTTTCTCTAAAGTACCACTTAATTTCAATGTATACTTTTACTATTTATATAATATTAATATACTTCAGAACCAGTGTTAAAATTCCAAATTTGAAGTAAATCAGTTAAATGGAAGTTCGATTATCAAAACAAATCGCAGCCCCAGTAGACCTACCATCCATTCTGGAACCGTCTATGTAATGTAGTGGAAGAAAAAAATGCAAAAATAATAGTTTTGAAAAATAGTTTAGAATATTTTATAGTTTGAAAAATAGAATTTTGTCAATATTTTAAGTGTATCTTAGTGCAGTGAAAAGAGTCAGGTAGTATAATTTAAGGTCAGTGCTATTAAAGAGACAAAAGGACAAGAAACAGTTAGGGCAAGACAATACACTCACTCCAGACATACCAACATTATTTGAAAGAATTTACACAGTCTAAATTCTGCATTTGAAGAGGACAGTCTGAATTAGACATTGAACTAGAACATATGTATCAGGGAATCGCTCTCTTAAATTCAGTGCCAGTTTAAGTGTTAACATTTGAGTTTCATACAATTTAGCTACTAGTTATTTGTTTCCTTGCATTTATAAATTAATTCAAGATTCAAAATTAATAAATTATCTTGTAAATTTACTAATTTAATATATAGTTACATTATTTATTTACAAGTGGTTCTTATTCTCTATTTCTAATACTTCTATCTCTATCTTAAACATATACACACATAAGCCCCTTACAAAACCGCTCGTGCTTCACGCTACTACAACATACTATACAAAAAAAGGCCATCGCACCAAACACATTTCAGTAACATCGGAGATTATTCTCAGGTTTCACACTAGACGGAGACCAAGATTAACCAATCTTCCCTACAAGGTAACCTGATACTGTAAGAGTGATCAAAAACAACACTCTATCAGAGGGTAAACCTGTAATAGGAACCCTTAAAACCATCTCGTCATATGCTACATAAATACTTTCACTATTATTCGTAACATTTTCCTGGGAAAACTGATTTGGGGGGGGACGACAACGTTAAACTTTCCTCTAAAGTACCACTTCGGTACTACGGTTCTACCACTCTACATAATATTGAAGTACTGTACTAGCATGGCTATAATTCTATATTTAACGAAAATCTGGTAATGCGACTCTACAGAAGAGATGTTTTGAGTATTTTTTTTTTAAATTTTCTCTAAAACTACTGCAATGATAGGCTGCAGAATCTGTGACATTAAATTTTGAGTTTGCGCAATTTTTGGCGCTCTTTTGGAACACAGTATAAACATATATAATTTCCACATGTCATCTGGACCAGCCAATACCTCTACCTTCACTCTATACCTAACTTTTGTTAGGGCAACTGATTCCAAGTTTAAAGAATTAAGTATCAATTTTATAATTGTATTAACCAGATAAGAGAAAGACATTATTGACTTCTCTGGTATCTGTTTCACACCAGATTTTTTTGTTGTTGAGATGCTCATTATCGTCCATAAGATTACAAAAGAATATTAATAAATAGAAGACTATTTAGTATTTAAGTTGAATCTTGATGCACCAGTCTATCGAGCTTGATGAAAACTCTTGACCTATAAAAGTGCACTGACGGAAATCTGAGTGAAGACAATTGATTTGATTTCTTATACATGTTGGAAGTAACTTCTTGTGTGTAGAATCCTCGATAATAGTCTGTAGACTCTTGAATGCCGCTTGCTGTTAGTTATAAAGGTAGTGAGGGGATGAGAGAGAATTAGGGTGAATGCATTTAGGAAGATAGAAATAAACTAGATGGTATGCGGAACAGTGTATAATGAATAGAACACAAGCTGCAAGTACTTTACAGTTAAACAGAAGTTAGCAATAAAGAGACAGACTGGCTGAGAGGGTAGTAGATAGATTGCTGACTGGATATACTCTTGTAAAACTGTGCTGAACTCTTCTGCTGCGCTCTATTTATATGAATAGAACTCTACCTTCCTAGTCTGGCCTAAGTGGGGAGTAACTAACGTTTTATTCATTTGTGTCTGATTCGGGTCTCATTGCATGGTTCTGTCTGATTATTTCTTGAACATAGATTTCTGACTGTTCAAATGTTGAAGTTAAGACTATTGAAAGTTTAGTACTGACTGAAGCCCCGAATTTTCCAGGCTTAAATTTTTTTCTAGCTCTTAAGCAAGCTTAGTTCTTCAAATTTGCAGCCTATACCTCCATATCTTTACAGACAGGTATGACAAAGGGAGTTATGAACGTGCACAGCGCTGAATCGGCAACATGAAGATTCCAGCGTTTTTACTTACTATAAATTATATATTGTGAATTCCTCAATAGAGTATGCATGTTTTTTACAATTTCTTTACTTCAAAGCAAAACTTTTATCATGCCTTAAACTTTTGCATTACAGACTACCCCATCGGTTGAGACCTTACGGCGCCAGGCCATGATGTAGAGAGCTTCAAATTCATTACTTAAGGTACTTCATCTATCTCTTCACTTTATTTCTTGATTATTTTGGCCACAGCTAGCGCCAAGAACTACAGCAAAGTGAAATCGGCATGGAAAAATAAAAACTAAACCTTAATTTTACACACACAATAATTAAGAGAAAAATATCTATTCATATAAAGTGTAAATATGGAGTATAGGAAATATGTCATGCGAACGAAATTAAAGCACGTAAAGATAAATAGCGTGCTAGGATAAAACAGCTGGTATACCAAAACACATTGTTATTCGATTTTGATTTATGTGTTTATGTTAGCATAAACGGACAGTATGTGAATGTGTAGTTTCCCAAACATTATACTAGTCTATTTCGAATGTAACCTCATACATTAAATACTACAATAATGCCCAGCATTTCAATAGTATTTTGTTTTACTGAATCATCACATTCCTCATTCACACAAACATAAGAAATACAATAACTTTATTGTGTTGACAAGCACGGCAATGGTGTACACTTAAAAAAATGTATTATCTTAAACATATTTAATGCAATTTTTATCATTATATTATCATCTCGCAGACAGGAATTTTTTATAATCATACAAGTTCTAGTTTGGATTCTTTTGCCAATTAGTTAATACTAATAGGTAGCCCCAAGTTCGAGTCCAGCAATGCTGTTCTTAGATTTTCTCGTCCTTGAATCCTATACAGCTTACTTTCCGGTGGTAGGCAGTGTTGTCTACACGGAGAGAATTCTGCCTAAAGGCTACTGAGAAAGCTCCGGACACCAATGACCTCAAATGTTGACGTGCCTTAAAGTGAAATAATATAATGCATTCTGAAGTCAAGTAGAATCTTGAATCCAGCCTTTTAGGAGGTATTTATTTTCTTTCTGTCTTGATGGCAAGAATATTATCTATGGGGTAAATGTTCACGCAATCTTTGCACTCCGATATTCATTTGATGTGGTCACAAACTGATCTTTTTTTTCTTTTGGCATTAAGCTTTCGCTATCAACCATAGCCAAAATATTTAAAAAGATAACCTTCATCATTGTGAGATATCCAGCACTGATACCAGCGCAAAATCTAGCTCCAGCGTTGTCATTTATTACTCCCATAATTATGTCTGTAATTACACTATTAATATTATTCAGATAATAAAATCATTCATTCAAATAAATATACTCATACGAAAAATAAATACATTCCTATAAATATCTACATTTAAAACTGTGACTATTTTTTATTCTTATATCTAAATTAAAATTATTTACACTATTTGTAAATAGTGTATACATCATTCAAACTCACATTCATATGATGCCTGGGTAGCCAATCCCGGCTCAAACCCATTCCTCCAAGAAACAGTGGCTTCCAAAATAAAAACACGATTACACTATCTTACTAGGAGTAAGAGAAAGTAAAAAAGTGTAGGAAGATAAACTACAAGACTAAAAAATTGCCACCCGTGGCCGGTTTTGATCCCCCACATTATTCACATGATTCATTTATTCTTCTAAAGATGGAATTAATAAATATGTGGGGAGATTATAAGGTTATGTTACTATGTGTGTGCGTTTAATGGCAAGGTGGAATTATTATAAATTATGATTAGACATTAGAAAATAGTCTATAATAAATAGCATGTTTGTTTTGAAGAATACTTTATAACTAAATTTTAATAGTGTTATTAAGTATGCTCTGTTTTGATCATGTTATTAATTTTTATTAGGGGGGGGGGGATAAGTTATTTGAGGAGTAAACTGCACTAATAAAAATAGATAAAGTTTGAAGAAAGCCAATGCAAAGTTTATGGACAGTCAAAAGCTTGTACAAGTAATATATAAATATGAAATACAAGAGGCAGTGTCATTAAACACTCACATACACACACACACACATACACACACACACACACACACAGTAACATAACCTTATAACCTCCCCACATATATACAACCAACAAATGTGAGTGTAACAGAAACATTAAATTGAAGTGAACTCTCTACATGAACTTGGTGAATTTACTCTGACTATGGATGAATATCGGAAACCGGTCAGGAACAATATAAACATGCATGCTACGACGGATAAAATACCAGATGTTATCCAGCATTGCAGACCCATCCACATATTCAACAATGGAATTAAATATATTGCCAAAATTCTGAGTTTCAAAAAAATGAGTAAACCGAAAGTGAGATTTTTCTTTTTCAATTTTCTCGGTTTTCTCCATTAAAACACCAACGAATTTCATCAAATTTGATACTACTTTTATTTGACATTTTTTTGTCCAAGAAATTCATTTGAAGAAGTATTGGGTGGGTCGGAGGAAGGTATCCTTTCCTGCAAAAAAGTCATTTTATTAAGTATTAAGCAAGTGGGGTGCACAATGGGCCCAGCTGAGGTTTAAGTGCTGAACTTCCTAGGAGGCCTTGAGTTCGTAGAAGTTTAGAATCTCCCGTTGATTTAAAACTGAAGACATTTAATAAATTATAAGTTTGAAGAAAATTTGTCGATTACAATTTTGTTAACTGTAAGAGAAATTCGTATTACTGTTTCACACCCAGATTTTTACTTTCTCTTACTCCTAGTAAGAGGAAGTATTGTAATCGTGTCAAATTTTCATATCGAGTTTTCACCGGAAATATCCGTTTGAGGTTCCCTGAGTCCAAAAAAGTGGTTTTTAGCAAATGGTCTGTGTGTGTGTGGTGAACAGCATAGCGTAGAAAGTTAAAACTTGATATTACGTTTAGGTATCACCATGGATCTGACGGTGCGTATCTGACAAAACCGGAAGCACCACTTTACTACTTTTTTTTTACGTTTTTGCGATTTTTTCAAAAATGGCTCCGACGATTTTGTTTAAACTTCGAATATCAACTACACATACAAAGAGCTATAACTTTTATTTGAAATATTTCTCCGAGAAATTTCATTTAAGGGCACTTCTGGGGGAGGGGTGGGGTTAGGTTTCCTCTTAACTGCTATTCAGTTGATTAGACAATTCTGTCATATAAATAATGTTAATTAGAATTGAATATGTTGTTGAAATTCCGAGTTTGAAAAAGTCGGATAACCGGAAGTGCGTTTGTTTTAACACTTTACTAAATAATTTTTTCGCAATTTTCTTAAAAATAGCCCCGACAATTTTCTTGAAACTTCTTATATAAACTAAACATGCAAAAATCTACATCTTTTATTGAAAACATTTCTCTGAGAAAATTCATTTAACGGCACTTTTAGGGGAGGGGTGGGGTTACAGCTGATTATATAATTCTAGTTGATTATACAATTCCAAACAAAATTTATTAGAAATAAATAGATTGCCAATATTCCAAGTTTTAAAAAAATTAGTAAGCAGGAAGTGCGGTTTTACTGAACAGTTTTTCGCAGTTTTCGACGAATTTCGTTATATTTGGTACACAAACCATAACATTTGTCAATTATAATTTTGAGAACAGGAGTAAGAGAAAGTTGTGTGAGTGTTTCACATCAGATTTTTTTTATATGAATTAAATTATGAATATAAATATGGAAAATTTAATATGACTTTACTATAAAAAAAAAATTCAAATGAGTGAGATTGGAAAGCGTGTTACAAAATAGCTGTACTTAAGGTAAGCGAAAATAAGCGACCATTTATACTTTTCAGATCATTACTCTTTCTTGAACTTGCTAGCAATAATATGAAAAAAATTGTGTAGATCGATTTTTCGATCAATTTAACTTCCATCACGATTATTACCACAACACTTCAATTTGCGTTTATATTGATATTAAAGAAAGTAAAATGTTCTACGTTGGAGCAAGACAGGGTGGCTGGTAATTTTTCTTGACAATGTTAAATTTCAACTGGCTTTATATAGAATCTTATTATTTACACATCATTGTATATCTAGGGTGTTGATGTCGCTGCAGGCAACTAACCTCATAACATGAACAACAGTCAGTGGTATCCCCCCAACTTTAACACAGGACACCCTCGGCCTTGAACAATGGACGGTATTTGCTCCTGTATTTTTCCTGTTTTTGTGAAACTGTTCTTTAATAATACTAATAATAACAACAACATAACAAAACACCAGTTTCTAATGATATTAACAATCAATGAAATTCTATAAATGTTAGCACACTTTACATACTTACTTCAATGTAACCCTCACAGAAGAAGAAATGCGTATACGCTACTCGAACAACTTAGATTAGATAAAGGATTCGGCCTGCTGATCATAAGTAAGCAATCTGAAACAGAGACGGATCTCAGTGATATGTCAACTGTCATATCACCTATTGCATCTGAGTAAAGCTGACAAAATTGCTACGGATTGGCTGGCTTTATGAACAACAGAGGCAATTCCTTTACATACAGCATTTCACACATATTACAGAATTACTTCAACAAGACCGAGCGGCTATCCGGTTGACTGAATCCCACTATTCACTGTAGATTTAAGAAGTACATACATCTTATGGGCCTGACATCGGATAGCTGTGCAGGTTTTATCAAGAAGAAGAGGGAACAGTACTGCACGTATCCTAAATATCCCATACACCTGGATTTATCTGTTCACGTCATTATTACTTACAGTTTCTGTATTGGAACTGAAATATAACAGAAACAACAAAGTTATAACACTTAATGTCATATGCAGATTATCTTCTTTGATGCTTGTGTTTCGAAGAGATTATTATTGACGAAGGTAAACAGCAACAGATCCATAAATAGAGCAAGTATGATGTGAGTAGATTTATGATTAGCGCAAGCATGCATGATTTATCTAATCAATGTTTATATTAATACAAAGTATCAGTTGTGGTAATATGATAATATTATAATTTAGCTATAGATGTTTAGTAGAAGATACACAAACGGCTAAAATTAGTATGTGTGTGTGTGTGTGTGTATGTATATGTCTGTGTATTGATTTACAACAACATTACACTACTAAAACTCTGCAGTACACACAACCTGGCGATGTTTATCGAAATATTACTACGCATAAACTGGTTGTAGTTGTGTAAACATTACCGCACACTTGTATTACACTAATGGTAACTATGTATGGTAACTTCTCCTCTATCTGGCACACATAACATTATGTTGCCATCTCCAATCAGTTTGACATCTTGTAATGTGTATGTTGGAAAGTAGCAACTCTCCCACTTTCTCAAACTAATACCCTTCCACGTGCACATATACTGTATACATAATATCAAACCACCACAGTTAATCCCCTATGGCATTTAGTTATTATTTTCCCACAAACCTACAAATCTCTAATAACTCTACACAACTGTTTACTATATCTCTAATTTTCAACTTATTTAGTTATCTACAAAATAGTAATAGTACATGTTTTAAATTTTGTATGGTTCTCAGATAAAATTATTTGTTAAACCTTTGAGTTTGAGTTTGTTTCAAAGTTTATGAATTTAAAATACTCATCTCCATTCAATATATGATCAACTTTCTCTTACTGCTGTAAGAGAAAGGATTGCAATCAAATATTATTTTCACCGGAAATAAACATATTTTGAGACAGGTGCCACGATATCTGAGCTGCATGGATTCCAAAGTTGAGGTGTAATAAGATACTATTATTATCAGTAATCACATAACTCTGTACCTATCGTCACTTGTACTTTAACTACGCAGAGGCAAGTTATCGTCCCTGCACTGGGAAGGTAGACCTCTAATTATCCGTCTAGCCCTACGTTGAATCACTACTTCTCGAACACACTCAACAAAGTCTTTACAATTTTTGGCACTTTTTGTCAGTTTTTGACAATCTCTCGGGCAGTTCTCTCCCCTTCTTCTCAGCTTGAATTCCATTTCCTAAAGATAAAGACCCTCTCTCAAAACTAACGCGAAGATTTCAGCCAAAATGCATAAAACGGAAGTGCGATTATATTAAAAAAAATTTTATCACTTTTTCCAGATTTTCTCGAAAACAGTTGGAACGATTTTCTGTAAACCTGAGATGCTAATTACACCTACCACATTAATTTGAAATATATTCCCAGGAATATTTATTTTTCGCATATAGTTAGGGTTAAATTTAAACTGTGGCTGCAAGTATATTGGCAGAGACCAAAGAGGGCGCTGTCATGGCAGTAATCACATTAAGGTGAAACATACAATAAAATCTAACAACTACAAACTGTATCAACTTTATTTGTTTGTAATATATATTTATCCACACATATATTAATTAATAATTTCCAAGTAACCGATATTCTTCAAATTTGATGTAGATGAGAAAATTTCAGTAATTTTCAGTTGGTCAATGACTGAACTATTCGATGAAAGAAAATATTCAAGCAATATTACGCATGACAATTTAAATAATTCACCAAGATCGAATTAAATTGTCAAACAGCCATTGTCTGAGGGTTTTTAATGATTAATATAAATTTCGAAGATAAACGAAAGATAGTCATATAATAAACATTACATTTATAACTTCATGTATAAAGAAACAACAAAGATAAAAGGAGAACGGAAACAGCAGTACAGTTTGTGATCATTTACATAACTGTGTAGAGTTTTGCCGTGTAAGTTGTCTGGAAAATTAAATTCTTTCCAGCAGATATGACGGCAAAAGCACTTAGGAATATGTTTCATAAAGTTAGAACTAGAAGCTTCCTTTGTGATCTTGAAATTAATTTTCTACGGAAGTGCAAAAAAGATCAAAATAAACTAGAATCTAATAATAATAATAAACTATATAGTAATAATAAATATTAATATATATAGTGGGAAAGTAAAGAATATAAATATGTAATTGAGAAATGATGACTGATATTTGTTGAGGTAGTTGTTTAGTTGAATGAAATCAAATATTTTCATCGGTATACACTGCTCTCCTACCTAAAAGAGCTCCTGAAAATGAGTATCAATGGTACCCGAAACGTAGAGCAATAACGAAGCCTCTTTTCTTTAATAAACTTCTCTGGCCATTGCCGTATAAACATCTCGTTATAATTTTAAAGCCTAACGATTTGAGGAGTATGTTTTAAACTAATATTTAATTTAATTTTAATGTAATGTACGAATTTTTCTTTTAATATTTTTTATTTGTTTAGTATAAATATTGTGAAGTTTAAATATTCTCCCCATGATGGAGCATTTGGGTTATTTTTGTTATTATTACATATTTTTTGTTTGAAATAAACAAACATGGCTCGCAGTGAAGTAGAGGGAAGTGAAGTGGAGACTACTTTAGACTTCCCCTCACATGATATCCCTTTCTCACGCTGGCGGTCCGTGAATGCTCGCAACCTACAATCAGCCGCTTCTTGGTGTCTCACTTGTCCAGAATCTCTGTCAGCCAAGTAACTTTCTAAACCGTTGTTTTTATTTTAACCTTAATTATTCCTCTCCGTCTGATCGGTTAATTTGTCCTATCAAACAACTTTGCCTCTTTAGGATCGGGGGTGGTTTGTCCCCATTCTATTCTTGTTCCTTTTCATCAGACTGGGTAGACTGTCGCTGCCTGTGAAACAAGCCTAACTCCTTCGGAGCGGCTGTCACCATCTATCTACTCTTCTTTTACCACTTCCTTTTCGTCCGACTAGGTAATTCATTGCTACCTGTTAATTAGATTGCCTTCCCTAGAAAGGATTGGGTGGTTTGTTAACATCTATTCTTTCTCCTTACAATCCGATCGGGTAGTTTGTCGCTATATATCAAGCAAGCCTTCTTCTTGTGATTGGTGATTCATTAATACCATCCACTTTCTTCAAGTTTATCTTAGTATATTTACACCAGTATAAAAAAAATCACAGAACACACAACATACACATACCAAAACACTCATACATAGACGTAGAAGGCATCCCTTGTTGATTTAAAAATGCACACCATCAACAAAGTTAAGTTACTTCGTACTTTGCTTTACACGCTTAAATTTATAGGGTTTAAGATTTTTTTTTTATAGGCACTTCTCAATGTCATACACAAGAATTTCAAACATTGTGCATAACGAAAATTATGTACATGATCTACTAATAACTAGCACAGAAGTCATGTACAAAACTCAGAACATCACTATCAAATTACTTTGTTACTAGCAAAAATTTGTTGCAGTACTGTTCAATGTCACCTATGCTTTTTAAGATTTATATAGAATTGGTATTGTTAAAATGGAAAACAATTGTTTTTATAATAAAGTTAAAAAAAAAAAAATGTATTATATTACGAATGAGAGACGTATCTTTTATTTATATGCCCAAAATATTTTTGAATGTCACTAAATTAGATACAATATAATGTCTATGTTGTTGAAGATTTTCTTTCTTTTTCTTTTACTATTTTCAGTCCTAGTCCGGGACTACTAGGCATATATAATGAGCGTGTCTTAGAAGTAAATTTTATGAAAATGGAATATTAGTCTTCAAGGAACGATTATGAGGATTTGATCGGAAATGGAAATTGAATAAAAAAGGTGAACAGTTTCAAATATCTAGGGTACATTATTGAAGCTGATGGACACTTCAAATAAAGAAAAATATAAATAATGGGAGGAGGAGAGTGTTAGGCATGTTTCATTCTTTCCTGGAGAAATATGTATATTGAACAGAACGAAGAAGATACTAGAGGCATAGACAATAACTGTCAACTCTGGGCGGCAACTTATTTCTAAGAATATTGGAGAAGAGTTGCATAAATATCCAGAACAGGAAATAAGGAAAAATGAAGAAGTTGAAGAAATAATGGAAGAAAAATGAAATATAGGACATGTTTATACGATGGACCACGGCAAAATACTTAAAAACATTTGGAAATGAGAAATGCCACTTGGATGGAAAGATGAAGACAGAAAGTCTTAGAAAGTTTATGTGGCAATGTCTCCGAATAGTAGAGTCATCTATAGGAAATTTTGGATGCAATATTACAAAACAATATAATTTATGGAAACCCTCAGAAGAGAGGAGAGTAAATCAATACAAACAAAAAATAAGAATTGCAAAGGAGCCGCAGATATAATTATGAGAATTGTAGTAAGAGGGCAGCCGTACGAAATCTTCATATCAGATATTTTTTTTCCGGTCACTTTGAATAAAATCCTATTAACAAAAGTGATCTTTATTCATTAAATTTTACTTGAGAGCTAAACAAAATGTGTGTAAATTTATTTATAAGTTTTCCTTCTTTTATTTCATTTTTACCGGTACCTTTAATTTGTGAAGTCAATTATGATGCTAGAGAAGTCTAACTAATTGGTATTAAAAGTTTTGAGTTCAATTATTCTTTCTGCATATAAATTTACTTCGGACTAAAAATGTATTATTTTTTATGATTCTTATTAATAATTTATTGTATAATTCATATCGATTTAAATCTGAAAATTATATACAAAATGAAAATATACGTACAGGAAGAACCAAGGTATATGGATATCGGCTTTTACTCGAAAACTAAGATAGCTAGAAAAAAAAACTAAAAAAATACGTGTTCCCATAGTGTTTTGTTAGAAATCTGTAATGACATGGCAAAGCCATTGACATCGGCAAAGTACACGAAAGAAATAATAATTTACAACTAGTGGTTCCAGCCAGCCGCTATCTTAACGAAGGGTGAAAACAGCGACACTGTTGGCCGCCGACAGCCGCGGTCAACCAAACAAACAACAAAGCCTTTTCATCAATTCTCACATCAAAAGCCAGGCACCGCGATAAGTATGGCCACTAAATAAGGTCAGAAAACTACGAAGGTCGCAGACAGATGACAGATGTCTTGGTGTGAGTGTGAACAACAGTATATACAAACTCTATGATATACGACGAAATGATCATTATATCATCTACAACCATACGAGCACGTCTATATACACAAGCGGCAGTTTACGCGTCTATACACAGTTATATTCCAACTTATCATTCTCTTAGTTGTGCACTTTAGTTAGTTATTTTATCATTCTAATTTATCTTCTATTTATTACTAAGTATTTTATTATAATTATTAGTTACCATTTCTAACGTTCAAGTATTGTTCAATTATAGTTATTTTTATATAAACCGTTTAATTATTCGAGCACTAACTTGCCAAAATCTCTGAACTAACTTCCGCCCTCTTCAAGACATCTGCTACTCCAGGAATCACACAACAAACGATTCCATTACATCTAATATCTGATTCCATTACAAATCCAAACTCAGCGAGCAAAATTTTTTTTGTGCTGCCAGGAGCGAGATACAAGCATCGATCTCTTTTTTTTCAAATGAGAAATACAGTTTCACATCAGAAATAGATTCCTCTATTTTTTTAAAGTAAAATTTATTTGTACAGTTTTTTTTTTTCTCTGAACAATATTTTACGAGTTATGACTGAAAACACGTTTACTTAATAACTACAATTATTACAACTACAATCTCCCGCTCGTGGAAGATAATATTTTTTTTTTTTTCTTAAGGTACATCAACAGTTTTTTTTTGTAAAAAAAAATATTTTATCTTTAAACAAACTTACTTCTTATTAAAAATATTAGAGATGTTGTTCGAACCAGCATCCACCATTAGAGAGGCTTAGATCCGCTCTCATTTGCCAAGTATCCCGTACGGCCTAAGAAACAGATTCGGCTTCAACTAAGTTGCATACTTCTATTATTCTCTGTCTTAGTTCAGGTAGAGATGTAATTTCGGCTCGATTCTCATAACCATATGTTTAGAAATGTATAAGTTTTAGAGGAAATAAAAGAATGAAAGAAAGTTATGAAGAATCATTAATCTACATTGTTTTTCAAGTCAAATAGTTTTGCCAAACCTTGGAATATCCTGCATATATCTATATATGTATATGGGCGGGTGTAAATTTTTTATAAATGAATTCAATTAAATTTCTTTGTGTCTAATCGCAATAAGTCATTAATTTAATACGATTATTATTAATATGTATTTGTTATTGTGTATAATATCTTAGTTTACTCATTTTTTTTCCTTTTAATAATTTTATATTTTAATTCTAGTATATGCGTTTTAATTAATTTTTTATTTTTATTCCTGTTTTGTAATGGTTTTCATTTATTGGTTGTTTTATTAATTTTTATTTTATAGTTTTTTGTTCTCCATATTTACCATTATAGTTTTAGTACTAACAATGTTTTGCATTTCACTTTTGGTTATTTTAACGTTTTCAAATGTTTTATTTTTATATAACGTAACTGGTATAATTCCGACAAATTAAATAAATAAATTACACTGATCATATTACATTTTTGTTTGCTGATTCTGAATATAAGTTCAATATTTTTCCAACACCTCAGGATGTTGAGAATTTTTTTTTTTCAATACATTTTCTCTCAAAATACATACTGACTTTTAACTGCAATTACTTTATTTACACGAACTTGTTCAACCTATCCTGCTATAAAATGCCCGAACATGTTTCAACAAGTTTGTTTGCCAACACTCAAAATTATATGGATATCGACCTTTCTTTGTATTAAACTATGTAATCATATTTGAGAAATTCATGTACTTCCGAATAAGCTGATATATAACAAGTAGTAAAAAAAAAAAGATTTACATTTCATGGTAAATTTGTGATAATCTAGCCTGTTTATCAGCGCTTAGAATTTCTCGTAAGTATGTAAATGATCCGAGGAGCTATGGTTACATAAGTGGTGATTATTCAGCAGCATAAGAGAAATATTACACCTAGCATAGAAAAATATATATATATATGTCCTATTTTGGCTTTAAAATTAATAAAAAAAAAACTCATCTTGTGCAACTAATACTAACTGTGCACGTTGTGTTTTTATTCTGAGAAGCTGGTTAATGGTAAAAAGCACTGCTATGATGTTTGTAGTGCCAATGATTTGGCATTTGCAAACGAACTATATAACGGACTATTACTTTTGCTGCACCAAAATATTCGGGCTTCTGACAAAAATTAGAAGAAAATAATATATCCGAACACTTTAAAAGAAAATCAGCTTAGCTTTCTACAGAAGCAGAAGGAGTAGGAATACTCATCTCAAGAAAACAAACCTCATTTAATAACCCAGCCGGTAATGAATGAACTAATTCGAGATTTGAATTTATCAAAAACTCAAACAGAAATATTAGATGCAAGGACAGAAGTTACTTGCTCTAGATTCGCGTATTTCAATATATCGCAATGGCCAAAAAGAATATTCATAGTATTTTACAAGTGAGAAAGGTTTGGTTAACAATTTAATGCATTACGAACAAATACTGAAGAATGGCGACTTTTCAACGATTTATCGAAAATGATGAGCTTGAAAGCTATTCTTCTGCACATAAGAAATATTTACCCTTAATTCCTCTAGAAAGCAGTTCACATGAAGGAATCTTATGATAATATGACAATTCTTCTTGACAAAAATTTATTACAATATATATAAATAGTGTACCAGCGCTGATATAAAAGTCGTTGCAATTCTACTCGGTTTACAACCTGGCTATACAAAATATTGTTTTTTATGCAAGTGGGTCAGCTGATCACATAATTCTCATTGCACATACTCTCATTAAGAATCGCCACAAAAGAAACTGTATACTTCTAGACAAAAGAATATACCCCACAGACATTAGTTGAGCCAGACAAAATTCTTTTATCACCGTTAAATGTAAAATTTGGTTTAACGAAAAATTTTATCGCAGCAACTGACAAAAAAAAAAGGTGGATTTCCACATCTTCAACAAAAGTTTCACAACATAACCGAGGGAAAAATTGAAGAGGAAATTTTGATTAATGTAACAGATTAATCTGCTATTGCGAGATGCACAATTTGAAGAAATTTGCTGCTTGGAGATCTGTAATAGAATCCAAAAAGAGGGATCCATAGCAGAGCGAGAGAGAGAGAGACAATAATGATAGCACCACTCTATCGTACTAGAGGGGGAGAATTGCATAAATACAGCGACGGCAGATATACGAGTAATACAGCAGAGTTCACTCGGCAGTCATAACATGTCATCTATCTTACTCTTTACCTCTCTACCATTCTCTGTTAGTTTAGTGTAA
This sequence comes from Triatoma infestans, assembly GCA_011037195.1. Taxonomy (NCBI): domain Eukaryota; kingdom Metazoa; phylum Arthropoda; class Insecta; order Hemiptera; family Reduviidae; genus Triatoma; species Triatoma infestans. Next base: position 101,159 of record JAAEAF010014334.1, read on the forward strand.
AGTCCAGATAGACAGTGTCACTTTTTCATTATACAGTGTTCAGCCATATCTAGTTTATTAATCTGAACCAAACCATTTTCTCTCCTTCGTCAAACCATTATATTTTTGTCTCTCTCTCTTTTTGCTATGGATCCCTCTCTTTGGATCCTATTACAGGATCAAAAACTTTTTAAAAAAATTGAGAACTATGAAATACTCTTTTAGAGTTATCAAGTATTTAATTTATAAAATCTTGAAATATATTTCTTAGACTCCCACTTGGACTTGTTTTCTTCCAACCTTGGTGATGTCAGTGAAGAACATGAAAGCGGTTTCATCAAAAGGTTTCTACAATTGAAAAATGTTCTCAAGGAAAATGGAATCATTACTATTAACGTAAATAATCATTCAGGTTATATGCATAAAAAATATTCTTTTTTAGTTGTTTAAAAAAAAAAAAACTACAAAAACCTACTGAATTTGGAATCAAATATTTTTAAATCATTTTGTTAAATTTATAAAAAAATATTTTGGACCAAAATAGATAGTTTGAACTGTACATAAAGTTTGGTGACCCTAACGTGATTTGTAAAAGCAATTTTTGATTTGTGAAATATTTTTCACAAGCTGAGAGTATTCTCATCTTAACAAGAGTCACTGTTATAAATGGGGTCGATGAAGGAGAGAAATTATTTAGTTTGATTGAACAACTAGATAAGGCTGAACGCTGTATAATGTTAGAAGGGCACTGACTGCCGTAAAGGGCAGTCAGAGTCGTAAAGGGTAAGGTGAATGACATGTTGTGACTGGCGAGTGAACTCTGTTGTATATCTATATCCCGTCGCTGTATTTATGCAATTTCTCCTACTCTAGTCCGAAAGAGTGGTACTGTCATCTGGTCTCTCTTTCTCTGCAACGGATCCTCTCTTTGGATCCTATTACATCACAGAGAGTTCACTCGCCAGTCACCATGTGTTATTCACCTTACCCTTTACCACTCTACCATTCTCAGTGTAAAGTCCAGGCAGTCAGTGTCAATTCTACCATTATACAGTGTTCAGCCTTATCTAGTTGTTCATCCAAACTAAACCATTTCTCTCCTTCATCAACCCCATTATACTGTTCCATCAACCACAACTGTGACTTTAAATGAATAGCTTTTTCAGTTTTTCGTGATTTTCTTTTAAACATTTTCCCAAGAAAATTGATTTTTTTTTTTTTTTGGAGGTTTCTGTGGGAACAATAGCGTTATGCTTTCTATATTATACCATTTCAGTATAATATATGGTTTTTATCACCTCATAACATTAATACACATTAAAAGCATTGGTATGGGTTTTTGATTTTTTGGAATTTTCTCAAAAACGGTTAGAAGTATTTACTTTAAGCTTAGAATGCTGCATAAATAGAAACGTTATCACTTTTATTTGAAAGATTTTCCTGGAAAAATTGTATTTTGAATAGTTGTGCAGAATTTGTGGCGTTAATTTAAAATATTATATATAGTTGGGTTCAGGATTGTAGAGCGCTCTACTGGGCCATAATTTAATCCTGATTACTCTACCAGCCATAATCAGTAGGTTTATATTTATCTCCCCACCACCTCTATATTTATGTTCCTACAAATGCTTAAAATTTAAGTTTAAAGACGATTTTTCAGTTTTATAACAATAAATTGGATTATAAGAAATATGAGAAAGTCGTATAAGTATTTCACACCAGATTTTTTTTATATACATAACTGAGCGTCAGATTTTTAGTTCTTATTTTTGTTTTACTACAGTTTTGAAGTGATAAAAACCTTTTATTTGGTAATATTCTTTTAAATAATAATTTCAATTTATTTTACAGTTTACTTTTTAAAGGAAAAGAAAGCACCTCTTATTAGAGTATAAAACAGTTAATAACATTGCAGGATTTCCCAAGTTATTAAAAATATTATTCAACCTTTTAACCAACTTAAAACCCGTACTAAATGAAATTTAGCTATTCTCTCTCACTAAGGTTATTAATACATGATTATTTTTTTTATTATTATATTCCTGAAGGAAATTATATACTTATAAATATGTCTAAGGATAAATGATATCGGAAATATTTTCGGTTTTAGCCTGCTTCATTTTTTGGTGGAGACCGATTTCGGGCATCCGCCCATCATCAGGATGTACAACACAGACTTACACAGATCAAAATGAGCAAATTTATACACTATGTGTTAACGCACTATTTTAACAAAATATCCAACAACTATGGAGCCAGTGAAACTAAGTATATGTGAAGAGGTTATAAACTGGTTTTGCTCTGTCCAAGTCTGTATTATCGCACTGTTTTATCAAAACAAAGTGACGATAAATGAGGAGTGTATAAACTGTTTTGCTCTATGCAAGTCTGTGTTATCGCATTGTTTTATGAAAACACCCTGATGATGGGCGAAAGTTCGAAACCCAATCGATGACCACAAAATGGAGCAGGCTATAACGGAAAATATCTCTGATGATTTCCAGCTCTGCGGATCCAACCACAATAATTAAATGATATATTTATTACTTAATTCAAAGATAAATGTAAATATTTTATAAACATTAAGTAATACATGTAAGCATTATTCAGTTTATTTATTCTATTCTCCCGCTAAAACAATTAATCCAGCAGGGAAGGGATTAGCTCAGTAGTTAGCGCACTGGACTCTCACATGGAAGTCCCGGGTTCGAATCTAGCGTTCTAACCTTAGATTTTTTCTTCCTACAGCTTACTGTCCGGTGATGGACAGTATTCTCAGTGTAAATGCCCCGAAGCCAGCAGTACACTGACAAGGCTCCGGGCGCCAATGACCATAGATGTTGACGCCCTTAAATTAAAAAAAAAAACAAAAAATAAATCCAGCTGATCATTTATTGCCTAATTTCCTACACTCAGTGTGAAACTGTTACCGAGGATACCATAATCTGTTTTTGAAATTGTCCAAAATTTAAGAAATAGTTTTAATTGTTGTGGTGGTTGGTATCAGAGAGCTGGAAAGCATCAGAGACATTTTCCGTGGTAGCCTGCTTGATTTTGTGGTCATCGACCGGTTTCGGGCGTTCGCCCATCTTCATGCGTTTTTCAGACAGTGTGACAACACAGACTTGCACAGTTTTAGTTTTACACACTGACTGGTGTTTTTAACTGTATTTAAAACTAAACTCTTAAACTAGATCAAGGCGTATGGTCAGCTGAATGGGAAAACACGTGTGTCGGTTGTTAAAGGGCAAATTTTCCTTAAAGTGGAAACAACACATGGGGGTCTAATTTTAAACTCTGTTGTTGGAGGGAGATTTACTTTACAATTAACTAATCAAAATAAAATATATAATATATAAAAATAAATTAAAAATTACATTAAATAACGATTTAAACTAACATAATTTAAAATTAAGCGATTTGTATAATTAAGTTTTTTATAATTATGCATTCCATCCAATATTTCACTTTTCAGACAACATTCACATACGGCATCCACGCACGCATATATATCTAAATATGGTTTTTTATAATTAAGTTTTTTATAATTATAAAATGCATAATTATAAAAAACTTAATTATAAAAATCGCTTGATTTTAAATTATGTTAGTTTAAACCGTTAATTAATTTATTTTTATATATTTTATATTTTATTTGGATTAGTTAATTGTCAAGTGAATTTCCCTCCAACAACAGAGTTCAAAAATTAGACCCCCACGTGTTGTTTCCATTGTAAGGAAAATTTGCCCTTTAACAGCCTAAACACGTGTTTTCCCACCCAGCTGACCATACCCCTTGACCTAGTTTAAGAATTTAGTTTTAAATAGAATTAAAAACACCAATCAGTGTGTAAACTGAATTTGCTCTGTGCAAGTCTGTGTTGTCACACTGTCTGAAAAACGCATCCTGAAGATGGGCGAACGCCCATAACCGGTCGATGACCACAAAATCAAGCAGGCTACAACAGAAAATGTCTCTGATGAATAGTTTTAACCTTGGGGATTGAAATCAATAATTATTTTTATTTTGTAAAAAAAATCATATCACGACTTAGATTTTGATTTTTCGTCATTAGAAATCTAGATGGGACTCTTATTTTCTAGTCAGACTATCAAATCATACCATGAGGGTTAATTTCTGAGACAAAATAAATCTATCATAAATAACGGTTATTCCATGAGCGGAAAATTTTTCTCTCAGAAATAAAACTCATTTTCATTTATTGATAAAGAAACGAAGGTATTAACAGTCGAAATGACATATCTTACTGGCAATTTTACATGCTCAGTCAAATAAAATAAACATGCTGAGGATTTTCCAGTTGATACATTTCTGCATAATTTTTCTTTGAAAATTTTACAATCAAAAAGAGTTGGAAAAATGGAAAATTTAGATAAAGAAATTGATCTATCCGCACCAAATCTTTATATTTTTAAAATATTTTGAACATTAAAAAGAAATAATTCTATTTTTTGTATAAATAAATTCACATTAAAAGTTTTTGAATTGGTTTTGAATTTACATGGGAAAGAGTTTTCTTTTTTTTTCATGGGAGAGAAAATTAAACAACATCCTTTCATTTCTCTAAAAATTAAGTACCTATTGTTGGAAAATACATAATTAATTAACTAAAACTAAATAAAATAAACTTAAGAGGAATTTAATTTCGAAACAGTAACCTACTCTAAAATATGTAGACGATATCCACATATTGCAGGTCATTCAATTTGGATTTCATTCAATGTGAATTTATCTACTGTTTGTTTACAATCACGTACAAGCAAAAGTCCAATATTAAAACATACCGATTATCGGGCATGATTTTTATATTTTGAGAGAAATAATAAAAATATCACAGGGTAACTCTTAATTCTGAGCAAAACACAAATCTCTCAAAGGGTGATAATTCATTTTTATTGAAATAAGAAAATGTTAACGATTAGTTTTTACTTTTTATATAAAAGTCAGATAGAATTTTTAAAAATATCGATCAAAAATTACTCTAATTTATCATAACTCACATAAAGTTCAAAATTTTTCGCAAAATATAACTTAAAATTAGTGAGTAGTTAAAGTTGGCTTATTAATGCGAATTAATTTTTAGTTTTAATATTCAATGATGCTATACATCATTTTAAAGATCTCATCAATAGCAGGTAACCTTCCACCGAAGCGGTTGAGAGAAAGTCAACTTTAGCTACGTCGCACTGTTTTAATATATTCAAGAAACTCTACCTGTTAGTTCCTCTGTTTAGATGTAAACGGAAAATTAAATCTGAGCTTCCTATATTTTTTTTATCCTGTTCAGCCCAACCAAGAAATACCCAAGCGTACGGCCATACACACAGTATATAAATTCAGTGATAAAGGTAAAAATGAAATACTTATGTAATTAAGCATATGTAGCAGCAAGTACATAGTAAAACAATGATTGAAAATAGTGTTACAGTCTATATATGATTGAAAGTTGAACTTTCTTCATTAAACTTAGTGTAATAATTATTCCATTATGCAACGATTGCAGGAATAACAAAAAAGTACAAAAAGAAAAAAAAACGCTAGATTAATGAACGACAACAGTAGGGGCCAGGTCGGAAGGCCACCGGATATCGAAATGGGGTGTCCTAATGGAAATGTAATAAGCAAGGAATGCAGAACATGTGATCCTGGACCGGTTTTTGTCATGATGGAGCGAATGAAAAAACAGGAAAATGGTGTAGATATCTCGTGTACATCCAGTGTCACTTGGTAAATTAATTTTTATCAGACTCACACAGTTGGTTCTATTAAAAGATTTGGATACAATCGATCAAAAATTAAATTCAATAATGGAATCTCAGCAAATAAGTTTCCCGGTTGTACTATAATGGGAGAAAAAGATACCAATTTGCATGTCCCTAAATATTTGTTCCGGAAAAGGATAATAAGAGGGATAGAAATGGTATTATCAGAGAATAAAGTCAAAGATATAATAATGCAAGAGGTCCCCCAAATTATACATATGTATTTTTTAGAGATTGGCAGATTAAAAGGGAAAGTACATTCATAATGATAGGGAAGAATTTAGGTAAATGCTTAGGCAGTCAATTTTAATTAGTATAAGAGGGGTTCCGAAAGATTTTAAGATTGTTATTTCTCAGAGACATTTTCCGTGGTAGCCTGCTTCATTTTGTGGTCATCGACCGGTTTCGGGCGTTCGCCCATCTTCAGGATGCGTTTTTCAGACAGTGTGCCAACACAGACTCGTACAGAGTAACTTAGTTTTCACACTAACTGAGGTGTATTTAAAAACCGCAGTTAGTGTGAAACTAAGTTACTCTATACGAGTCTGTGTGGCACACTGTCTGAAAAACGCATCCGGAAGATGGGCGAAACGACCGAAACCGGTCGATGACCACAAAAAAGCGGCTGCCACGGAAAGGTCTCTGATGCTTTCCAGCTCTGCGGAACCAACCACCACAACAAAATCGTTATTTCTGTTCTATGCTACAATAATATATGATATGAACGGACCTCACACCTACAAGGCCATTGCTGTTCACGAAGGAGCTCCGCAGAGGGATCCCCTCTCATCGACTCTATTTAATATGCCGTTTTGACCAACACAGTACGCATAGATACTTTATACTTAAATATAAATAGTTATTTATGTTGTGAAGTTCATAACTACGTACAGAATTTAATACAATGTAAGAAAATGTTTGCTTTACGGACTTACAAGACCAGTGTAAGCATGCAATAAGTTACGACAAGTCTAGTAATAACATGATACGTAATAAAATGAATGCACTAGCACTGAAACGAAATATGTGAATTGTGCTGTCATTGATGTGTTGGCTTCAAACATAATCTATGCCAAAGCTTTATAAACAAAACAAAAACAAATAAATAAAAAATTATATGAAATACATACATAACTTTCTTTTACTGCAATTTATATAGTTTTCTTAAGATATTTTACTTACCTAAATTTAAAAATTTTAGAATTTTTTAAAATATTATTTTTCTCCTCTACATGCCCATTTTTGTTGCCTAGTCCTCCAGCACGATAAATTGTTATTTTGACGATAACAACTACCAGTTACTTTTTCATTCCGCTTCGATAACTTCAGATAAAGCGTCCGCGTCATCCATAGAAATTTTGTCTCTTACGGATAATCGATAATCGGGATTACTTCCCTCTACAATTACCTTTCTTGAATAATTGAACTTGCTTTCTTATCTATCAGGAGCTCTTCCCTACCTTAACAACAAAAATAGTAAGTAGGTATTGACGAAAAAAGTCTCCGTTCCAACTCCCAAATTATTAAAACATCTACTCAATACACAAATTTGAAACCAAGAATTTGAACTAAATTTATATCAATGTACCGTATATGATTTCAATAAAAAGCCTATGATTTTTAATTATCTAATTTTAAATATATCGATATTTTATCTGAAAACAGAAAATATTTTGTTATATTATAGATAGATGTAGTAGTGGATGTGGTATGGAAGAATACATAGTAGTTTAGGAAACACGTTTGCGTGTCTCATTAGCTGGTTAGATCGGTCCCAGATATTTAGTTATTTATTAGGTGATGTCTGCCAATAAAAGGAATTGATTTATTTTTATTTTAAAAATAATGTCACCGCGTATTTCTAATTCTAATTCGGCTGCAGATTGTTTTGAAATTGTGTTTTCATCGAAGTAAAACTCAATTAATAGTCAAAGATTAATGTGGATATATATATATATATATATTTTTGTGTGGGGTTGATGATGTTTTTATTTATAATTAACAAGTTTTATTTAAGTCTTTATTTATAAACATAAATCTATATTTGTAAACAAAGACCATCAATTTCATAAAGAGAGTCTCAATGATGGAAGATTGGCTGAGGTGTACTGTTTTAAATACTATAAAACATAACAACGTAAATATTATTAAAAAAATTAAGACAACCATTTCTTTTCAATATATGCCTAATATATCATTCCTTCATATAAAGTAGAAATAATAAGCTTTAAAAAAATGAAAAATAATATAAAGAACTACTTCAATCTTAATTCTGCAAAAATAATAAATTATATTTTATAAGCTCACAGCAATTATATAAATATATATATGCTAGGCGCAAAGCCCGAAAATGGCCATTGGTCGAATTTTTTGCTCAAACCTAGGATTGGCCGTTTTAAAACGACCAAAGCCCGAATTTGAGTTCAATTTCGAACTTTGGCCATCTACAAACAGCCAAACCTAGGATTGTGCAATTAGTAAACGATCAAAGTTCAATAGTATCTTGAGGCGTCGAAAATCCAGCGATGTAAGTGGTTGTCCCAGTCCCTATTTACATAGCGAAGCTTTTATTTCTAATAGTAATTCATTACTATTTGCGCGATAACCCAAAGTGGAGAACATCCAAGGCCGATTGTATTACTAGCGACCCCCGACGTGAGGAATGCTTTTAACTCGGCGAGGTGGCCTGACATGATAATGGCCCTAGAAAGAGAATTCCGAATACCACAATACCTTCTTAGGCTAATAGACAGCTATCTCTGGAAGAGAAAGCTTATAGGTGAGTCTAAAGACGGTCGATGGCAGTTAGAGATCACAGGAGGTGTTGCGCAAGGATCCGAATTGGGCCCGGAGCTAAGGAATGCACCGGTATACCATGGTATGTACGATGGTATACTTCGAATGGAAAAGCCGCTCGGCACGCACCTAGTAGTTTATGCTGACGATATTATTGCTGTAATTTCAGCAAGGGATATCGACATAGCGCAACTTAGACTGAACCAAGTGATGCGGCGAATAAAAGGTTGGTTAGACGAACATGGTCTACAACTTGCTACAGAAAAGACGGAATTTTGCTTGTCACGAGAAGACATATAGAGATGGAGATACCGTTGGTGGTCGATCCATTAATGATCAGAACCAAGAAAACGGTTAAATATTTAGGTCTTCATCTGGACTCAAGGCTTTCGTTCAGTGAACATTTCAAAACCGTAGCATCAAAAGCTGAAAGGACAGTTGCGGCGTTGAGCAGAGTTATGAGTAACGTCAGGGAGCCCTGCTCGACCAAAAGAAGATTGCTGATGTCGACAGTAAATTCAATTATGTTGTACGGCTGTGAGATTCGGGCCGAGAAGATCGAAATCGCCAGGCACCAGAAAATATTGCTCAGAGTTCAGAGACGTGGAGCCCTAAGGACTACCAGTGCGTATCGAACGGTCTCAGGGGTAGCGGCTATGGTAATTGCAGGACTTGTGCCGATTGACTTGATGGCAAGAGTAAGGCAGATCAGGTATATTTACCAGCGAGACCTGGAAGGCTCCGAGGCCAAGAAGCAGGCTGCTGTTTGGCTCAATGAAGCATGGAGGACGCGATGGAGAGATGAAAACCATGGCAGATGGACCGCCAGAATCATTCCTGATCCCGTCATCTGGGCCTCAAGGAAGCATGGCGAAGTAGATTTTTATTTGACCCAGCTTCTCTCTGGACATGGGTATTTTGCTGCCTATCTCCAACGTATAGGCAAAAGGAACTCCGGAGCTTGCATATACGGTGATTCAACAACCGATGATGCTTTCCATACTTTTTTTGAATGCGTTAAATGGAGACAAAGCAGAGCGAACCTCCACGAGACCGTTGGACAGCTCTCGCCAGATAATTTATCAGAGAAGATGCTAATGGAGATAATAATTGGAACCATATCTCGAATATGGTACACACAATTTTAACAAAGAAAAGAAGAGATTTGGAAAGGATGGTGTAGGCAGGTAGATGAGAACAAGTTATGGGGCGTCCACCCGAAGCAATGCCGTGAGGCGGTTCCGGGTCGGATACTACGCCCGTTTGGATGAGGGGGTTTTTTTAGTGGGGGCAGGCCCCACAGACCCGACGCAGTCGGAAGGTGCGCAGGCATTTTTTCCTCCTCTCAAAAAAAAAAAAAAAAAAAAAAAAAAAAGTAGTAATCATTGAACTTATCAGGAGTAAGCAAGAATATATTATTAATCGAGTCACCTTTCTGCATGTAAGCATTTAAAATTGAAACGCGACTTCATTAACAACAGACATCGTAAAAGAGTGGATACGTGTACACTGAACCAGCACAACGTTCAGACTGAGTATCCTAATTTTCACTACGCATGCGCTTTTTGTAGTCTTGTCCAAAAACTAGCTGAAATGAACTTTGGTCGTTTACTAATTGCATAGCCCTAACTAATAGTACAGTTTGGCTGTTTATAGATGGCCAAACTTCGAAATTGAACTCAAATTCGGGCTTTGGTCGTTTTAAAACGGCCAATCCTAGATTTGAGCAAAAAATTCGACCAATGGCCGTTTTCGGGCTTTGCGCCCAACATATATACACAATATGTATATATGTATATATACATAATTTCAAGATACCCAAAATTATTGTTGCATTACTACTCATAAACTTCTTTGGAATATTTTACCATTACATCCCAGTTTAATCCTTCGATTAATTCTATAATCTTTATTTAAATTCCCTTTTTTAAATAGTTTATTTCTAATTTTATAATAATTTTTGGACATACAGAAATTAGGTCTGGGTCTTACCAAGCTTTCTCACTTATTCAATTTAAATATGTATTATTCTACAAGAGCATAAAATGACCGACTACTGCATCAGAATAGAAAAATGTCTACATCAGAATATATCATGCAAGGGTAGTGGAAATATCCCAGTTCCTCACAAGACTATCGGCACAATGTAACTTTTTCCAATTTTATTAATTATATTCATTTTGACAAAACCAAAAAAACACTTTAAAAAACTGTCTAGACAAAGAATACAGACAAGAATAATTAATTTTGTTACGTATTTGCGTGCTCGGTAGAGCTCATCCGGCACCACTAGATGGTTTCCGGGAACGTTTAGACCACTGCAGGAACTCCGTACGGAGACCATAGGCAGGTCTTGCTGTAAGGGATAGAAGGGTGGGGCAACAAGACAGAAAAGGCACCAATTCAAAAATAACAATAAGTTTATTGTTGAACACAGCACCTCCCCAGTTCTTCCGCCTCACGTCCGAGCCCGAAAACGCACACTGACGAGTGGGTATGCCCTGGGAACTCCTCTGACTGCCTGAAGGGCAGGCAATCCCTTCCAGGGCTGTCCACAGGTTGCTGATGAAGGATGATCTCACCTCCGACGGAGGACCAGCAGCGAAGCTGCAAAGCTGTTGGCATAAGAATAACTATGTAGGAACTGTGCAGGTGACAGGCGGAGCTGTATAGTCTCAACCTAGGTTGAGAGAAAATATAAGAGCACTAGGAGGGCTAATAAGAAAAGCTAAGGTTCGTATACTTGCCTTGAAGTTATTATAGTTCCGTACACCTCCTTTAATTAGAACTCGTTCTATCCAGTGTAGAGACCCCGTCTCTCCAGACTGTACAAGTGGGGGTTGCAGTGAATAGTCACTTAGCTTGGAATTAGATAAATGATTAGTGATCAAATAAATGTTGAGCTGAGACTGAAGGTATTGGCAAGAAAAAATAATATGAACTATTACCTTCAGGGCGATTGCAATAATCGCTTAAACGGCTTCCGCCGACCTATATTAACACTTAATCATGAACAGAGTAGAGATATCAAGGAGAGGAAAGAATAGGAAAATTATCTTACTCTGAATGTAGATGATGTTAATATACGCCACGTGCATCCGCCAGATTTTGACTCTAGTTAGAGTGGTGACTCCTATTATCACTGCTGAATAAGCTCTTACTGAGTGTGAGACTGTAAATTAGAGGTTTAACAGACTGCTAAGAAGAGTACCCACGTGGGGCAGCAACTGAACGGCGTAAAAAAGAGAACTGCGATCCAGCGATTTAATGATACGCCACCGAACTTAGCATACACTAGAAAATGTTATTTGAAGATAATTGTGCAATCTCACAAGATGATTCACGCAATATAAACGGCTTTATGTAAGATGTTCACTAAGAACGAAAAATGCAGTCTGGTTGGGCGTCACACCAGCTCCACGAGATAGAACGGAACTTGAGGTAGTGATAAGGTTACAACTACTAGGGCCCTGCCACTTAGCTAGGTGATTAGATTGAGAAACTGATACCCTGTGTTAAGGCTAGAACGTTACAACAGTGCTCTAGGTGACCAAAATTGTAAGTAACGTCCTGTCTCTTTTTTGATGGGAGGGGCCTCTATCAATTCAAGACTGTCACTCAAACAGTTACGTATTTCGCTGCATTAAAACTCCCCTTAAACTCCAGAAATACGTAACACTGGGGGGGGGGCAGGAAATGCCCAGAAGATAAAGCCCCAGACAGAGCCATTGGGCTCGAAGAAGCGTGGATATAAGCCACGGCAACACCTTACCAATAAGAGCAACCGCTCTTTAACTAAGGGCGCAAACGCGCAAAATCAAAGGAGCGAGCAAGGCTCCATAAAAACATTGTAAATCTCCAACACCAAACAAAAACAACAAGGGAGAGGGAAGGGAGATATAATAATCAATAAATAACTAGAGTAATGAGAGAATATTTTTATGCAGACCCCGCCTCTCGTAAACTCAGTGCAGGGTGAGAAGAAAAAGAGTAAATTCGAAGGAGAGAAGAGAATTACACGCTCCCCTGCACGTCTCCGTCATCAGAGAGGCGTTGAGAGGTTAGTATATATAATAATAAATGGAAGGGAGGTGGAGCAAAACCACCAAGAGAAAAAAGGCCCGCTGAATCACTCAATCTATAGGTAGTTTGTACAGTTTTGTTACTGGCCTAACAAAACTACTACGTGAAGTTCGAAGCTTAACTTGTCTGACCACCCCATCCGAGCCCTCATACACCTCTAGGACCCTTGCAAGCGGCCATGTTGAGATAGGAGTGTTAGGTTCATCTAAAAGCACCAAGTCGCCAACCTTCAAATTTGGCTGATTGACAGTCCACTTTTGTTTCGGTTGTAGCAGTGGGAGATAATCACGTCTCCAACGATTCCAGAATGACTGAATGGTAGCTTGAAGCAACCGATAAGAAGGTGGAGAGAATTGTAGTAAGCTTAGGTCGGATTCAGGAGAAGCCATTAGTGGCCGACCTATTAAAAAATGTCCAGGCGTTAGTGCACTATAATCTGAAGGATCGCTAGACATAGGAGTAATCGGGCGAGAATTTAAGATTCCTTCAATACGAATCACCAAGGTCTGAAGAGCGACAAAGGTGGGAATTTGTTGTTTAAGAACACGATTCAGATGGAATTTCGTGGACCGAACTACCCGTTCCCACAATCCGCCCTGATGGGGTGCTGCAGGAGGGTTGAAATTGAAGGTAATACCTCGTAGATTACAGAACTCCTCAACCTGTGGGGAGGTTTTTAACAGTTGCAGGAAGGCTTGTAAGGCCTTTCGCAAGAGAACTGATGCGCCCACAAAATTAGTACCACAATCTGAATACAACTGGGCAGGGCAACCTCGTCTAGCTATTAACTTGTTAAGGACATTGATAAACTCTGGGGTGCTTAAGCTCGTTGCGAGCTCTAGGTGAACTGCTTTGGAGGCAAAACACACAAATAAACAAAGATAAACCTTAAGTAGCGGAGCCTTTCGTAAATGCGAACTTCGAACAGTAAATGGGCCTGCAAAATCCATACCAGTATGGTAGAAAGGCGGCGCGGGGTTGACTCTAGCCGCTGGTAACTGCCCCATAAGGGGGGGTACGTGTGAAGGTCTACTTCTGAAACATGTAACGCATTTAAAGATACAAGTTCGAATGGCTTGTCTTGCAGATATAATCCAAAAACGCTGCGACAAGTGAAACAGAACCTGATTGAGTCCAGCATGAAGATGTGCTATATGATAATAGCGGATAAGAAGAGCAACCAAAGGATGTGCTTTGGGTAGCAGGATCGGATGCCGCTGCTGAACTACAGTTGAAAGAGCCAAGCGGCCTCCAACTCGAATTAGCCCACTGGGGTCTAAAAAGGGTGTCAACCGTCTAAGACTGACGGGCACCTGAGTTCCGTTTTGTAAGGCCCTTAATTCGGGACCAAAAGATTGGCGTTGGATATATAGACAGATACGGTCAACCACAACCTGGTAGGAAATAAACGTAGGACTGGTTTTGTAACGCCAGGTTAAGATAATCTTAACCACCTTAAGAAGTGTAGGCCAAGAGGATATAGCGGCAAATAAATTAATAGGCGCCGGCACAGCTGTGCACAACGGCTTAGCAGGTAAAGACACTTCTAATTCTTCCGGAGTAAACGAAGGATTAGGGATATCAGAGGGCCAGTTAGAAGGAAAAGGAAGCCACTCAGGGCCGTGCCACCATAGTGCACTAGAGGAGAACAGAGACATAGTAGTGCCTCTGGAGGCCAAGTCGGCAGGATTCTGACCTGAGGTAACGTGATGCCAAGTGGCCATGGGTACCCATTCTGAAATTTGGGCGACCCGATTGGCTGCAAAGGTCTTTAACTTGTGCGGCTCGATGGATATCCACCGTAAGACAATTTGAGAGTCAGTCCACAGATGTAGGTCACATATGTGAAGCGAACGTGACAATAACGTATAATAATGGTGGGTCAGTAAGGCCAACAAATGAGCGCCGCAGAGCTCCAGTCGCGGAATGGACTGGGTTTTAAGCGGAGCTACTCTAGTTTTAGATACCAGCAGAACGGGCGGGCCAGTAGAAGCAGATGCGCACAGATACAATACGGCTGCGTAGCCCCGTTTGGATGCGTCACAAAACCCATAAAGGGCTACAGGGTCCCTTGCAGACGTATGTGGCAAAGGCCGATTTATGAAGCAGCTAGAAACTAAGCTAAAAGAGGAAAAGATAACAGACCATTCCTCAACAAGGTCAGACTCGAGAGGGGTGTCCCAATCCAAGGGTAAAACCCAAAGGCGCTGGATAAAGCACTTCGCTGTCATCGTAAAAGGAGACAACCAACCACATGGGTCAAAGATTTGAGCAATAGTAGATAAAATTCGACGTTTGGTCAATACCGAAGCAGGGCGAGACTTAAATTCCGCCGATATACTCAATGTATCTTGATTAGGATCCCAGTGTGTCCCAAGAAGAGCTATAGGAGATGATACTTCCGCTACAGTGGTTATGCAATGGTCAGTTGGAAGTCCATCTAAAATAGATGGGTGGTTGGATACCCACTTGCGGAGTGTAAATCCGCCAGTGGCCAACAAGGCAATAACCTCATCACGCAAGGCAATAGCTTCTGAGAGAGTATATGCGCCAACGCAGATGTCATCAACAAAAACGCTGGTGGTGAGAGCTTCAGATGCCTTAGGGAACCCTGCAGACTCATCCTCTGCCAACTGGGCTAGAGTTCTCAACGCGAGATACGGAGCCGACCTGGTTCCATAGGTAACTGTAGTAAGAAGATATGTTTTCAAGGGTTGACCAGGATTATCGCGCCATAAAACGGCTTGATAGCACCAGTCATCTGGATGGACCTTAATTTGTCGAAACATTTGCATAATGTCACATGAAAACACATAAGGAAATCTACGAAAGAGCGTGATGATATCTGATAGTAGCGGTTGTAGTTTGGGGCCCGGATATAATAATTCATTGAGTGAAGTGCCCCCAGCTGGTCTAGCGCTGGCATCAAAGACCACTCTAATTTTTGAGGTGTCTCCGCGCTTCTTAAAAATCCCATGATGTGGAATGTAGTATGTGGGAGTTGAGGAAGTCTCAACCATGTGTCCCTGCTTAAGATAATCGCTCATAAAATCCACGTAAAGTTGTTTAAATTCGGGATCTCGAGTAAAACGTCTCTCTAAAGCGAGAAAACGAGTATAGGCTTGGCCGTGAGAACCCCGTAGAGATGAAGTATCTGCCTTAATGAAAGGCAGTCTTACTTGGTATTGCCCCGATTGGTGCCTTATAGTAGATGTGCGAAAATATTGTTCGCACTGTTCAGCTTCAGGGGGTACACGAGAAGGTGCAGCAGGTGGCTCTTCGGTAACCCAGAATTGCTCCATCAAGGCATGGAGCTCATTAGATGGAACTGCATGAAAGGCAGGTACCTTGTTGTCATATTCGACAGATGAAGTTGAACTAGATTCGGAGCATGATTGGAGTGTTGGGGCGGAGCCCATAATGATATAGCCAAACACTGATGGCATGGCTACTGGCAAATTTGGACCTGTAGGAACAGGTGGTTCACAAGTGAAAATCCGAGAAAATAACTCGGCGCCCAGTATACAGTCAATCCTCGATGGAGTATCGAAGGTGGGATCGGCCAGAATTAGATTCCTGGTGCGTTGACGCAACTCAGGGGAAATGTAGGTTTGAGGAGTAGGCTGTGTAAGTTTAGGTAATATAATAAACGGATGAGCCTCAGCAATTGTATAGTTACTTACACTCGAAATTGAAAGGGTACATGTTCCCTTTGCATTGGCCGAAGTAGGACCTACCCCTTGAACAGTTACTTGTGCCTTAGAACGTTTGCAATTCAATAATTGCGCACAATGTTCTGAAATAAATGAGCCTCCGGCACCGGTATCAATCAAAGCCCTCACTACTCGATAGGCTCCAGTTGGAGTTCTTAAGGTTACCAAGGCAGTTGCTAGCAACACAGTATTGTTAGCAGGTGAAACAGCCGCTATTGGGACTGAAACCGGAGATGCCCTGTGATCAGACTGAGCTGTTGTTGCTGAGTTTGCTAAGGGGGGAGCCGGAGAAGTAGGCACGGAAGTCTTGGTTTTGGCTACAGTATTATTATTAGGTAGCCTAAAATGCAACAAGGTGTGATGTTGTTTATGGCAGACTCGACATGTAAAAGAAGAAGAGCAGCGATTTTTATGCTTGCCTAAACAATTGATGCATACTTTGTTGGATTTTACCCACTCGAAACGCTGCTTAGGGCTTTTTTGAGTGAAAGTGGGACAAGCTTGCAGTTTGTGCTCAGCAGAGTGACAAAGGTGGCAACTCTGTTGTGATGTGCGTGTTGTAGTGGCATAGGCAACCTTCTTAACACGAGTAGTGGGTCCCACCGAAGGACCTGGAGTGTGCACAGCTGGCTCTACAGCTTGTTTGATCTGTAGCTGATCATGCAAAAATTTAAGAAGCTCTGTAGGCTTTGGAAGAGCAGTAGCAGAATTAGAAGCGCGATGGTGGGCTTCAAACTTCATAGCAGTTGCTGAATCTAACTTGGATGTAAGTAATGTCATGACTATAGCAGAATGTTCATCCACCTCTGGCATTGCTACTAAGGCCTGATAATGTAATGACAGATGATCTAAGAAATCTTGATAACTGTCTATTGACTTAGAGTTCAGCTGAGGAAGCTTAAGCAGGGCTGTTGCATGATTGTAAGCCATGCGCCTAGGATTTTCGTAGCGATTCTTAAGTAATGTTAACGCTACAGGATACTGCTCAGCTCTGAATTCAAGATGAGAAATAAGTCGCTGTGCTTCCGGGGTTAGAGAATCTATAAGATACTGAAACTTTTGTAATACAGATAAGACTTCACTGGAATCTACGATTGAGGAAAATCGCGAAAAGAAGTTGGACCAGTCAGCTTGGTTGCCTGAAAATTTTGGAACTGACTGAGTGGGAAACCCAGCCGTAGAGGCACTTAAAGAAGACGCTGATATCGGCCCAGCAGAGGCCGAACCTATTATAGTGGAAGAGGCTAAGGGCTCAGAAGAGGCAATCAAGTTATCCAATTGTAAACATATGTTACCATACAAATCATCTATAGAGTTTAACCCTTCTTCCAATCGTTCCTCACTCAGGTCGGGCACCCTTTCAGAAGAGTGTTTATAGGGATCCAAGTCCGTCAATTTTTGTGTATAGTCCCTAGTAAGTGAAGTCAACAGGCGCTGATAGGTTGCGTTAGTAGCAGTACCGCTCCGTACGGCGTCATTCACATCGCCTTGAAACTTATTAAGACGGCGCAAGGCCGAGCGGCAAAGTCGTTCAAAAGCAACACCTGAAAGTTTAACAGGATTAGCCATGTTGAAGTGATATAACAAATATAACGAAAACCCAAATATCAGATATATAGAAGATGTAGTGTAAATTGGACCAAGGTATGAGCACAACTAAAGGTAAATAACTCCAATGAAAATAATTAAGAAGGGCGAGTCGCCAAAACACAAGTATATAAGATGTTAAAGTACCTTAAATGCCAATAATAGAAACAACCAAGTAATAGCAATAGTTGTTTTATGTTGATGCGTAAATATCGATAATATATAGTACACAATTAAGATTCAAACGTACAGGCCAGTAACAAGAATTATGTAAAATAGCTTACTTCAAGAAATCCTACAAGTGGTTAAGCCAACAGCAATACTAAAATTCAAAAAATCAATTAATGAGTGATTATTATAGTGGCAGTATGTGGTATGGTTACATAAAGAAATAACGGAACCACAGAAGACCAAATGGGCCAAGAATAAGAAGAAATTCTTCTAATGAATGCAGTAGGTGTGATTACATAAAAATAAAGTAACCAAAAGGGCCAAGAAGAAGCAAAAAACAGCCTCTGGTAGTTGCAGTGTTACGTATTTGCGTGCTCGGTAGAGCTCATCCGGCACCACTAGATGGTTTCCGGGAACGTTTAGACCACTGCAGGAACTCCGTACGGAGACCATAGGCAGGTCTTGCTGTAAGGGATAGAAGGGTGGGGCAACAAGACAGAAAAGGCACCAATTCAAAAATAACAATAAGTTTATTGTTGAACACAGCACCTCCCCAGTTCTTCCGCCTCACGTCCGAGCCCGAAAACGCACACTGACGAGTGGGTATGCCCTGGGAACTCCTCTGACTGCCTGAAGGGCAGGCAATCCCTTCCAGGGCTGTCCACAGGTTGCTGATGAAGGATGATCTCACCTCCGACGGAGGACCAGCAGCGAAGCTGCAAAGCTGTTGGCATAAGAATAACTATGTAGGAACTGTGCAGGTGACAGGCGGAGCTGTATAGTCTCAACCTAGGTTGAGAGAAAATATAAGAGCACTAGGAGGGCTAATAAGAAAAGCTAAGGTTCGTATACTTGCCTTGAAGTTATTATAGTTCCGTACACCTCCTTTAATTAGAACTCGTTCTATCCAGTGTAGAGACCCCGTCTCTCCAGACTGTACAAGTGGGGGTTGCAGTGAATAGTCACTTAGCTTGGAATTAGATAAATGATTAGTGATCAAATAAATGTTGAGCTGAGACTGAAGGTATTGGCAAGAAAAAATAATATGAACTATTACCTTCAGGGCGATTGCAATAATCGCTTAAACGGCTTCCGCCGACCTATATTAACACTTAATCATGAACAGAGTAGAGATATCAAGGAGAGGAAAGAATAGGAAAATTATCTTACTCTGAATGTAGATGATGTTAATATACGCCACGTGCATCCGCCAGATTTTGACTCTAGTTAGAGTGGTGACTCCTATTATCACTGCTGAATAAGCTCTTACTGAGTGTGAGACTGTAAATTAGAGGTTTAACAGACTGCTAAGAAGAGTACCCACGTGGGGCAGCAACTGAACGGCGTAAAAAAGAGAACTGCGATCCAGCGATTTAATGATACGCCACCGAACTTAGCATACACTAGAAAATGTTATTTGAAGATAATTGTGCAATCTCACAAGATGATTCACGCAATATAAACGGCTTTATGTAAGATGTTCACTAAGAACGAAAAATGCAGTCTGGTTGGGCGTCACACCAGCTCCACGAGATAGAACGGAACTTGAGGTAGTGATAAGGTTACAACTACTAGGGCCCTGCCACTTAGCTAGGTGATTAGATTGAGAAACTGATACCCTGTGTTAAGGCTAGAACGTTACAACAGTGCTCTAGGTGACCAAAATTGTAAGTAACGTCCTGTCTCTTTTTTGATGGGAGGGGCCTCTATCAATTCAAGACTGTCACTCAAACAGTTACGTATTTCGCTGCATTAAAACTCCCCTTAAACTCCAGAAATACGTAACAAATTTCCTTGATCAATAATTATTAAAGTTTAAGGATTTCCAATTAGACTAGTTGTAAAGTTCAATATAAAAGTATTCCATAGAGTATTATAAGGTTGGATAATTTGAAATTGGTAGGTTATACCAGTAACACACCAACCGACAAGGAAACCAACTCAAATAGAAGTTTCTAACAGACGTGTATTTTGGAGCGCGCAAAATTTAACTTACCTTCCTGGCGGCTTTCATATCAGATTCTCATCATATTTCCCAAGAGTATGGCCCTACCCTCTTTCTCACTGTTTTTCAACAATGGACTTGAAAGCAGGATAGTAGGAGATGGTATGGATCCTAGGGATTCCATACCCTGAATTCAAGCACTTATCCCGCCAGTAATTGGTTTCTATAGGTCGGTCTTTCCAGAGAGGGCCATTTTTTTTTTTCGAATACGGAGAATTTATATGATTTGATACTTTACTTGGGTGATTCCTTTTTCAATCGAACTAATCCAATAGCAGATTTGATTGTTAAATATTCTAGGCAGAAAAGACAACACCTGTGATTGTGGCGAGAATCAAACAAATCATATAAGATGTATTCTTTGTAATTAAGTTTGTATATTCTTCGTTTCGATCTTTATTAATTTCTTCTAAGTTGAATGTAATAGAAAAAGATAATTAACAAAATTATAATTCTCTTTTTTAAAATAAAATTTACTGAATAGACTCCAAGAAACGAAACTAAACTTACCAAATTTCAACTTCCAAAAATAATTTTCAATTTTATATAATATTTTAGTGGTGTGAGAGAATTGTTCCGTAAGTATTAGGAGCGGTAATAGATACATTCTTATGTGGCTTTCAGTGTTCCGTGTTTTTGCCAGAAGAATGAGTAAACGGGTAAAGTCCGAAAAATAATTAAAATTAATTTTAATTCAGAGTTTACACCTAGGTTTACCCAACGCTGATTGGGTAATGTTAGGTGTTACACATTTTGTTACTGCGCCACGCAGGCCAATAACAAAATGACGGCCGAACAGAGCGCACATACGGCTTTTCGAGAGCATTGTAATAAAAAATTTCAAGAGTTATTGTCTGTTAAGAGTCCAGAACAGAACGTACAGAACGTTATTCAAACTACCGATAATGGCCTTTATAAGCGGAAACGAGCGTGGAACTATTGAGGAATGGTTTTCCATAAACCAGTTCAATACTCTTCAGTATTGAAAATATATCGCTAGGAATAAAAAGCTTAAGCTAACGACAAATGTGCAATCGCTTTCAGGAAGCCAAGGCTATAAAAGATTGCAAATTTTTGTCATAACATATTCTGATTCCTAATATTATAAGTATTCATGTTTATTTCGTGGGTTAACCTCCCGCACATTTTTACAACCAACAAACCAACAAGTGTGAGGTAACAGAAACATTGCGTTGAAGTGAATTCCCTACACAAAGTTGGTGAATTTGCTCTGACGACGGATGAAAATCCGAAACCGGTCAGGAACAAAAGCAATATGCATGTTACGACGGACAAAATAGCAAATGTTATAGAGCATCCACATATTCAATATTTATATTTAGTTAGCCAAACAATGTTGCGTCGGCTTACTTGTGAATTCATCCAATAAAAGTGAATCCGCTTTAATTTTTTTTTATTTCAGTAATTAATCTAACAGTATCCAATCAGCGCTGGGGTAAACCTAGGTGTACATGGGTAAACTCCGAATTAGAATTTATTGTAATTATTTTTCGAACTTTACCCAAAGATTTTGGATAATCCTAAGTAAGCCCGGGTAAACCTGGTTCACTCATTCCATTACCCGTAACATAATTATAAATACATATTAATTAGTAGTTAAGATCATAACTTAGATCATAATGCTACCTAATGGCCGATCCCAATCATTACCATTAGATTAGATTAGATTAGAAGCGGGGGCGGGGCGAGCCTCATTCCACTGCGACCTAATCATTACCATATCCACATTATTATTATTATTATTATTAATTAATTAATGCCAATGGTCATAAATTAAGATGCATGTACCATTAGCGGACTATATCACAAGAATAAATAAAGAAAAATCTATGTATTTGGTGCCTTAACGTTTAGGGAGGTAATGTAGGTTATATTCTTATTGTTCCTTACTTCTGTAAGGAAACTCATGATGGAGAATAATACCTTAGGTTTTTAAGAGAGCATCTCAAACAGTTAATGAAAGACGTTTCATTAGATATAAGGTTGGATATGTATTAACAGCAAGATGGGGGTTCCTTCTCATTCAAAGCGTCTTATGAGTGAATATTTAAATCGTCAAATTAGGAACCGGGGGTAGGCAGAGATGGGGCCGTCCGATGACCATCTCAATCTCCAGAATTAAATCCTTTGGATTTTGTTTTCTTAGAGCTATGTGAACTAAAAGGTAGTTTAGGTGATCTTGACATAGTTCAAGCACTGACTATCTGCTGAGTATAACTTAATAATTGACATAATAATATGAAAAATAGCGTAAATAATCGCGATTAAATTTTCCTTATAATTGTCCTCCTAATTATTAACTTAATTTCAGAAAATGTTATAGAAAACTACTACTAGAGCTTACAGTGTTTTACATCATTTGTATCAATCACATCTTTGAGACAACCTTTATATAATAAAAAAGGAAGTTTTAAATAAACAATTTCTGCATAATTAATAGATAGACAAGATGTGACTGCTGAAAAGATTAAATGGCTATCTGCCCATCAATGTGGATGAAGAAAGAGTCATTAAATGGATTAGTTCCACTAATGGTCAACCAACGGAGTGAATGAATTTAGCTCTACCCCAAGATACCACATTTTCCTTCTCACACCATAAGATATTAAAAAAAAGAAATAAATGCCAATCACCCGATAGCACCATTAGATTGCCATCTTCTTTATAAAATTATTTTTTCAATAATTCTTCAGTTGATTGAAATTGCAATAATTATTAAATAAACTAAAGGAAAAATTAATGTAACAGAATATAAATTTAATAAAGCAAGGAAAAGTTTTCCTTTTTGTTCTATGGATAATACGATTATCCTTACCGAAGAGCACTTTAAAGGTATTATTAATTGCTTGAGAAAATTAATCGTAAGCAACATTATCTACGCAAATTCATCACAAATGCCTCGATTCCTACTGACGAATTTGAGAAAAATATTCCGATAGATGACGATCTTAATTTAAAATAGAAAATTATAGTAATGTAAATAGTTTAACTGACACGAAGGAGAAAACCAAATGAATTTATCTGACTTTGAAGTCCACTATGATTTTAACGATACTTTTGTCAAAGCCATTTTCTTAACCATAGGGGGCATCGTGTTAGAAATTTCAGCGTAGTCTTACACACACATACACATACATACATACATACATACATACATACACATACATCTTCACAGACCAGCATATAAATATTATTTTCGGAAGTTTCACGAAACACACAAAAAAGTAAAGTTATAAACAAATAATTTTTTACGAAAATATTAAAACAAAAAATCATTCTCCTACTGCAAAAAAAAAATGGCAACCCACATATCTGTGTTTGACCTCCTTTAGTAGTGCACATATGTTGATAAGTATTGTTTTGTTTTCTTTTTACTGCATCACAGTAAGTATTCAGTAAAGTATTACTGTGTTTCTATATGGATTGTTCTTTTCTTTTCTTTGGTTATGGGAGACAATAATGTTAGGGATTTAATGGGCATACCATCTGACATTTCGATGGAAAGAAGTTGTATAAGCTATGATGACAAGGATGGCAATATCAAGGGAAATAATGCATGAAATATAGAAATGGATCCTGGTGCATTTCATATGATTAATCAATATGGAGATTTTATATGTAAATAGTTCATAGTTGTATACAGATCTATGACCATATTTTAGACTTTAGGCTTAAGATATAGGGGTAAAGGAATAATGAGTACTCTATCCCGACCATATAGTATAGGGGTATTTGTTGTGTGGTGGGAGTGTATTTATTATGATGAAAGTATTTATTGGAGAACTTATAGGTATGAATGAAAGCGAATGTGTGAGTGAGTAATGGCAGCGCTAATATCACACATAAAGGAAGACAATAAAATATTCAAACGATTATTCTAAATTCGGGAATCATTTTTAAGTACAAAGAATAATGTGTGAACAAATTATGCAACCCCAGAGCGTAATAACCGCTAGGTTCATTGCTCAAAAAAAAAAAAAAAGTATGGAGATTTGGTAAAAATGGGCAAGGCCAATCTATATCCAATAACTTCGGGTAAATTATGTGTCAACCACTCTAAGTTATCAGCAAATATTGATACAATTAAGAAATTGGTAATGAATGGCTGCGGGTTGAGTTAGACAACGCTGTTTCAGCTAATAAGCTCATATAATCTACAGTGTTAAAAGATAAAGGGATTAAGGCTCTTATTCCTAATTATCTATTACAAAGATAAGGCAATATGGGGGGGTGTGGTTATAGAACTGATGATCAAGAGATTACAGTGGTAATGAGAGGTCCTAATGGAACTAGAAATTTTACAAGTAAGAAAGGTAAAATGGAAAAAAATAACTGATAGCGCTACTAATGAAAATAAATTAGTTAGTTCACAATCCTTCTTTATCAATCAATATAAGAGAGCTAATATTACCCTCCTTAGCGACGGTAATATTCATTTTGCAAGTTGTTAGGTGAGGTATGTTCAGAATGCTCTGTGAAATATTGTGACAATTGTTCAGTGTAGAAACTCTTTATTAATTTGGACAAACCAACATTGTGTAACTTTAAGAACAATGACTTCCTACCAATGCAGTCAAATGCCATTTTAAAATCCATATAAAATGCGCACAATTTCTGGCATTTTTTTTTTTTTTGACAGAACAATATTTATAATGGTGAACAGCGTAAAAATATGGTTTGGCGTTGAGTAACCGAACTCAAATATTCTAGCTTGATTTAAGTACATTATTTACGTTCACGCGGTACCAGAGACGGTTTAAAAGAATTTTCGCAAATATTTTCGAGACAACATGAATGAAGGATATACCTCAGAAATTTTCTACTGAGTTTAAATCGCCTTTATCGACGATTATAGAAAATCTGATTGTTTTACTATTGAGAATTTGAAACTGAGTTATCTTTAAAGTCATTGTAGTGTAAGTTAAGTATGCTTAGAGTTTGTGTGAGTTTGTATGAGCAACTCTACAATTAGAACACGTTAAAGGATAATATTGACATATAATAATAATAATAATAATAATAATAATAATAATAACCTGATCATTGATACACAACAAATCGAAACAGAGGAAATAAATATCAGAAGAGGCATATTCCAAGGTGACTCACTCAGTGCACTATGGTTCTGCATTTGTTTAAATCCTCTTTCCGGAACACTGAATGAAACAAAACAAGGATACCAACTCAAACACAACAAACGAACACTACATACAATAAACCATCTGCTATACATGGATGATATAAAACTCTATGGAGCTACCCAAACACAGATCCAAAATCTCATAAAAATAACCGACAAGATCAGTACAGATATCAACATGAAATTTGGTATAGACAAATGTAAAACACTAAGGATGGAAAGAGGCAAATGGGAAAACAATGAAGATACACTAACAATAGATAATCAACTCATACAATCCCTACAACAACACGAGACATACAAGTACCTGGGATTCCACCAAAACACTAGATTACAACACAACGACATAAAACAACACCTTACAGACAACTACAAGCAACGAATCACATGCATACTAAACAGTAAGCTCAATGCCAAATTCATAATCAAAGCCATAAACACATACGCAATACCACTACTCACCTATTCATTTGGTGTAATCAAATGGTCTAAAACAGAAACCGAAGAACTGAACCGACTAAACCGTACACTACTTACAAAACACCGAATGCTACACCCAAAATCATGCATCGAACGAACGACACTTCCAAGAACACAGGGCGGGCGAGGACTCATAGACATCTCACAATTGCACGAAAACCAAATCTGGAACATACGGGCATACTTTTATAGCAAAGACAGCAGACTACACAAAGCAATTATTACAGCAGACAAACAGTTCACACCTCTTAACCTCAGTGAGCATATACAAGACGCAGTAAACACACCTAGAAACGAAGACACACATATTACAGAAAAGCTTGCCAGCTGGTCACAGAAAGCCATACACGGTAGACACTATGATACAGTACACCAGAGACACATCAGCAAAAAACACTCATACACATGGCTAACAAAAGGTGACCTGCAACCAGAAACAGAAGGATTCAACATCGCAATACAAGACCAAGTAATAGCCACAAGAAACTACATCAAACACATAAGCAATAGTACCACTTTACAGAATGACCAATGCCGAAAATGTAAACAATTCCCGGAAACAATAGAACACATAACCAGCGGATGCAAACTGTTGGCAGCCACAGACTACACAGACAGACACAATGCAGCTGCAAAGATATTACACCAAGAACTCGCACTAAAACATAACCTTATTACTGAACGGACCCCATACTACAAATACCACCCACAAACCGTTCTGGAAAACACAAACACAAAGCTCTACTGGGATACAACACTACGAACTGACCGCACGATAGATTACAACAGACCAGATATCACACTAGTAAACAAAAATGAGAACACCACATACATGATAGACATATCCATCCCCAATGATAAAAACATCAAAACAAAAGAACAGGAAAAAATAGACAAATACACAGCTCTCGCAATAGAAATAAAACAAATATGGAAGCAGAGCAAAATAACAATACTACCAATTATAATATCACCTACAGGAGTCACACCACACTCTTTCATCCGCAACATAGAAACACTAGAACTACACCCATACATACATCAACAGATACAGAAAGCTGTCATACTGAAAACCTGTAACACTGTACGGAAATTTCTGAACAACACTTGATACACAAGACACATCTAGCTTACTTGGTAGCAAAAGGAACCCGTAAGCAAGAGAATAACCCCGGTATCACCTGTGAAAAAAATAATAATAATAATAATCATAATAATAATAATAATAATAATAGAAAAACGATGCTAACATAATAACAGTAATATATATAAAATATTATGGTTGAGGTCCATGGTTAAACAAAGTTTCGCATATATTGCTGTAACGCCTTCTTCAGGATAGTTGCTGGTTTAAGATTTAGACCAACAATGCCAAGAACTGCAACCAACCTATGTAATATGGGAAAAACGTCGATTTATACTAAAGCCCGTACACGATCATAATTGAGTTTCTGAAATGACAATGCCTCGGAATCTGAAATTATTACTGCGTTAGTTATAAATTCACTTTATGTTTAACTTTATGAATAATGTGAAGCTAAGAAAGTTACATTATATATAAACAAATAAGAATTTAAAATCCAATAATAATTATTATGTTTACAGTAAAGTGGGTACATCCATGGGCAGTTGGATATTTAAGATATGAGCTATTGAACCTAAATAAATATAACTTTAAACAAGAAATAAAGGTGTGTTCACTTTGTAATTATAAAGAGGAAGAAGATGATTATCATTTTATATGTAAATGTCCCATTTTGACCGAGTTTATAGATACTTGCATAAAAGTTCATTAACATCGATAAAATTTAAAGAGCGTTTAAACTCCCAATAAATGGGATGAATTAATTAATTATTGCAAGCACGCATGGGAGTATCGGAAATTTCTGGTAAAGGAATTTAATTATTATTGATTGACATTGTCATTTTACTAATTTAATTTATCAGTTGTGGATTATAATGTAATACAATGTTATTGATAACTTTTGATAAAGAATTAGTTTTGGATTGTTTTGGTTATTTTTGTTTATTTATGATTTCATTGATAGCTTCTAATTTGTGTTTTATTTTCGGGAGGGTCCTCTTTATCTATGTACACATTGCTTTATTACTATTATTAGGTATTTTTATTATATATGTTATTTTATTTAAGTAAGGCTACTCCCTCAAACACAAACAAGACATCTCTTATGGTATATTGACCCTGGGGGAGGTCAGTAGTTAACAAGGGCTGTTTTGGCCGGGGTGGCGAACAGATGGTGGGCCAGGTAGGCCAGTAAGGTATTATCTCTTGATTGTATATTGACCCTTTTTGAAAGAAATACAAAAAGGTTTTGCCGCGGTTCATGACTGCAGGTAGCGGCTGGCTGGACCCTTTTCCAATTTTCAACCACTAGTTGTAATTTTTAGATTTATTTAAAAATTATCTCTTCTTTTTTTTCTTGCTATCGCTATCACATCACAAAACTTTTAAAAATAAAAAGTTTCTTCTTTGGCCCCAGACAAGTAATTTTTTACTTGTTTGATTAACAACGGCCAAACATAACTATTGTTTATATTGACAAATTCTTAAAAATATATATGAGTGTGTAGCAAATAAAGGAACAGATGGTGCTACTTGAACATTATGATAAATGAGAACCATCCAACCAAACCAACTAAAAGAAATATTAGTAAAAAGAAAATGAAAATATATATTCACACCATTCGAGAAGTTCTTACCAAACCCAGCTATAGTCGTCTGAAATGTGGATGATATACTACTACACATAATACTGACCAAGGCAAAAAGAGCCATATCTTTAGTAACAAATAAATAACTTGTATTTATTATTTACTTTCTCTTTATGTTCCTGTCAAATTTTCACAAATTTGTTTTTACCGGAAATATCTGGATTTTGAAACATCTTGAATTATGGGAAAAATGTTTTTGGCGCAATTTTGTGTGTGTCTGTATGTGAAAAAAAAACTCTCAAATAGGAAAAATTGCAGAGAGCTCAATGTTGATATTCAGTATTCTAAAACAGGAACTGCCAAAGCATAGATTCGAAGGTTTCAATCAAAAATCACCAACCGGAAGTGAGACTTTGCGGATTTTTTTTTTCTAATTTCGCGATTTGCTCAATGGTTGCAACGATCTAAACTTTGTATACTTCTCTACAAAACTATATCCGGTCGTATCACTTTTATTTGAAACATTTTTTTTTCAGTAATATTGATTTTTCCTGGATATTGGGGAAATCGCAACATTAAGATTTCCTTCTGTAAAGTACCACTTCAGTATAATGTATGGTTCTACCATCTATATATTATTAAGATATATTAAAAGAAAAAGGTACCAAGGTATTCCAAATTATAAAACACAAAAATTAAAATATTTACATTAATAACAAAGATATACAAAATTATGAATTCGGTGAAAATCGATTAACCACCTACTACGAAGCTATTAAAAAGGTCCGAGATTTTTGGAATTTTCCCCTTGATACTTACTTTCAGCCTTATTTTTCTGGACATTGTTCCGGACAATTTGATTTTTGGGGGATCTTTGGGTTAGAATTAAGTATAAACTAGCCTCACAAGTAATTACTAATGAGTTTAGACATGAGAGTGCTGCAATAAAATGTAGTACTTTCTGATAAAAAAGTATAACCCTCGCCATTTTTATTTTTAATATAATGCAAGTTCAACTAAAGTTTGCAAATATAAAGAAATTTATCAATTTGAATCTCTACATTACTTAGAAAACTGTTAAGAAAATGTGTGAGTTCCACACCAGATATGTTCTCAGTAGAAACAAAGAAACGTTGAGTGTTTAACAATTCCTTGTTCGCTTTTCCTTTCAAATATTAAAAAAAAAAAAAACTGCCTGTCTATTACGATATTTCTCATCTTCAAATTGCATTCAGATTTGTAATTTTTGATTACAATTATCATTGCGAAAATCCATTACTCGATATTTAAGTATCCAAATTTTATCCGATCGCAAAACTTCATCTTATAAGCAATATGAACAAGCAAAAATTTTATATGAATATCCACCATTTCACATAATTCTAGTTATCAAATTTACTTTAAACTTGGAATTTTTACTGCACATTTAAATTATGGGGCACTAAACGAAACAAAACAAAAAGAAAAGGACTTGCATAAATAATAATGTATTCTCAAAAAAGAAATCTTATTATACAATAATGTTTAATAAACAACATATAGCGGATTGTTATAAAATAACAAGTAAAGAATACAAACCCCCCTCACGGTTATAATATAAAATGTTGAATGTCACAAACAGAGGATAAGAGGAAAAGTTGTATATATAATATATTATTAGGAGTAAGCTTGCAGTAGGAGCTATATATTGTACGTGATACAGGTCTATATATTTTGCTACTTCATCTGATACAATTTAGTGGAGGCCAACTTTTATTTATCTATTTATTTAATATCATTGAACAATGACTTAGTCTATCTCCTCCAAAAACAAAAAAAATAATTACAAAAAAAGTAAAAACTTTATAGGAACAATTTAAAAAAAAAAATTCAATATCTCTATGATTCTCTATGAAACATATGGTTGAAAATGAATCATTCATGATATTATTTAATTATAAAACCGAAATAAATATATACTTCACTTTGTGCGATTGAATTTCTTGATTTTTAAATAACAATTTTTTAAATATTTCTAAGAAGTCGGTCCGACTTCCGGTCAGGAAATGATTGTAAGGATGGGGAGACAACAGGGGAGAATAGTCCATTTTCATTTTCTCTTCCTGTGGTAAGAAAAAATATTGTGATAATGTCAGATTTTTGAAATAGAATTTTCATCGCGAAAATAAATTTAACCGGAAGTGTGAAATTTTTTTACAGAATTGATTTCTGAATTTTTTTTTTAAATTTTCTCGAAAACCATTTCAACGATTTTCTTTAAACTTGAATATACCTGCTGCTGCACAAATATCGATCTTTTATTTTTTTTTTAATTTTATCAAGAAATTTATAATCTGTATAGTAATGTATATTTATAATGTTCCCTTGCAAACATGGCTAATGCTGAAAAACGTTTTTGCAAAAAGAAGATTGCAAATAATTTTTAATTTTAAAAATAAACATTCCAGACATTCAAAAAACAATTTGGGGGGGGGGGGAGTGAACTTGTTCACGTCTGAGACTGTTCTCACGTGCTGCCTGCATATCCAACTAAACGAACAATATCAGTCGTCAGCACAGCCTTTTTTTTACTGGGCCGCGCGACAAAAAATGGCTGAAAAGCCGTAGTCAGGACTTAGGAAAACAAAATTTCTAAGGTACCTAATTACTATTGATATATTTGGATCAAATTACAGAATATAATGACTTGAATACAAAAGCAAAGAGTACTAAAAAGGAGTGGACTTTTTCTCCGCTATTTAATAATGACCAAGAAAATGTTCAGCTATGTATTATATCCTATGGAAAATTAATGCTGTTTACAGGTTCCGGATAATTTTCTATAATTCTCTTTACTTGTCAACAAATCATCCTCCTGCGGATTAACTGTTTGCTCTTTACCTGTCCCAAACAGGTTTTACAGAAAGAGGTCAAATTTTTTTTTTTTACTTTCCCTTACTCTTTCTTAGTAATTGGTAATGTTGGATCGTGTCCAATTTTCGAATTTGAGTTTCACCACAAATATACATAATTTAAGTTCCCAAATACTAAAAAGATGTTTTTAGCGATACGAGTTCGTGTATGATATATAATATATATATATATCTCTATATATATCTGTGTGTGTGTGTGTGTGTGTGTGTGTGTGTGGGTGTGTGTGTGTGAGAGTGTGACAAAGAGAGAGAGAAAAGTGTGAAAAAAAATATCTAAAAAAAAAAATAATTACTGGAAGCTCACACCTGATATTGGATTTAGATGCGCTATTTGCAGCTGCATAAAGTTTCGGTCAAAATACATCAGAACAGCGTAAAAAATCTGTTTTCCGCTAATTTCTCAAAAGAAAAGGAACGATTTTTTTAAAACTTCGCAAATTAACTTAAATACCCACCCTTTCATATGAAAATTTATTTTTGCCAGTTCGAAACATCCTCTAAAGTGCCCACTTCAGTTGTATGGGAATAATCCCAATAATCAAATAAAATAAATAAATATTTCAAGTCTCTCCCTCTATCTTCTTCCATTGGTGTAACCTCAAATCCATTTCTATTAGAAATGTATTTTAATACGTTGGTGTTTTCGCGTATTGCCGCTAGATGTTAGGCCTAGCTAAGTTGAATAATATTACATTGCATCACTTGTGAGGATGGGAATAATTGGGTAGCGAGGGGATGGTTAGGTTTGCTAAATAAGACGCCTCTCTCCCTTGTATTGGTCTCGAGCTTGTCTTTGGTGTGTCTTTGGACACATGACTGTCAAGCTTTCAGTCATGGATAGTTTTTAGGCCTTCATCCCTATCAGGGCCGGCTCAAAGCATACGCTAGAGCCGCAGCCGCATAAAGCCCCAGATCCTGGACTAATAAATAAGAAAAGCAAGAAAGAAATTGACAAGAGGTAAATAATAATAATAATATTTAAGAAACTGAAGCATATATTTAATAATCTAATTCAGAATGTTTTACAGATGTGGTTCACATTACATCAATGGAATACATATTAATTTCAGAGACGTTTTCCGTGATAGCCTACTTCTTTTTGTGGTCATCGACCGGTTTCGGGCGTTCGCCCATCTTCAGGATGCGTTTGTCAGACAGTGTGATAACACAGACTTGCACAGAGCAAATTCATTTTATACACTCAGTGAATAAACACTCACAGTGTGTAAACTGAATTTGCTTTGTGCAAGTCTGTGTTATCACAGTGTCTGACAAACGCAACCTGAAGATGGGCGAACGCCCGAAACCGGTCGATGATCACAAAAAGAAGCAGCCGTGTCACGGAAAATGTCTGTGATGCTTTCCAGCTCTGCGGAACCAACCACCACAACAAACTTATTAATTTCCCTGTACTATATTAAATTGTACGGAAATGCTTTTATGCAAACGAGGATAAAAGAACTTAAGCATTCTTTTGTGAATTATATAAATAAATAAATAAATTAAACTTTTCGCAGAATTTCAAAGTTGAAATGTTATAATTAGGCCACATATAAATGACACATATCGAATTTTGCTAATAAAAAAAAGATTCATTACATTCTAATTCATTCTATATTGAAGAGATGCTCAAGAAAGATTACATTCTCATAATAAAATCGTATTTCGCTTAAGACTAGGCAAAAATTATGATTCTTCCTTAATTGAAAATGAGGATATTGATATATGTTTATTATATTGATGGTGGGGTGGGGAGGGGTTCATTGTGCATGAAAAATAATGATCACCCAAAATTTTTGTCTCACAACCTACATCCACTCTGTATTTTGTATCGCGTTAATTTACTTTTTAAACTTCATATATGTTAAATAAGTATTATCTCATTAATCATTAGGGGCAGGTGTTGGTGTAGTGGTTATGAGCATGGACTTGTAACTGTGAGCTGCTACATTTTATTTATATTCGTTTAAAAAATATTAATGGTAAAGTAGATGATGTTCCGCCCCCGTCCACGAACATAATTTGGTAGCTGGACGTCAAGCCAGCCTGAAAAAATAGGCATTACTATACATTTTTTTTTTTCATTACTTTACTCTTTAATCATTAAAGAAGACAAATTAATATAATTAAGATAAATAATAAAGTATTAATTAACAGCTTAATACACTAATTTTCAAGGGGTTCCGTACAAAAAACGTTAGCGTAGGGCTTTGCACTTTCTAAAGCCGGCCATGATCCCTATACCTATACAGAAGCTCAGTTGGTTGTTGCTCATTAGACGCTACGGAGTTCCGGACAGGACTATTAATGACATGTTGCTGTGTCTTTCATGGACCTGTCTTAGGTAAATCTGGTTGGATCCCTTACTGGGCACTATGTTTTAAGGGGACACCTCTACGAAATGGGGCTCATTCAGACCGCTTTTTTAGACTTTGTGAAACAGCCATCTATCTTGTAAGAGGCAGCTTGGGTTGAGAAGGAATCAGGTTCATGTCTGTGGAAGAACTTAGGCTAATTCCCCTTAAGGTAATGGTCCGATCTGTTTGGACTGGGTCCAATCTTAGATTGGTTAGACACGGGTCTGGAGTTTTGTTGTTGTTTTCCTTTGTCGTAACTATTTGGGCCCAGTGGGGCTTTGATTAGTGTTGGGTTTAGTCCCTCCCCACAGACAAATAATAATAATAATAATAATAATAATAATATGATTAATGCACCACATCTGAGAAAAATATTGGCTGTTTTTACTTTTTATCACAAGTGATTGAAAGTATAACTTCACTCGCTACTTTTGATTTAATATTTGTCATAATATTACACAGTCGCAGAAAAACGTAATTATATATTTTCTTTAAAGTTTAAAACAAGGAAACATAATTGTTTTTGTAATTGTTTGTTTCAACCTGAAACCATAAATGAATAGTTCCCCCCTCATCTATATAGATACTGGAAAGCTGAACATTACAAACGTTGGTTTTAGGCGCAGGTAGTGAAGGTGGTTACATAGCAGACCGCATGACAGCGCTACAATCCAGCCTAGAAATACTGGCAGTCAATTTAAAGTTTTTAAGATAGCTCCAGAAAAATGTTGCAAATAAAAATGATAAATTTATATTTATGCGTTATATTCATGTTTCAAGAAAATTTCCAAAAAAAACCTCTGCAACATATACTGTAGATTAGCATTCCATTAACATTGTCTTCAAATCTGGAATTCTGGCAATGATTTTAATATATTTATATATTACACAGGTGGCAGAACTGTACATTGTA
This sequence comes from Triatoma infestans, assembly GCA_011037195.1. Classification (NCBI taxonomy): domain Eukaryota; kingdom Metazoa; phylum Arthropoda; class Insecta; order Hemiptera; family Reduviidae; genus Triatoma; species Triatoma infestans. Next base: position 135,773 of record JAAEAF010014334.1, read on the forward strand.
CGGAAATGTACTTTAGTCAAAAGTTAATGCTATTGTTCTCCCAAAACCTGCCAACTAATTTCCCGGGAAAAAATCAATGATGGGAGGGTTGTTATAAGCATTGAAGTGAACAGTTTAAAGGAAATCGTTATAACCATTTCGAAAAATCGCGAAAAACTGTAAACCATTTAGTGACACCATCGTGTCAGATGCGGTTGTGGAATCTAAAAAGGAATACCAAGCTTCCAAAAACCTTCCTATGCGACAATTTATTGTTGAGCTACTTTGTTCGCCTAAGCGTATACACTCAGGGCATTCGCTAGAAAACATTTTTTTCAAACCATCGGGGACCTTAAACCCTGTATTCCTGTTGGTAAGTCGATTCAAAAATTTGATGCGTTCACAATATTTGCTCTATCAGCAGGAAGAGAAAGTCAAAATATTTACCCCAACTCCTCAACCTGGCATCAAACCGATGACTCCAGTTTCTTCCACCCCCTCCCATTGCCAACAGAAAGCTACACGAAAGTTGGGGAAAAAATAGAGTCATCAAATTTGATGCTAGGTTAAGGGGTGGGGTAGGTGGGCGTGGCTTAGAGGTGTTGTCGAATCGATGATTGGTCGGTGAGCATAGTTTAGGTGGTTGGGAGGCGGACGGAGAGAAAGTAGAGTCATCGGCTTGGAAGATAGATTAAGGGATGGGAGTAATGGTCGTAGGGTGGGACGGGAAGGGGTTAAATGGAGGCATCGGATTGATGATTGGTTACGGAGTAAGGGTGGGGCAGAGCCGTAACCAAAGTGGGCCGACGGGAGAGGGGAAAGTTTCAAAAATGTGTACCAAAACCGCCATTTCTTTCCTACTATAGTCATTTTTGTTCTAGCGTATTGTGTTATTTGAAATGAAATTTGTCTACTAATTTCAATAGTACATTTTAGATAATACTAACAAAATTCAATATTATAATTTTGAAGAGGTTCGTGATGGCACTTGCGAATATATGGCTTATTTCGTTTGCAAATAAGGTGATTAAAACAAAATGTTCACTTGTTAATCAACTTATATGTACATATTCCTTGAAAACATACCATACGGTCTGGATTTAACAAATTCTAACTCTTAGACAATTTTTGAAATTTTAGTTTTAATTAAAAATATTAAGAACATTGCAAATACTAATACGAATTGTCAGTTACACTTATATATATATATATATATATATAATGAAAACTAAAGCTGTTAAAGTAGTGGGGACAAAATAACATCAATAATCTTATATTTTTAGATAGTGACAAGGCCCCTTAACTCCCACTATCGGCTATGTGATAGTGGAAATAGAGTTTGAATAGTTTGAAAAAAAAATCAATTGTGTTTGATAATAACTCGTCACAAATTAAATTTGTATATAGATTCAAACTGGGTAGCGCCAATAATTCACTACTGTTTGACAGCACAATCTCAACACTGTCCGCTGTATTTATCACCGCTGCCAACAACCAAAACATTCTATTAATCCTTCTGATTCTCTTTACATAATTTCTCTTATATAATCTCAATCACCCAACCACTCTCCTAATAGCCTATAAAGCATTTATTATTCACAGTAAGATTTACAGCTCACCTTCTATACAATAGTACCATTTCTCTTCATTTTATCTTATCATTTCTTGTCAACTAGTAAATTTATAAGCTTGAACGGTAACTATTAATAAAGCTTCGGCTTTACTAATAATTAAACTTTTAAATCAATATTAAAATATCCACCTTATTTCTGCTATTGCAACCATCATTGCTGCAACAGAATTTAAACAAAATTTTGGTTTCACGCACCTACTCACACGATGAATCTTGTATCTGGACCTTTTCCTATTGCACGCAGCAGAAATACTGGGGGAGTAATGAGTTATGGGGAATAGGATTACAAATTTATTATTCAATGACTAATCGATTATTCAAGTTTACTTCATTAACCCTAGCCAACCAAAGATAAGTCAATTTGACTCCAGCAAAATATTAATGAAATTATGATTTTTTAGGTTTCCGTGGCCATTTTCATGTAAAATACTTGAGTTTCCGCGTCAATGGTTTCGCCCATATTGCAATGAGCCTCTCAACCCATGGAGGTGAAGGAGCCACGCTCCTTCTCTACCAAGGTTCATTGCTCCATTAACTTTCAAGGAATAACGCTCCTGAAGAGGCTCATTCGCGGTCTCAACCCGGAAACTCAATTGTATTTCAATAATGGACTTAGAGTTCCCTACCACTTATAGGTCTTTGAAACTCCCTTAGATATGCTATCCACATTTTAACGGCAGTTCCGAGGTGAAGATCCTCAAATCAATCGTTTCCCCTCAAAATTTGCTTTTTATTATCTCCCGATTGAATAACACTCCTTAAATTATTTAGTCAGTTTGATTACTAATAACAATTAGAACTCCTTGTAAAATGATATCAACCTGTTTTTTAAATAAAAGTGAAAACAGACAAGGTTTACAATCTAGATCAATTTAAGAAATATTCAAGACTAACTGGAAATACCAGAAACTAATTAGTTTCTAATTACATAAAAACAAATTAGTACATCGGAAACACTAGAAAAGGCTTTGCATTTGATTTCAGTAAATTCCTATAGTTTGATAACTTCTAATTCCAATTTATTACTTTCTCTTACTCCTAATAATCGGAAGTATTGTAATCGTGGCAAATTTTCGATATCGAGTTTTCACCGGAAATACACGTTTGAAGTCACCTGAGTCCAAAAAAGTGGTCTGTGTGTGTGTGTGTGTGTGTGTGTGTGTGTGTCAAGTGTTGTGTATAGGAACATTAAGTTGTGTTCCTCTCTAATGTTTATAACTTTATAACTTTACTCTGACGATGGATGAAAATCCGAAACCAATCAGGAATATTAGAAATACGAGTATGCATGCTACAATGGATAAAATCCCAGAGGAAATATATATATTTCCATGTAAAAAATGCTTCCGAGTATATCGAAGGCAGAACTTCCGCGTTCCAAATCCAATGCGCTACACTGAGCTAATCTCACCCCGTTTTGTATTTAATATGAGCAGTATACTGTACTGAACCATCTTAAATATTCCTACTGCTGCCACAAGCAGTTGACAGGTAATTGAAGGTAAAGCGCAGATGAAGAAATACACCGAAATTTTTCCCACAACTATACCTTTGTATAGATAATGGAGTTGGACGAGAAGTCGACTGATAAATCAGATTTATCCAATATTAACTTACGCAGGAAAATTAATAATGTTACTGTATGCTACTTACATTTAAAGCGATAGTGTTGAGATTTACTTTGTTTCCAAGAGAAAGTTGTAAATATTGGTAAATGTAAGCCAGCAGTGAGCAAATAAGTGCCCCTATGTTCTAACAACGTTGATAGGCGGCAACTACACTTGCAGTAAGGAGTGCTGCAGGGGAGGTGTACTCTAGGATTGTTTAATCTTCTGGCTTACAAAGGAATCCTTTCTCATCCCACCAGCACTAGTTTTACACAATGCTCTTTTACTTTTACAACAAAGCCGTTTACCGTCAAGTTTGTAAATTTAGAGTGGAAAAAAAAATGTTTCACTATTTTTAGAGATAAAAATATTCCATTACGCAGTTAGTGTTTTTATTTTTATAAAAACTGATAGAATAAAAAGGCACTAAAACTTCATTACATATTTATTCGTTTAAATAAGTTTAATCAATCTGTTGATTCTCTTGAGGAGATAAATCGATGTTGAGTCATATTATCCAATCACCAATTCAGGGACGTAGAATACGCCATTGACCAGAAGATTTTAGATTCAATTAAAATCGGCACATCAAAAGTGAAGTCCGTGCAACTTGCCGTTCCTTTCTACAATTTTATTCATGCACTCTGGGACTTTGTTGGCAGATAAAAGAGTAAGCCAGCGAGATTATTGTCTAGGCTGCAGGGCTTTGTGTCCTCGGAAAAGGTTTAAAATAATGTACAACGGTTTTGTGGGAAATTTTATCATCTTTCATGTTTAGGCTGAAATTCCTTTGTCCCATTTGAAACATTGCTATTGCGATAGCAATTCAGCATTCTTTAAATAGGCAGCGCCGATGTGGAGTAGTATCGTGGTCCCATTTGTGGCTTAAGTACTCAATTCTTAAATTTAGATTAGATGCATAAACCAAATTTTCCCCAGAGTTTCACGCTTGGTTCTATCTCTCTCGTAGAGATTTCGCAACTTCGAAGCATTACTTGTTTTGCTAACCCGAAACTGCCCCAAGTATCATGAATGCTTTATATTAATCTTTTATTTCTTTAAACCTTACACATAAATTGCAATCGAAACATATTCCTTGAACCAGGTGCGACTGTCTCCAGCATTCTTTCCTATCCTTTGTTCCTTTTCTACCTCAACTGAAAACGATTGTCTCCACAAGTCGACTAAACTTTTTTGTGGTCATACAGGTTTATTTCCACTTATAATTCTTCTCTATTCTAACCCCACTGACCCACCCTTTCTGCCTGAGTAACTTAACAACTAAACACTTAGATCGGGTGTCGATCCAGCCCATCCTTTCTGCCTGAGTAACTTACCAACTAAACACTTAGATTGGGTGTCGATTGCCAGATATTTCCCGCTCTAAGCTGCACTAGTGGTGGAAGTTGATGATTGCTGTTATTGAAACAAATAAAAAGAAACTCCAATCATCTGTTTGGAGACCCGATATAGTCTTGTTTGTTGGACTAGTCTTTAAGTCTTCTAAACGGATGAAACTTTAAACGAAAAAATTTGGTTACCTGTCCTTCACAAACTTTTCCCTTTTCATCTGGATACCACCTCTCCAACTCTCGACTAAACCTTCACCTTTGGACTTTTGGTTCACCAATGAAAAGGAAATCTGAGAAACGATCTTGCTTCAGTTGCCAATGGTCTCATTAGTTTCATCCCATTTTCATAGGCGCTTCGATGTTTGACTGATATACACTTCCCAAGCTACAACTAGCTAATAAAGCTAGCGCTCATTAAGTGCATTCGTACATGGTATTGTTGTGCTTTATTAGATTATTGATCATAATCTAATAAAAGATATAGATAAAAGTAATTAAATCAAGTCCTCATCGTGTCTTCCGATGAAAGAATTCTGCGCAAAATACTCTGCCCCGCAGCCCAAATTAATTATAACCCACCACTTAATATGTATGCTAAAGGCCTTTTTTGCGAAGCCTTGAAAAATCCTTTCTGCATAGATGGTTTTGGATAGGGTAGAGGCAGATGCAGATATAAGTAACCCCTTATGAAACGTCCCATATCCCTAAAACAGGTTAGGGTGAGAATTTTTTGAACTTTCTTTTTTTTTAATTTAAGGCGCGTCAACATCAAGGTCATTAGTGCCCGGAGCCTTTTCAGTGCACTGCCGGTCTCCTAACAGTGTTCTCTCGCTGCAGACAGCACTGTCCATCTCCGAACAGTGAGCTGGCCCTTAGGAAGAAAACATCTAAGGGTGCACTGGACTGAATCTGGAACCTCCGCTTGGGAGTCCAACGCGCTAACCACTTAGCTATTCCTTCACCTCCATTTTTTTCTTAACTTTGTGGCAGGCTTCTTAAATTTACATATCTACACCACATATCACTACATTTCTTGAATGGATCAAATAAAGTGCATTACAACTAGTACTTTTCTTCCCGAAGCATCTCATTTTCGCAGCAGTACTTGTATTTTTAATAACTCAGAATATTACAGTAATGAACAGTCAGATTAGAAAATCGAATTCAGTCCTGCATAACTGATTTACGCTTTTCATGTACTTTAATCAAACCACGCAAAAATACCAAGGCTTTAAGAATGTACAATTAACCAAAGAAATCTAACAAATACTTAATACGTGATCTCTGCGTCAATTATAAAGTTGAAGTGTAATAATGCCTTTTATAAAAACAGTATGAGTCAAAGAATAAATTAAAAAGTAGAAAGAATATTATCATGGGATAAAATGAATTTCTGGCAATTTAAACTTCAAATTAACTTAAAAGTTAGGGAAGGGATTAGCTCAGAGGTTAGCGTACTGGACTCCCACGCGGAGGTCCAGGAATCGAGTCCAGCTGTGCTACCCTTAGATTTTCTCTTCCTAGGAGCCTCTAAGGCTCACTGTCCGTGATGTAACGAGCGTACACTGTCCGGAGGCCATCAGTGCACTGAGAAAGGTCCAGGCGCCGGTGACCATAGATGTTGACGAGCCTTAAATAAAAAAAAATCTGGTGTGAAACACTCACACAACTTTCTCTTACTCCAGTTCTCAAACTATAATTGACAAATTTATAGTTTGTGTACCAAATTTAATGAAATTTGTCGAAAACTGAAAAAAACTGTTCACTAAGAGCGCACTTCCGGTTTACTGATTTCCATCAAACTCGGAATTTTAGCCCTCTATTTATTTCTAATTAATTTTCTTTGGATGTTAGAATTGTATAATCAACCATGATAGCACTTTACACAAAAACACAACCCCACCCCTCCCCCAAAAGTGCCCTTAAATGAATTTTCCTAAAGAAATGTTTTAAATAAAAGTTGTAGATCTTTGTATGTTTAGTTTATATAGAAGTTTCAAGAAAATCGTTTAAGCTATTTTTGAGAAAATCGCAAAAATGTGAAAAAATTATTTAGTAAAGTGGTAATGTAAACGCACTTCCGGTTATCCGATTTTTTTCAAACTCGGAATCTCAACAACATATTTAATTCTAATTAACATTATTTAGATGATAGAATTGTCTAATAAACTGAAATAGCACTTTAGACGGAAACCTAAACCCCACCCTCCCCAAAAGTGATTAAATGTATTTTCCCGAGAATGTTTGAAATAAGTTGTTAGCTCGTTGCATGTGTGGTTGTGTTCAGTTTAAAGAAAATCGTCGGAGCATTTTTGAGAAAATCGCAAAAAAGTAAAAATCCAACTAGTATAGTGGTACTTCCGGTTGAGGAATTTTGACAGATAACTACTGTCAGATCCCAATAGTGTAACTAAACGGAATATCAAGTTGCCAACTTTCTACGGTTTTTCGTTTTGAGCTATTGCTGTTCACACATCACACACACACACACACACACACACACAGACATTTGCTAAAAACCACTTTTTTGGACTCAGGGGACCTCAAAACGGATATTTTCGGGGAAAACTCGATATCGAAAATTTGACACGATTACAATACTTCCTCTTACTAGGAATAAGAGAAAATAAAAAAATATTAAAAGTTATTTACCCCTTAAGAACCTCTATAACGATTTAATGGTGTGATTTATAACGGTTCTGACGAAAGACCACGGAACAATTTACATAATGAAAACATGACAAATTCTTTTTTTCACACAATCATTTGTGTAGGGAAGAAGTTAAATCATTTTTAACTTAATAATAAAAAATAAATAAAGAATAAACAAATGACCAACATGGTTGAACAATTACACTTAAATGAAATATCAAAATAGTTGGAAATCAAATCTCATAAAATTCTTCATATTTTTCTTTATTTACGTTTTTGTTTTCTGATATATTTTTATTAACATTGGTTTTTATATGTAAACGAGGAGATTAGTTTGTATCACGCGAACACGCAACCTCCCCGGCTAAATTCTTTATAAATCAACTATTTATTCCTTCATTCATTCACTGCTAAATTATCCATTAAAATAAGAATTATGCTTATTTTTTTTAAATAAATATGTGATATACATAAAATTTGTATTATCATTATTATGGCTGGTATACTAATAATAGAATCCAATTTTTAGAAATGAGTGTGTGTATGAGTGTAAGAAAAAAGTGATTTTCGATTTAGAGACTTAACGGAGATACACGTTTCCTGAAATATATTCATCACTAAGTTTTAATCCTATTACCAATTTCACGCTAGCATATGTATTCCCTTACCAAAACTTTTTATTAAAGTACTTCATGTAAAAGTTATGGGGAAAAAAAGTTTGTAACAAAAGCGGATATTCTTCTAATTTATGGTTGATATATGTTCCCCTACACTAGTTGTGAAAGTTGATGGTTGCTGCTAGTTATTCAAATAAAAAGAAATTCCACTCATCTGTTTCCATAATAGTTTAACCCAATATGGCCTACTTTGTTGGACTAATATATATAGAAGTTTACAAGGCGGATGAAAGTTTAAACAAATAAACAAAGTGTGAAACACGCACACGACTTACTCTTACCCCAATTAATACAAAATTTAATCAAGACATTTTCTTTAAAATTGCAACGATACAATGTTTAGTTAGGCTGGACATAAAAACGGTGGAGGGGATTTCATGTATACACCTTAGCGGCCTTATGTGGAACGCTCTGTGTAAAAATCAACAAAGCGTGTGCAAATTTAAATTTAATCTGATTCATAGCCCCGCCCCAATACCCCTCCAAAAATCGATTTTTTCCAGAAAAATGTTTCAAACAAAAGTGATACGTTACTATCTGTTAACTATTGTTAATTAAATTAACTGTGTATAATGGGTATGAGAAGGAGAGAATTGGGTTTAAGAGATGAAATAAACTTGAGTAATGCTGAACACTGTATAATGAAAAAATAACACAAACTGCCAGGACTTTACACGTAAATAAAAATTAGGTAACGAGAGATTTAGACTGAGTGAAGAGAAGGGTAGTAGTTGGTTGCTGACTCGTTGTTAACTGCAGTAAGACTCTTGTCTAAACTGTTCTAAAGACTGTCCCTTGTACGGCTAGCTCAGCTGAATATATACAGAGTCTCCCACTCTAGCGAGTGAGATTCTCAATTTTGTGTTTCTCTTTCTGCATTAGATCCCTCTCTCTTCGGATCCTATTACACTGGGATACTCAATAAAGGACACCAGAATTAAAAATGGAACCGATTAATATAATGTATTTTACACAGGGTATAATAAACAAAATAAACAGAAACGCAAAAGCATTAACCGCAATGCTGGATAACATCTGGTATTTTATCCGTCGTAGTATTCATATTCATTTGGTTCCTGACCGATTTCGGATTTTCATCCATCGTTCAGAGCAAATTCACCAAGTTCGTGTAGAGAGTTTACTTCAACGTAATGTTTCTGTTACACTCACACTTGTATACAACCAACAAACCAACAAGTGAGAGTGTAACAGAAACATTACGTAGAAGTGAACTCTCTACACGAACTTGGTGAAATTTGCTCTGACGATGGATGAAAATCCGAAACCGGTCAGGAACGAAATGTATATGCATGCTACGACGGATAAAATACTAGATAGTCTGATTACTTTGCGGGTCTTCTTCTCCTTCCATGTCCCCTTTACAATCTTAGAAGCTGATTTTCACTTCCTTGTTCAGACGCGGTTGTCATATCTTCTCCGCCTTCTTGCGATACAGTTGGGTGTTCCTCTGGAGCTAGATGATCCACTGTAAACTCCTCCTCTTTCTCTTCAAAGCTTCCAAAATTCCTTCAACAAACTCATACGGACGATAGTCACACATATTTTGCCATTCTTACTTTTCAATGATAATACACGACATGCGTCACCTCGCAACTCTTTCGTCACAACCAACGATCCTCTAAACTTTGATTGGAGCTTCGTCACTTCTCCTGTTCGCAAAAACATAACTTCTCCCACCTTATTTCACCGGACATAATGCTCGTCTTATCTTGATTTCCAACGTGTATGTTCCTTGAACATTTTTTTCTGCACTTCCTTTTGCAGATTTCTCAGATTTTCTTCAATTTCTGGTCCTACATGAGTTAAGTATTTTAAAGCACCTCGGTAAAACTTGATTTGTATTCATATAAGGTATGAAATGTAGTTTACCTGTCGTCTTATTTATGACGTTATTTAGTTGGCATTCTACAAGTTCTATCTCATTATCCCAGCTCCATTCACTTTTCATTGCTGCCTGTATTGCCCGGAATTAACACACCGTTGGTTCTCTCACCACTTCACCATTCGCCCGAGGGTGTCTCACAGAAACAAGATAAAGACAGATCCCGTTAGTCACACAGTAATCCTCAAACTTCTTGGAGGTTTAACACGAACCTCTATTCGAAATAATTCTTTCTGGTAAAACATAGTTTAGTACAAATGACTTCAAGCTTGCTAGGCACATATTTTGTTGAAATATCCCTTAATGCATGTAATTTCCTTCTAACATTTTGTTAAATTATCGACTATGACTAAAATATGAATTTACCCTTGGCACTCCGAGGTAATGGTCCTCTATAAAGATAAAATAATACTATAAAGATAAAATAATAAGTAATCTAGAAATAAGTAAGGTAAGTAATCTATATTAAAAGAACTAAAATGTCATTTCCCAGATGATATGGCTTATTTTCTCTTCGGATCCTATTACACTGAGATACTCAATAAAGAACCAAGAATGAAAATTGAACCGATGAATATAATGTATTTTACACAGGGTATAATAAACAAAATAAACAGAAACGCAAAAGCGGAATGACTGCTTACTGGCCCAAATACATTCTGGACAATTCTTAATATGGAATCTGACGTATCTTCGCTTTCGAGGGAAATAATACTTCTCCTTTATTTTCTGTATTGTTCGATAAACAGAAAAGTGACCAGCTAAGTCATGAAATTTTACCATTAGGCCCTTTTCTCATGGTTTCGGGAACTACCCATAACGGTCTCTTTTCTTCACATCTACTATACAGAATCTCATTTTGAAGGAAATATGTTGCTTTCCCGGACCTCTCATCATAGTCTAAGCTCTTGCCCTTAACTTTCTTATCACCTCCTTCAATTCTTCATTGCTTTGTAGCATCGCTATCACATGATCTTCTTCACCTAATGCAATCAGGACTTCCATTCGTGACTGTAATATCTTCCGAAGCTTCACATAGTGGATCTATCGGGGAGCTCTGCTGAAATGTCGTGTGAGTATTTCACATCAAATTCTTCTTTTTTTTCATGAATATGACAGAAAAAACTATGGCGCAACAGCCCATGAAGAGCCAAGGCTTGTCAGACGGCGATTTGAATAAGGGGGCGTGTGGCACTCCACAGTTCTCATGCCGTTTAGTTCCGTCCTTCGCTACCTAGAGCTTCCCACTTTTTATCACGATGCGGGGACAACACCGACTTCGCCCTCACGGGAATCGAACCCTGAATTCTCGCTCGAAAGGCGAGTGCGCTAGCCACTAGACCAATGCGTGAGGACCATGATATGACAGTGTTAAATATGGTTAAATAGGCCCAGTTAAAAAGTATGTATAAATTAAGGAAATGTTATTACTTAAATATCAATTTTATTACTTAGCATCACAAGATAAAGATGTTCAATCACAAAGGATGTGATTGTATTCAGAAAATTTCGCACAAGGAACATATTCTTCTTTCATCTGAAGATGGTAAAACCATCAGTTGGTAACACTGCTATTTGCTGAATAGAGTTCATTTTTTATGTCATGTGTTAAAAATTATTAAACACCAGCGAAAATAGAAGGCCTTTACTCATTATCATCCTTGAATAAATTATTAGTGACGGAGGAAAGTTAATGGGGCACACCAAATTATAAATTAATGTGTTCATTAACTTAACTCCTTGCTGCGAGAGACAGTTACACTTTTGTGCAAAGATATAAAAATCGTAACTCTGAACTAGAAAAAAGATAAACTTTTTATATTTGATTTAGATACGCATATTTTCTTTTCTATTTTTCATCTTCCTTTGTACGTTATATTAAAACCAAAACATTTAGCGTAAATTTGAGAAAAATTTAGAGAAAATTTCTCATTTTCAGTTGTTATAATTGCAGAAAGAGAATGTTACGTTATTAGTTATTATTATATCTGAAGATAGTAAATACCATCAGTTGGTAATACTGTTATTTACTTGAGAGAGTTTTTCCTTTATGTGATTTGTAACTGTGACCGGAAACTTTGGAGTTTACATTCCGGTTTTGATTAGCATAATTCAATTAAGTGAGAATAAATTAAATGATTAGTAGTTTAATCGCAATTCCGAATCATAAGGAAAGTCTGTACATCTAAATCAGCAATTAGCGACTTCATCCCTCTACTTTCGAATGTAATGTATCATTTGAAAAGAATAAAATGTCTAAGGTTCCATACATCATTCTCTTCTTCTTTTTTTTGTGGCTCTCTATAACTTTAAGATTTTTTTTTTTTTACTTTCTCTTTCGAAACATAAGAGGAAGTATCGCGGTCGGGTCAAATTTTCAAAATTGCGTTTTTCTCCGGTAATACAAGTTGTGAGGTACTCTGAGTGTGATAAAATTATTTTTAGTAAATATGGTCAGTGTATGTGTGTGTGTGTGTGTGTGTGTGAACTCAAAAACGAAAAATCACTGAAAGAGTTTAAACTTGGCATTCCATATAGGTTTCACCATGGGATTTGACGGTCACTTATCAGTCAAAATTCCTTAACCGGAAATACTACTTTACTGAAAATGAATTTTTCACCCTTTTTGCAATTTTTTTTTTAAATAGCTCCAACGATTATCTTTAAACTTTCTATATCAACTACACAGGCGGGTTTATAATTTTTAATTAATTATTATTTAGATGAGGAATTGTATAATAAACTAATGTAGCACTTTGGAAGGAAACAACCCTATTCTTCGCTCTAAGAAACCAAATTTTTCGGTGGAAAAAGATGAAACACCTCCAGTTTAGCAGAGTATGGGACATCTTTCCTTAACATGAAAGTTATGCCACATAGTATTCAAACCAAATTCGGCTTGACTAATTCGTTCTGAAAAATGTCTTTCTAGTGATAATTTTGGAGAAACAATCAACCATTTTTCATACCTTGACATCCCACCACCATTCCCCGAACACCATGATTTTTAGGTTTGGTCAAATTAATAATTAACCCCCCCCCCCATACGGCAATAATCATCTAACCTATTTATCATTCTTTGCAGTATTATAAGTGTTTCTCAAAAGGAGAACATATTAAAATAATTAATTATATTACATTCAAATTCCGAGTACCAACAATGTGTACCGCATGAATAATACCATCCTAAAAAAATAGAAAATAAAATTCTTTAACACCAGAATGAAATAAATGTTGCTTATAATTACTAAAAAGGAGGGGGTAAAAAGAGCGCAAGTTTTAATAAGCAAAGGCTGCAACTGGACTAACATGCCGCATAATAATCTATTTAACACCTTATATAAACAGTGGTGTTTGGAATTACAATTACTTATTTAATTAATTTAGAAATAACCCACATGATTAAAACGAATGTTGGTTTTCATAACACCATATCCATGTAAAATTTATATTATATTGAACTAAAATGTAGACGAAATTTTGGTACAATTTTTTGCTCATTAAACTTTGCTCTGCCTTTAACTTTCCTTCGAAGTAATTATAAAAAAATCCGCCGATCGCCATGTCAGTTAGCGGAATTATATACTACTAACTACTAAACATTACATATATATATATATATTACATAATATATAACATATAATATCATTTTACAGGGAGGTCTGTTTTAACGGAAAAATACAAATTACTTCGTCTTAAGGCCCAATATACAGAGGGTATTGCTTTCAGTTTTTCAAATAAAGATAAAATATTACTTCTTATGAATACATAAATTCAAAAGATAATATCCAAAATTAATTATAAAATTAAATTATTATTTACAATCAAACAATAAACTGAAGCAGAACTTCTTAAGGATCCACAAGTTCAAAGGATAATAAAATTAGATCATCAAATGCAGCCAAACAAGATATAAATAAAAAACATAATACATAAATTCAAATACATAGATTCAAAAAATAACAACCAAAATTAAGGAAAGGAATAGCAAAATGGTTAGGGTACTGGACTCCCACGCGGAGGACCCGGGTTCGAGTCCAGCTGTGCTGCCCTTAGATTTTTTTTCCTTCTAGGAGCCTCTCCAGCTCACTGTCCGGTGATGGGATAGTGTTGTCTGTAACGAGAAAACACTGTCCGGGGATCGGCAGTACACTGAAAAGGCTCCGGCTGCCAATGACCATAGATGTTGACGCGCCTTAAATTTAGAAAAAAAAAAAAAATTAGATTATCAACTGCCATTGAACAATTAACAGAAACAAATCTTCCAACAATTGTATGTATACATTGTGTAAAAGTGCTTATTATTTCTAAAACAAAAATTTTGTTTCTGAATTTTTTGAAAAGATATTTTTTATTTTCATTGAAACATTACCTTTGGAAGATAGTTTGTTATATTAGTAAATATTTTTAAATTGCAATCGAACAAATTTCCACTTCATGCACATCTTGAACCGGCGCGTCAACATCTATGGTAATTGGCTTCCGGGGCACTGTAAAGTGCACTCACTGTCCTCTCGTTACAGACAACACTGTTCATCACCGGTTTTTTCACTTCGTTGTTTGAAGAAGAAATACATCAATAGAAAAAGCTGCAGAAATTTTTATAACATAAGATTGAAGATTAAAAAATATGGTGGCATAATCATACGACTTTCTCTTAATGCAATTAATGTAATTAATTATAAAAATTAATAAATTTTCTCTTAAATTTTCAATTTTACTCAGTTGCTCTAATATAAATATAGAGGCTAGTGGAGGATTCATATTGGTTGTGATTTGAAGTGATTACATTTTAGTTCAGAACACGAATAACATTTCAAATCGATGTTACAGATTCCTTCGAATCATCTAAAAATCAATTCTTCCAGTAAAATGTTTCAAATAAAAGTAATACCGTTAAATAAATGTGCTGCTAGCATTCCAAGTTTAATGAAAATTGATGTAGTCATTTTTGAGGAAATTCTAAAAAATACTAAACTCCGAACCAATTCTATAAAGACGCAGATATTCTTAAAAATTTGAATTCTAGTAATGCTTCTCTATACATAGGTATTTAATGTAGGTTTAATATTTAGAACTAATTATCTGTCTTCCACCTTGTTGTCGACCCTTCCGTATTATTGTTAAATTCTTTGATGATTATTTTTGCTGTTTTTTTTTTTTAATCAAGATTGTAAAAAAAGTCTTTTAGTTTTTCCTAGACGTTTCGAGATGTATCCTATCTTCAGTACAGTATCTATATTTAAGAAAATAACAAAAAAAAATATTTTTTTTTTGCAAACATTAAACAGAAGAGTACCTTGTAATTTTTTATCGATCTATTGATTTTTACTTAATTCTGGTATCACTACTTGAAAAGTAATATGTCACTCGAGAGAGAACATGAGATGTGTTTTGAAGATAAGAATTGGTGTACTGAAATTGAACTGGATACCCATTTTAAAGAATATAAGCGCAGTTTGTGTTCACTCTGTAATCGCGGTGATGTCGAGGACTTGCATCATTTTCTGGATGTCCTATATTAAACAGAATAAAGGATCAAATATTTTCATAAAAAAACTGAATCCACAAAGGAAATGTTAAAAATTTTTAATGGGAAAAATTAGATTTCATTGATCAACTATTGTAAAATCTGCTTATTTTTACAGACAGCAATTGTTGTAAGAATATTGGGATAGTGTTCGGTATTTAATGTAAATTCAAATTCACCGCCAACGGCGTAAAACGGCCATTGAAAGCTCGAAGGGGTAACTCTTTATGCAACACTTCCTTGAATAGGTCACAGTGTAATATCTATACAATTCATGCCTGTTCGGCTGACATTAATTCTGAAAGCCCAAGTTTGTTACTTCTGGTTTTCCTGGGTAGTGTTAATAAACTGGTCCTTTAGTCGACAGCGGCTCGGTTCTCTCGGCCGGCATAGGTTATTGTGAAATCACATGGTAGTTATTTCCGGTTGGTTGCCTGCCGTGCAGCTTCTGGGAGCCCGTTTAATTACTATCTACAATCATCAGCCAGCAGCAGTATATGGATCAAGACTCAAGAGTTATTTCTCTCACATAAGATTTATTTCCTTATTCCTATTTCTCCTCTCTCCTTATCCTCGATATGGCCTAAGTACCATGGGTCTTCCAGCACTAGTAACCAGGGTTCTACGTTTTAAGGTAAGGCCATTCCTTTGGCTATTGAAAGTGATAATAAATAATATTTGCTTTGCCCATTTTTAAATTTAATCTATATATTCATTTTTTCCCATATAATTTTTAAAATTTAATTTTCCATTTGCTCAACCATTATATTACATACAGTCCACTCAATATTTTTCACTTATTATTTATTTTTTCACAACAATTTATATTATTAATTATTTTTCCTGCATTTATTGTACAGAACCTATCAGAGGTTGAGATAATAGGGTATAAAAACAGTTCACTTCTATTTCTTATTTCCTGTATATTTATTAAGCAGATAGTTTTAAGCCTTTCCTTAGAATATTCGTAAATAATAACAATCTTGAGTTTATATATTATAAGGATAATTATTTAGTTTATTTATTTATAATAATAGTGAGTTAATTCAATATTTAGATTTGGTTTAAGATAAGTGCACTATTCAATGATGGTTAAAATAACCAAACTTAATAAAGTATTTAGTTCAGTTTATTTTGTAGAGAAGTTTATTTGTTTTGTTTGTAATTATTATAAATAAAGACTTATTATTATAATTATTATTATTAAATTTGATATCTGGTGAATATTCATTTAAAAAAGAATAACAATATTGATAGCGTAACTGTTGTATTGTTTTAGAAACTGCGGAGAGAGGTTATATTAAAAAACTAAGGAAAAAGATTGTTTTATTGGTTAGAGATTATGATGTAACCGTATATGTTTTGAAGTGGTACTTTATAGGCAAGCTTTACGTTTCCGATTATCGATTTTCTTCATTTGGAATCTACCAATGCTTTTAACATAGGTATTCTAATATAACATCGGCTGTAGAAACATATATTACATTGTAATGGTATTTTACAGGGAAAGCTTAACGTTACTGATCCTTCAGAAAACATTAATTCCCCTAGAGAAATATTTCAAATAAAAGTAACAGAAACTGAACAAATAGAAGTAGGTAGCATATGAAGAGTAAAGAGCAATTATTGTTGGAACCGTTTTCGAGAAAGTCGTACAAACTGGGAGCAAAACTATTCGTTACAGACTTTTGACTATTATGACGGTTCTGAAACCTACGTGTCCGTATGCGGTGGTAATATCTAATCGAGATGACAAGTTTGAGCGTCCAGCGATGTTTCCTTTTTTGAGATATTTGCCAACCAACACATATACACACAAATATACTTTCGTCGTTGAGTGATTTGCGCGCTCTCTCTCTCTCTCTCTCTCTCTCTCTCTCATAAAAATACTCGCACATATACATACCCAGGCGTGTGTATAAACACAAAGCAGTAAATAAATAAATGAATCTAATGTAACTGTACTTTATTTGTTTTCAGATTGACCAGATTAATCTCTGTGTACGAGAAGATCACCCAGCTAAGAAGAACACTTTTTGAAGAAATTGGATGGAATCCAATTGGAGCCAGATATAAGATCCAAGTTTTCTGTAGGTCTTCGCTCATTTGTTTATCATGGGCAACATCCACATCACCTTACTACATCCGTTTCTTCTTCTTCTTATTATTATTATTATTTTTTTTTTTTCCAAATTCCTCGCGGCCCCGCAGGCAATTATTATTATTATTTTTATAAAATACTTTTATTTGACAAAGAGAAAAGAAAAAATACAAACAGCAGTATTTACATACTGCAAAATCTAATGAAATTACACAGTATTTACTAGGCATGGCAAAAGCCGTCTGCCGAAGTTTATTTCTAAATGATGATTTTCTCATAAATAGAAAACAAAGAAAAAGAAAAACCTTCTATAAGAATAATATATCAATGAAATACAAAGGTGATCAACTATAAATGAAGCATAATAAAACAAACTTAAGCAACAACAAACAAACCTGATATGGGCTTCTATATAATGCAAAAAACAAATATATATATATATAAAGGAAAAAAAAGAAAACCACTACAATAATCTTATTACAATATACCACAATAAAAAACGGGCTTCTATATAAAGAAAAACTAGATAAAACTAGATACGCACCCACTAGAGTCTTATTACAATACAATGCAAAGAGAAAAAGATGTGAGCTAATAATAATGTGACCTTAACTTTAATGCATGGAGAGTGAACCTGAGGATTGGAAGGCAAACTGTGGAGGACAACGTGCCAACAATCTCACCGGCACTGAGCGTAGGAGTACCCAAAAAACGAGTTCTAAAATCACACAGATTAGGGCATACCGCTAAGAAATGGAACATGTCCTCTCTAAGCCCCAAATTACACATAGCACACAACTCACTAGTCTCATCCCTCAGAAGCCTCGGTACACAATTCAAGTGTAATAATTCCCCCCCTTAATTTAAACAGGAGACTCATGTCCACTAGATTCAGTAAGCTTTCCGTTTCGGGCCCGAAGAACATACCAAACTCTCCCTTAATCTCTAACAGCGCACTATACAATAAGAACCGCTTGGAATCCTTTGTACGCAGTTGAGACTGCTCTCTATCGCGATTTTTGATAGATTCATGTAGAGCCGCAAATTGCAAGCGCCATAGTCGTTTATCCTGCAGATTCCCATTAAACGGGGTGGGATATGTCTGTGCAAGAGCAATCCAAGATCAAAACCAGGATACTTTTCGCTTAACAAGTTCCACAGCGGATATAACCGGTAAACGAGGTTCGGGAAACTCCAGTACCCGAAGGAGTAGTTAAAGTGAAGCTCCAGCGTATGCAGAAAAATCGGGTCTAAAGAGGTTTCAATATGGAGCATGTAGTTGGGAGTATACAGTAGAAGGGAGAATAACTTTTTATGAAATACCGTTGACATTTCTCGACAAGTTCAAATTAGTTATTACCCCAAATCTGGGCAGCAAAGCAGACAATAGCTCGTAAAGCAGAGTTAAACACTTGGAATTTCACTTTCAAGGGAACCTCCTTCCGTGAAATTAACTTTGCCCAGGATGCGTTTATTCCAACTTTTGTAGCCGAGACTTTCTCCTGGAGATGCTCCTGAAAAGAACAGTGGGGCGTCAAAGTCACACCCAAATATTTATATTTTTTCACCGTCTGAATTGCTTGACCCTTGTAAAACCACTTCTCTGAAGCAGCTGAATGTTTATTTGAATGTTATTTGATACCTCCTTTACGGAAAGTTAAAATTTTAGATTTATCCAGATTTAGCATCAAATTCCATTGTTCACAATAATTCTCCAAGATGTTTATATTCCTTTACAACAAAACAGGATTATCTGCGAACAAGACCACATCATCCGCATACATTAAAATATTAAACTTGGTACCGCCGACCAGAATTCCACCCTCCAGTATGGCTGGCAGATCATTTAAGAAAATAGAGAATAGGATGGGAGATAATAAACACCCCTGTCTTACCCCACTTTTAACCGGAAAAAAACCTGAAATTCCTTCCCTTACTCTAACCGCAGACTCGGCTACAGAATATAGGGCTTACAAGCGTTTCTTATTAACACCAAACATATTATTAATGCATTTCAATACATATCCATATGCAGCTGCTCCATTCATTAAGGATTCATTATAGATTATATATGTTATAGTATATATTATAAGCTTACCCTACGTTCCTTGTTTATTTACAATGTTAATTTGATCTCTAGATTGAGGTTAAAAAGTCTTAGAAACTATTTCGAAGTTATGAATGTTTTCTTAAATAATGAAAGAATGAATACGGGATGTTTTAAGCCCATCTAAAATGAATTATGTCACAAAACGGGCATTATACGATCATTTGTCGGGTGCATAAAGTACGTTAAGTGCCCGTTTGTGCCCGATAAAAGAGTGGCTAAAAACATATAAAAAGCAATCCCAAGTAATTATGAAGAAAGAAAAAATTGCGAAAATAGAAACAGAAGATTATTAAAAAAACACCATCATCTTTTAAAAAACGAACTTACGGAAAGTAGAACCATTTTTAAATAAGTGAATAGTATAAACAAGAGGAAACAGTGTGTACCAGTAAATGTAATGAGTATCATTAACCCTGGGATAAGTAGCTTCTGCAATAAATAGTAAAGATCGAAAGTTCTCAGCTCTCATGTTATGTATGTCACTCAACAAAACTTGCTTCATTGAAAGCCGACTCTGATAACTCGAAATCAGAGAAAGTAACATATTCCTAAAATTCATTATAAACCGACCTTAATCCATCGATAATATAAGACCATACATACAAGCGGGAACAAGCATTAACGGCATCATGGGCAACATCCATATCACCATTTTAATGAGTCATTTTAAAGAGTTGTTCATCAAACAAACATTTTCCTACAAATATTATACAGAAATTTAGTGAAAAACCAACAGGATAAAGAATTCATATTATTAATGTCAATAATTAACAAAAATAAAAGTTGTAGCTCTTTGTATGCGTAGTTTATATATGAAGTTTCAAGAAAATCGTCGGAGCCATTTTTGAGAAAATCGCAAAAATGTGAAAAAATTATTTAGTAAAGTGGTAAAGTAAACGCACTTCCAGCCATCCGATTTTTTCAAACTCGGAATTTCATCAACATATTCAATTCTAATTAACATTATATAGATGGTAGAATTGTCTAATAAACTGAAATAGCACTTTAGATGAAAACCTAACCCAACCGCTCCCCCAAAAGTGCCCTTAAATAAATTTTCTCGGAAATGTTCAAATAAAAGTTGTAGCTCATTCTATGTTAGTGGATATACCAAGTTTGATGAAAATCGTTGGAGCCGTTTTTGAGAAAATTGCAAAAAAGTTAAAAAACTAGTAAAGTTGTACTTCCGGTTGAGGAATTTTGACAGTTAACGTACTGTCAGATAGCCTGGTGATACCTAAACGGATATCAAGTTTGAACTTTCTACGGTTTTTCGTTTTTGAGCTATGCTGTTCACAACACATCCACATACACGCGCGCGCACACACACAACACACACACACACACACACACACACACCATTTGCCTTAAAAAAACCACTTTTTGGACTCAGGGGACCTCAAAAAACGGATATTTCCGGTAAAAAACTCGATATCGAAAATTTGACACGATTACAAACAATACTTTTCCTCTTACTAGTAGAAAGAGAAAGTAAAAACGTAATGGAAATGTAATTTTTAAAATAATTGATATAAATACATTGTGAATTATTAACTAAAAAAGTAAGAAAATGCATAAGTATATTAACAAGATGTTTGAAACATTTATTTCAAGTAAATAGGCTAACTTACTGCCGAGTAATGTTCAACTAAAGAGCTAAAGTAATTATGACACTTTAATTAAACACCAGTTATCATCATTAAGTACATAGAGTTCATTCAAGACTATACTTCATCATAAAAGTAATACTGTTTTCAATATATTTACAATAACATGATTAAGTTATAAATGCTCCAGTTACACGTCTGGACTAATATATTTGATTAATAATAATGGTAGGTACATATAATTTGAATAGATATACTAACAACTTCTTGATTAGTACATAGAAACACCCAATGGAACATCTAACTCACAGGACTACTTAGCCCAACTTCCTCCCAAGTTCCTCCATTCACGCGACATACAGGAAACAAACATCATTCAATCACATCAATCCTATGACGTCTCTTTTTGCAACATAGTCTTTTCTTTTCTTTTATTAATATTACTATAATTATAATTAAATTATTGAAAATACTAACCAAGTGATGAAACACACATAGTTTTCTTAAGCAATTTCATTTTCCGTGGTAGCCTGCTTCTTTTTGTGGTCATCGACTGGTTTCGGGCTTTCGCCCTTCATCAGGATGTTTTGTGAAAACAGTGAGATAACACAGACTTGCACAGAGCAAATTCAGTTTATAGTGTAAAGTAGACCAGTTTTATAGAATATAGTTTTTGTGTATAGTAGAAGAGTGTATAAACTGAATTTGCTTTGTTCAAATTCAGGAATAGCTAAGTGATTAGCGTATTGGACTCCCACGCGGAGGACCTGGGTTCGAGTCCAGCGTGCTACCCTTAGATTTTTTCTTCCTAGGAGCCCCTACAGTTTACTATTCCGGTGATGGACAGTGTTGTCTGGAACGAGAGAACACTATCCAGAGGCCGGTAGTGCACTGAGAAGGCTCCGGGCGCCAATGACCCTATAGTCATCAATATGTTGACACGCCTTAAATAAATAAAAAATTAAAAAAAAAACGTAATAAAATAAATTTGTTTAACTGTAACCAATCACCTTCCGAATGTTACCTCTCTTTTCAATGGATAACATTCTCTTAGAGGTTACCGTCCATAATTTACTTCTTTTTATAACCCGTATTTTATAAATAGTTTTAACGATTGAATAAATCTGGTGTGAAACACTCACACGACTTTCTCTTACTGTGAAATGGCAAATTTTCTTCACACTTAGAATTCTTATTAGTGTTTAAAACCGTCGGCATTTTTATGAAGAAAATCACAAAAAACTGAAAAACCTATTCCGTAAAGTCACACTTCCGGTCATCAGATTTTATAGCTCATCCGGAAAAGTTATAGCTCATTATATGTGTAGTTGATATACCAAGTTTAAAGAAAATTGTTTCAGCCGTTTTTGAGGAAATCACAAAAAACTAAAAAAAAAAAAAACATTCAGTAAAGTGGCATTTCAGGTTGATGGATTTTTCGCGTAATCTTCATGTCTGATGCAGTCAGTGGTAGTACCTAAATGGAATACCAAGTTTGAACTTCCTATAACTAACTTTATACACACACACACACACACACACTCACATAGTATGTAACTGTTTTTGTAAACAAACTTAACAAATGTTTTAGTTTCATTAATGTAAATACTCAGTGAATAAATATATTTTAATTACTCATTTTTAATCACCCTTTCCTACCAAACTCAAAAATTCCTTCCCCATATAAAGTCAGTTAAACCATCAAACGTAGCTATTGTTTAACTGTAATACAGTAGAAAGTACAACCCATAATCCAAAACCAAAAAACAGAGCAACGCGAGTTAAAATTATAAATAGCTAAGCTGGTTAAAATATAAATAATTGTAATATTTATGATTGGTCTGAGCAGTGTGCAACAGAAAAAAAAAAACTTTTCTGCTATAGAGCAGAAATTCCGCCGACTATTCTTCCACAATTTCAATGGAGTTCCTAAATAGAAAACTCCCTACATAACTGTATGGAAAACTATTCAGACACTCTGAATGCATGCATGGCTTTAGAGTATTCCTAAGCGGGAAGTTAGTTTGCCAATAGAAGGACAAAGAATAAGACAGTTCAATATGAAGGCAAAAGTTGACGGCCAACATATATCTACCGTTCATTAATGCATTTCAAAGCTGCACTTAGACGAATTAACAAAGCAAGAGTCAGTTTGTTGAATGAGTCTGAAATTAGGTTATCTGAAATTAAGCCTCTGATATCGGAATTAGGTCTCTGAATTTTAAGAAACTCTTTTTTTGCTTGCAATTTTTATTATCATTATTATTTCATAAAATACTTAAAATCAGATAAAAAAAAAATAATATAGATACAAAGTGATTAAACACTTATAAAATGGGAAAATTTTCTCTCAATTTGACGGTATTAACACAATCTATACAGAGAAGGTTCAAGCAATATTTCTAGTGGCGAAATTTATAATGAATGATCTATTTTTTAAACTAAAAGGAATTGGAATAAAAGTTAATATTTAAAAAGAAATCACTAGAAACAAAGATGTTGGTATTGTTAAAGAAGAAATATTAATGGATTATATTGCGAAGGTTACATTGGTAAGGTGATGTATAACTTCCCTATTGATCTTAACATTTTATCCAAAATTCCCAGTACAAGCTTATAATAACTGAAATATTAACTTTACTTATTTATGGGTTATTAAATTAAAACTAGTTCTTCTTTATTTACCTTAAAAATTAAAATGTCTTTTATTTATTTTTATATTTATGATATTTTGTAATATTATGTGGCAACACTGTTTGCATGAATTCCATAGGGGGCAGTGTGATTTTTCGCGTAATTGCTCTTTACAAATTTAAAGTTGGCCTTTTTCGGGAACAACTATCCCAGAAACCAGGATAACTGATTGAAATATCTAGTTGAATCGGAGAACTTACATCAGTTGGTCTGAGAACTTATATCAGCGGCTAAATGTTAACTATGATGTTAACTAGGCGTCATTTTACAGTAATTTTGGGGCGCAACGGAAAGAAATAGATCCTTTAATATACAGTCTGTCCGTGTCTTCGACAATATCTGTAAGATTATCTTTATTCATACTTTTAGAATATCTTTAAAATAAATAAAAATGTCGAACATAAATTTAGAACTCACGTATTCTTGAATAAAAATGGCAAGAGCCGTGGCTCTGATAATATATTTTATAAATTTTAAAAAGGTTTCTCAGAATTGGCTGTTGTACCTACGATATTTATACAATAACATTTTTTTATCACCCACAAATACAATTGCCATGGAAGTATAATAACAATGAGGATAATTAAGGAAAAAAGAAAACAAGTCAGAAAACTCCCCGGCAATTCAAGAGGAATCTCTCATAAAATGTGTCTGAAGATTCCCACCCAAATTCTCTGTAATCGTTTAACATTTTGGATCAAGAATTACGAGGCAATTCCAGTATACGAATCTGGTTTTAGAAGTTGCCTAGATAATATATTTAATTTAAACGAATTAATTCAGTTGAAACTTAGAAACAACGGAGGGGTATCTTCAATGCCATATTTGTTGATTTCAAGCATACCCTTGATTCCATTAACGGAATAAACTGTGATATTGACTATTTACAATTCGGAATCAGTTCTCAAAATTTTAAATTTAATGATAAATATTTATAAAAAAACAAATTACAAAACCAAAAAAAATGGTTTTACTTTCTCTAAACTGTTCAGAATAACGGGAACGAATAAACAATGGGATCCATTAAGCTCAATCTTATTCAACTAGACTTAAGTGATATTGAAAAATATTATGGGAACATTAATATTAACAAATAAGATGTCTGCAAACAAGATGCTTATAATTTTAAACAAACAAACCCCGAAATTTACCTAGATTATATAATACATTTAGATAATATTAAAATAGAGCAGTCTAAAGACAAAAGTCATTATATAATTATTATTAATATATCTTCATTGAAACACTAATACATTTAATATCTAAACTGTCACTTAAAGATATTTAAGTAGATATAAGTAATTCATCAATCAACATTTCTTCATGTCTGTTCAAAATCTTCTTAATAGGGGCTGATAGTCTATCCAGATAATGTAGGAAACATTCAGCAGCATTCTTTCCTCTGTACAAGTATGGCTTATTAAGCGGCCAAAGATGTTCTATTTCATCAGCAGGTTTAACATAGTTGCAAAAGGAAAATGGTGTGTGTTCTTGATAGGCCGCTGTGTATGAGCTCTGAGGTGTTGGTTCGCATGTGTCTATTTGATTTAAAATGCACTCAAAATCAGCATAGATCGCAAAATTCACTTTCAACTGGCGTTCAACGTTTTTTAATTCAATAATGGGTTCATCAGTTAGAAGTTTAACAGGTACTGGGTCGTTGTCGTTGCAATATATCTTATGCTCTTTCAGCTTTTCTTCTGCTGTTTCCCATAACGCCCATCAAAATGAGTGAAACAACGTTTGCATAATTGTATTTCGTTGTGATGTCTGGTTTTTTGCATATGAACTAATTTATTAAAGTTCTTAATATATACATAGTGTTGTTTTTCTCCATCTTCTAAGAGTAAAAGATCTCGATGGTCTGGCAGTTCTTCTTTCACAACCTTCAGCGGATAAACAGCATCATTTTCATCCAATCCAAATACATTAATTGATATACTGTTAACTTTTTCAAACCTTCTGATCTGATGAAGAGGCGTAAGAAACGTAACGCATGAAAAATCTAACAATAGAATTGTATGAACCACTTCTTGATATTTGGCGATGCGTTGAGGCTTTTTCTCCACAAATTTTGCTAACACAGCATATTTAAAACATTCCTTATCTAGATTTTGCGGATTTATGCAGGCCTTCTTAGCTGCAATAACACTGGGGAGTTTTATGTACGTTGAACCTCCCAATGACTTGCACATATTTATTCTCAATCTTGCCCCATCAATTCCAACAAGCTGCCATCCACTTTCTCCAGATAAGCCTCCTCCCCCTCATTAACTAATTTTTTGAATTTTTGTTCAAGAAATTTATCGAGGTTAGTATCCCTGTAAACAGCTTTGTTTTTGGTCTTAAAGGCTTTGTCGCTGTGCTCTCAATTGTATTTTCAAACAAGCATTCCACCAATATATTAACCTTCAAAGCATGTTTATCTTCTAATTGAAGTTTAACTAGTTCATGAAGACGGGGTTTAATAGATTGTAGAAATGTAGGCAGATCTTCAAATTCTGTTGAACGTAGAAAATATGATTTAATCCTTCCTTGACATGCGGTTTCATATTCCTCAGATATATGTTTAAGAAAGTGTTCCTTGGTTGGTTCTGGACATATTTTCTTAGTAGAGGCGTCATCCTTGGTTAATTCTGGACATATTTTCTTAGTAGAGGCGTCATCATAACGTGCGATCTTGCAAGGTGGTTCTTCAATGCAGAAGAACAGGTGCATGCCTTTTTCCATTATACCTGTTCGGAAATGTTTTTTTACACACTTTGCAGGTATAACTCTTTATAATATGTGGGCTGCGGAATGGGAGAGAAAGTGGCAATTAACACAAAAAGGTGTACAAACAAAGAAATACTTCCATACGGTAGAAGATAGAATGAAGTCATCCATACCTATAACTTACCCGCTAACACAAATACTATCAGGACATGGAGCAGTAAGAGATTATAAATATAATATCATCCAATCTGCATACTGCAAATGTAGCCCAACAGTCGCTCAATGTTTTGATCATGTAATCTATGACTGCCCATTGATTGATGAATTAAGGATACACTTCATAAAATTTTTATTATGTTCGGGTGGTTTGCAAACTTATAGGCACAATATGGTGGGAAGCACGCAATCGTAAAACTATTTTTTGGAGCCAGTTCATTAATCTCCAATTCTTCATAGGAGTTGCATGGCCATATCCCAAACTCAACAGTGTTATACACTACGTTGATAAACTATATAAAACGAACGAACAGTGTCATGGTGCAGAAATCGGTTATACCCGGTGCTACCCTACTAAACTATATCCACAAAATATCTTGTCTGTGAAAAAAACAAAGTCGATAATCGTTTGACTAAACACTTATATATTAAAAGCAGATTTATTGTGACAATAAAGATTCTCGACCGATCTCCTGCAGTTATGATTTTATTATACTTATCATAAGAAGATTGAAATCAGATCTTCTCAGTTTCTATGTGGACCCAAAAAAACAACTTGCGGAACACATAAACAATGCGCCTCATACAAACAAGCTGCATACTTATAGTGGCTTGATGGCTACTTTCAAGATCCAAATGCAAAGAACCAGAGCTTTTTTTTGTTTTTTTTATTGCCTCTAGGGAAGGACCATGCCCTATGCTATCCAAAGCCCTTCTGGGCCCACATAGCTACCCCAAAGTTCGGAGCCTTCTCAGTGTACTGCCGGCCTCCGGACAGTGTTCTCTCGTTACAGTCAACACTGTCCCTCACCGGCAGTACTAACTATCGGAAAAAAATATAAGCATCACCCCGCTTCGACCGGGTCTATACAAAGTTCTCCTATACTTTTATATTTTTTATAAATTATTGTGTTCATATATTTCGGTTTCTGGTATTAAAATATTTTTAAATGAATGGTGTGTAATAAGTAGTGTAAATATTTATTGTTGAAATTCGTAAGGTTCGGCCAGAAGTAAAAAAACAAAAAATAAAAAACAAGATGAATTCTTTCTTGCCATAATTTCGATAAATTTATTATCTTTTTCAAGGTAGAAATGTATTTTATATAGTATGCAAAGTGTAATGTAATAAGCTGTCTTGTTTATGTCTAAAATGTGATTGTGATTGTGTAGTATAAAGGTTGTGTAACAGTGATACATACAATTTGCGTGATTACAAACAATTCTATGATACATACAAATCTGTGATACTGATACGAAACAAATACATTACACATAACACTTCACAATCATTTCAAAACATTTTTAAAGCTTTATCTTTAACATTATTTATTTTAAAGATAATAAAATTATTGGAATAATTTTTGGCCAAACCTCACAACTTTTAAGAAGTATTTCCAACGGCCAACATGCTTACAATGTAGTGAAGATCAGAACTAAACGGCGAGGGAATTGCGGCGTGCTTACCACACGTGTGCCCCATATATCGCCGTCTGGCAAGCCTTAATTCTATGGACTGATGCGGGGTAATTTATATATATATATATAAGAATACAATGTGAAATGTAATAAAGTGGCCAATTTGGATATATCGCTATACATTGCTTTTATGTATGTAACATCAGATAAATGTAAACTGATACTTATGTTAGATTAATAAGAGAAAAGAAAAAGGGGAGAAAACACTGGGACGAAACACTTGTGGAGTGTGACCATAAGATAGGTCTCTGCAACAAGAACAATATCGTTTGTACACTCTGAATAACTTAGCTACGGACGACTACTTGTTACTTCCCCTATTCAGTTATTGATAAACTTGAGATTTTTGTTGGTCTCTGTTTTCCTCACTGATTTTTCATACTTTTCAATATGCTTCATCTTGATATATCACAGAATTTATGTATACATATATAGCTGCCAATTTGTCCTTGTTTTACAATTAAGTCAAACTACAATACTTACAAGTTACAAATGTAAAAATTTAGCAATGGAAACGCCTTTTGCGGCAACAAAACAGCCGGATAGGTTAAATACACACACAAATTGATGCTAATAGACAAATTCAAAAATTGTTAACGTCTATAAGTAGACTAATATTTAGCCTATAAGTCTATATAAACACCTATATAAGTGTTAAGTCTGTTTAGAAGGATTATTGTCATACATATATACATACGCACAGTTTAATGTTAAAATATAAGTGTTAAATGCCTGTTTAGAAGGATTATTGTCATAATACATACAGTTTAATGTTTAAATATATAAGTTTTAAAGGAGATTATTTAAATTCTCATAATACATACAGTTTAATGATAAAATGTAAATGTTTATGTCTGTTTAGGACGATTATTTCGGTTATTATAATACATACGTATACATACAGTTTAATGTTAAAATGTAAGTGTTTAAGTCTGTTTAGGACGATTATTTCGGTTGTTATAATAAATACAGTTTAATGTTAAAATGTAGGTGTTTAAGTCAGTTAAATGTTTAAATATGTAGTTTAAAGACGATTATTTTTCATTACAACCGTGACAAAGTCGAGTGTATGTAAAAATAATCAGCTGGAAAAATTGCAAGAATTATTTAAACCGATTGAAAAAGGAAGATTAATACCTAATGGATTTGGATATAACACAGGAGTGGAATATTTAATAAAACAGAAATGGGTAATTATTTAACCAATAATTTTAACTTTTGTTATCAAGGAGAGTATAAGAACGATTGTAATGTAATTGTGGATAACGATAAAACAGTTGGTAAGGATGGTTTATGTTGCTTAACTTCTAACGCAAGAGTTAAAATATACAATAAGTTTATTTGTCAAATAACAAGACCGGGCGTTAATAAGAAAATCGGTAACCATATTATAGATTTTGTTAATTGTCCGGATACAAGATTAAAAGAAACATTTTCGTCTACTTCTGCCAAAGAACATGTTATTACAAGACTAGAAGCTACAATTTATAACTACTGTATTGGAAATTATTACAAAGCAACCGACGATATGTACAACCCTCTGGAAGGTTGTTTATCCCTACTGGAAAGTAGTAAACGTTATTTCCGTCAAGCCCCAATGTATTCTGTTTCTTTTGCAAAGATGTGAACAAGGCTAACAGACACTTTACAAAACAGTTGTTGCCTAGTATTTAATAATTTGTTACAGTATGTATATTGGACGAATAAGAACATAAGAAAGTTGACTGGTATACCTACCGGAAAATATCAAGAACGGAGAAAAAATGATAAAATATGTTGTTTCGGCATTTAGTTTTAACTCTCTACCAATTAATTACATTGAGATTTTGGAGCGCCCTCGGTCTCGACCAAGAAAAGTAACATAGCCATTGTGCCAGAACATACCTAACACCCCTAACTCGCTTCCATATGTAACAACAGGCCTTAAAATTGTTGTATATATTATTAATAATTTGGCTTGTCTTGATATTGAGCTGAATCTTAAAACTTTTCTTAACATTTGTTATGAGCTACCTGCTATCATTCTTGGTTTAATGTCTACTTTAACATCATTTATCTTACATATGCCCAACATGTGTGGGCGCCTAGATTAATAGATACTCAAAAATATTTATCAAATATATTATTAATGAATTCCATAATTTTAAATACTGACCTAAACTCGGTGTTTTTTTTTTTTAAAGTATTTGGTATTATATTTCTTTATTGTTAATGATTAAAGGGATAATATTAGTATTAATTTAGCCGTTCAAAACAGTATTATAATAAGCTTACAACAATTTTTTATTCAATAATTTTGAAAATTGAAGATGGGAAAAACCTTCGAACTATTTTAAACAAGAAATTATTGAGTGAATTTTTAATGTCGTTTTAGTTGTCTACCAAATTAATTATAATATACTTCATATACACACTATATTTTTTTTTTTTGTTGAAACCGTTTTAATTAGAGCACAGTAATGTAAAAATATCTAAGGAATGTAAATTAGAAACAAAACATAAATCTTTTTTTAATTAATGTAAACATAAAGGTTTCCTTTCAAAAAAAGTTATACTTTTCCTTTGTGAGAAAAGGAATTTCAGGGATGTGACTTTCAATTACAGAAATTTTCAAGTGTGCATAAATTCGCTTTAACATATTAACATATAATAAACCTAAAAGTTATATATCATTAAATATAACATAATACAATTAAAAAGTAAACAATCTTTTATTAACATTTTCTAAAGTTAATTTCCCCTCTTTACAGTAAAATACATACTCGTAAGTTTTTTATCTCTCTAATTTGTTTACATCCTTTTTTTTAAATAAGTCTTTAAGAACTGATGCATGAAAAACTTTAATTTTCCTAGATTTTTTTTTATTTATTTTATTTACAAACACTTCTTTATTTATCACCACACGTTGGCGCTTTTTGTAGGCAAACTTTGGAGATTATGTGTGTGTAAAAGTGCCACTTTACTCGTTAGTCAAATACATAATTTTTTTAACAGAAATGAAGTATGCTTTTAAGTACTATTTTTACAGCAAGAAACTTATCCTTGTTTTTCTAATTTTGTTATTTACTATTTTCCTTGTATTTATTTGATTTTGACTTTTACTATGTGTTTTTAAATCATTATCTAGTTAATGCGTTTAGTTTTAAATATATAGGAGAGCCTATGGAGTGCTATCGTCTGGTTGAAGTTAGAATTTAAAATTTTGCTCTTTTAGGCGGACTTCGGACTGCTGCTGCTCAAACTATTTCCTATGTAGTAAGAACGACTTTAATTTTAATTTGTTGACTGAATTTTAATTTTGTTGATTTTTATAAAAAGTTTCAGTTTGTTTGCTTGTTTTGTATATTTTCTTTCCTTTCATTTTTTTTTTTTGTTCTCACTTCAAGAAATATTGCACCAAATATGCCCCTGCTACCAAGGATCATAATCGCACAATAGATATGAGTGAAAAATGTAAAAAAGTTACATTAAATTACTATTTGGCTCATGTATGCGATCTGTATTTCCGAAAATAATAAAGATATCGAACAGAATGAAAATTTGTAAATAATTGCATTATCTACTGGCACAACAGCCTTCTATTTGCAACAGCCCTTGATGCTACTACAGTTACCGGGATTGTTCCACCGCCTCCAGCGGGAGCTGCAATTGGAAACCCCTGGTACAGAGATTTAGTAACCGTTTAACAATCAAAGAATATAGTAACCAACATTCATATATTCTGATTTTGAATCTTTCCATCATCGAATTGGTGAATAAGTGTATACGTGGATAGTGGTGTATACGTCGATATGCAGGTGAGTATGCCAGAACGAAGCACAACATGGAAACCGTGATATGCTGACCACATCTACCAATACATACTTTCTCCTACTGCTTTACGAAAAAAAATATAGGGATCGTACAAAATTGTTCAAAATGTCTATTCAAATATGAATACATGTATTCATGACTCCTATTTATAAAAAAATTTTTGTAGCAAATGACTCTATATTTGTATATTTGTGGTGTGTGTTTATTTGTGAGTAGGGGCAAAATTCTTAAAATACCAAAAATCATAGAACTCTCGAACATGTTATCCGTTTAGGTATCAAACTAAGGATTTGCTCAAATTTCTTTAAACGGAACTCCGAATTTAAGGATTTTTTTTTTTTTTAATGATTTTCAAATCATCAGGCCTTAAAATTATAACCAGTTATTTATACGGCAAAGGCCAGAGCAGTAGTTGCTCTACGTTTTGAGTACCACTGATAGTGATGATTTGAATTGATGAATTGAAATGATTTGATTAAACTGACTTTAATCTCAACATATATATCCCTCTTCTACCCTAAAGAGCTCCTGAAGAAGGACAGCAAAGATACCCGAAACATACGGCAATAAAGAATTCTTTTTTCTTAAAAAAAAACTCTAGCATCTCGCAACATCTCGTTTTTTTCCAACAATTTTCTTCAAACTTTGCACACTAATTGCACAAATAAAAGCCTTTTACTTTTATTTGTATTATTTGTAAGAAAAATAAAGCAAATATTATCCATATGATAATATCGGATGGCTTTGGAAAACAAAAGAATATATATATAAACAATAAATATAAGCAAAGATAGGTAGGGCCATTTGAACAAGAAATCGATTCTGTTCCAGGAGAAATACAACATAAAGCTTCTCTCTAAAGTGCCACTTCAGTATAATATACGGTTCTGCTACCTATATAATCTTGCTAAAAATGCCTTGCTATGATTTCATGTAGGAAAAAAATCGATTAACAAGAAGTGCGATTTTACAGGCTATTATAGTTTCCGTTTTTTTTTTAGAATTTTCTCGAACAAAGCTCTAGAGGTTTTCTTCAAACATGGTATGGAATGGTAAAACCTGTTACTTTTATCTGAAACATTTTTCAGGAAAAATTGATAATAGGGTAGTTTGGAGAATTTGTGAGTTACGCTTAACATTAAAGCTTTGCTATACATTCTTTCAAGGGATTCTCAGTATACTCTTTACGAGGTTTGATAGAAACTAACCCTACTTTATCTATATGAGATATGTGGATGCACTAGACGAAATTGCCAATTATATTTTAATCTACTAAGATTGCCTGTACAAAACGTCTAGTGCTATGTGAGATTACAGACAGTATGTGTCCATGTTATAAACAAACTCTTCAGAAGAATGTTTGCGTCTAGTATTCGGTATTGACCGTGGAAAATCCCCGTCTTGTTAATATAACCTGATGGTTGACAGTATGCCCTTCAAACAGGCATTGTAAGTTTAAACATTCTTGATAGATTATAAGTTATGATCAGTTTTTAATAAATCCCAATCCTTCCTCAATTCTCTTAATTATAAATAAGCAATATTAACTGCTTTTGAAAGTAACCTTAGTAGAGTTGTAAATTTTGTAATCGACTCTTCATATCAGGTCCATTATAGATTAATAGTAAATTAGTTTATTGGGTTTTAGGCTTCTGTCAGACGTAGCGACACGTATATTGTTTGGCGATTAATAGTTAACATTTTTAGAATTAACTGGACTGTGGTATAGAAAAAATTAAATAAATCAAAATTGTTTACTAGTTTGTGTTCATTTATTATCAATTTGTTTATTTTTATTCGGTTCGATTTGATTTTTATTTGCTTTAACTTCACTTTACCTTGTCACTTAATTGAGCAAATTAACAAATTAAAAATTCAATTTCAAAATGCCCTTTAGTGCCGAGGATCTCGCTGAAGCACTTATTGATATGCAGTCATTGCTACTGGTGTACCCAACCAAACTCTGCGAGACGCTGGGCAGCATTACAGAGAAACAGGCTCATACTCAAAAAAGCCAGACTTATGGCGTCTAAGGCCCACAGCTGCGGAACGACCGTTTTTAACACTGACAGTTTTACGAAATCGTCATCTAACAGCTGTAGTTTATCGCTTCCAAGAATTAGAGATATTAAAATTTCTGAGAGAACAGTTCTAAGGAGTTTGAACGAGCAAAGTTTTGAAGGCTTTTCGCCCTGCAAGAGGGTCCAGGGAACATCGAGTTTCTTGCCTTGAGTTTACTCGGGGATACATCAATTGGTCTATCGAGCAGTGGACAAGTGTATTGTTGACTGACAAGTCCCGATTTGCCTTAAATGCTCCAGACGGCCGTGAACGAGTGTGGGGGAGAAGAGGTGAGAGATTTGCACAATGCACTTTTCTCAGTAGGCCTTTCCAACCAAGCTCTCTGATGGTTTGGGCAGGTATCAGTTTACAAAGGCGTACACAGTCAGTGATCGTTCGTGAAGGTTCCATGACTGCTGCTCGGTATTTGGCGGATATACCGCAAAAACATGTGGTCTCTATCGTGCCAGAGTCAGGTGAGAAGTTTGTGCTAACGCACAATAAAACGATAACGCTCGTCCACACACAGCCCACATAGTGCAGGCCTTTCTTAATAACCAGAATGACTGATAAACTGGCTTGCCATAGAGCGTTCTGTGTGAATGCTTCGAAGACGGATGAGAGCTGGCTTCCTGAATCGCTTCATGAGCTAGAAAGGGCACTTTAAGAGAATGGACAGTTAATCTCACAAAACGAAATTTCCTGCTTGATTCAGAGCAAGCCGAGACACGTAGAAGCAGTGATAAAGGCAAGTGGAGGTAATACTCGGTATTAGCACCAGACGATTAGAAAATAATGTAAAATTAAAAAAATAAACACATAAATAATATTTTCCAGGTTTACTTATTTTAATTAATTATTTTAAATTTCCCATATAATCCCATATATTTGTTTTACTTTAAAAAATCAGTTAACCTATAAACGTTATGAACGATAAAAATGATGAAAAAATTGAAAACTACATAGAAATAGTAAATTTTTCAAGTGGCCTCAATTTTTTGCCGGTGAGTAAATAATAATAAATATTTTTTCTCATGTTATTTGAAAACGATTGGAAATTTTGTAACACAAACTGCTACAATAACAATAGTAATTAAGTTCCTTAAAATTGAAGGGACAAAGATAGATTCAGTTTAATTTGTAGTCCAGGTAAGTAAAAATAATATTAAACTCTTTCTTTTACGATAAATTTTTATTTTCCTTACTCATTATTTTCTAAAAATTCAATAAATAAAAATATGTTGGGATATTGAATCATTTTTGTAAGGAATTTGTGAAAACAATACATTTTACCTAACGGATAAGATTTTATTATTCTTATTGGCTCTGTTGTTTAAAAGTACCTGAAGGGGCATATGAATTTGAAAAGAATAGAGAAACTAATGCTAATTTTATTTTTAATAGCTCTTATTTTGTTGAGAAGATTGTTTACACGATTCCTTCTATTTTTGTAAATTTGTTTTATTAATTTACTGACCAGGGCGTTTTGACCTAATCAGGGGTCATCTTCAACTTTAATTTATTTATTTATTATTTAATTTATATTCATATGTTTGTGTGTGTGTGTGTGTGTGTGTGTGTGTATGTGTAAAAAAAAAATCACTCACACAACTTTCTCTTACTCCCGTATAATTGACAAATGTTATAGTTTGTGTACCAGATTTAACGAAATTTGTCGAAAACTGAAAAAAATGTTCAGTAAAAACGCACTTCCGGCTTATTAATTTTCTTAAAACTTGGAATTTTGGCCATCTATTTATTTCTAATTAATTTTGTTTGGATGATACAATTGTATGATCAACTATGATACCAGTTTTAGAGGAAGCTGTAACCTCACTCCTCCCCTAAAAGTGCCCTTAAATGAATTTCCCCAGAGAAATGTTTTAAATAAAAGATGTCGATCTTTGCATGTTTAGTTTATATAAGAAGTTTCTAGAAAATCGTCAGAGCCATTTTTGAGAAAATCGCGAAAAAGTGAAAAAAAAAATCATTTAGTAAAGTGGTACTTCCGGTTGAAGAATTGTGTCAGTACCCACTTCGGATCCCAATCGTGCTAACTAACTGACTATCAGTTTGAAACTTCTCCCATTTTCGTTGTTTGAGCTATGGCTGTTCACATATAGCACAACACACACACAACACACACAGAACATTGCTAAAACCTTTTTTGGACTCAGGGGACCTCAAAATGGATATTTCCGGTGAAAACTCAATATCGAAAAGTTGACACGATTACAATACTTCCTGTTACTAGCAGTAAGAGAAAGTAATAACTCAAAAACGAAAAATTACTGTCATCTCAAATTTGATAAACCGAAGGTGCCCTCACTTTATATGATACTAATTTTTCTAATAAAATCTACCAATCAGTGCTATTTTTTCTGAACCACCAGAAGTTCTTACTCGGAGGAAAATTAAGGTTACCTGTAAAGTGCCATTTGAGTTCACTAAACAGTTCTACCACTTAATTTAACATGGAGAAACATGAAATATATTGCTAGAATTCAAAGTTTAAATAAAATCGGTCATGCGGAAGTTTTATATTGTAGAAAATTATTATTAGTAAGGGAAGGGATTAGCTCAATGGTAACGCGCTGGACTAGCAACGCGGAGGCCCCGGGTTGAAGTCCAGCAGTGCTGCTCTGCCCTTAGATGTTCTCTTCCTAGGAGCAGCCTCTATTGCCCACTGTCCGGTGATTGGCAGTGTTGTCTCTAGCTAGAGAACACTGCTCGGATCCCGGAAGGGCACAACAGATTTTCAGGTCTCAGTGCATATCCCCTTAAAAAAAAAGGTCTTAAATAAGTGTTTTAATTTTTTATATATTAAAACAATTTTTTTTATGAACTAGATTCTGACATGGAGGAAAATCCCAAGCTAATTAGAATTTATGAAAATATTTTTAATAAAAAAGAAATATGAATTCCTCCACCATATGCAATACATGTTAGACCAATAGTTCTGAAGCATACCAACTTATTATAACCCCCCCCCCCCGTCCATACACACACACACTGTGGCTCAAAAAGTTTATCTAATTTCATGTCCTATTTTTCTACATAGTAATAATTGTTCAGCCACCTTTATCCAGTGCACTTTGTACGTTTGTTTAGGAAATACCCGAAGTTTTGAAGGAAAACACCAGTACTATTGAAGAGAACTCGTAACTGTATAATATGAATATTCACAATATGAACTTCATATATACAACACGCTTCAAACATATAATTATGCCTCCAGTATTTTATAATTTGGTGATGAGAGAAGTATGGAAACTTCAATCTTTTTAAACAAGGAAAAAATTATTTGGCTGGGGCCAAAAAAAAAACTTTTTATTTTTAAAAGTTTATTCGACGTTTCGGACACATCTTGTTGCCATTCCTTAGGAACTGCATATACAGAAAATACAGAAAACTGTTTGATAAAAACTAGAACATTTTACGATTAATAAATATTAAAAAGATATGATACACGTTAAGGGCGAATGGAGGTTATTGTTTGGTTATGGAGTAAGAAGTAAGTAAGATTAGAATTTAAAAATAAAAAGTTTCTTCTTTGGCCCCAGCCAACTAATTTTTTGCTTGTTTGATTAACAACGGCCAAACATAATTATTGTTCATATTTTAATCTTTTTATTTTATAAACTGATCTTTTCCATATTTGGCAAAACCTCCTGTACAGTAAATGAATAAATAAAATTTACGAAACAAGAAGGAATCCCTCTTTAACCGACAAGCTCAGATGGAATACCTCATTGTCTAATTAAGATGTGCTCTGGTGTCTTTGCTTATCCTTTATTCAAGTTGTTTGATCTTTCTCTCCATAAAGATAAATTCCCTGATGTGTATAAAGTTAGTTATACAGTCCCGCTCTATAAATCTTGATATAAGTTCAACAAAACTAATTACAGACCGAACGTTATTCTTTCTTGCTTAACAAAATTGTTTGAACAAATTACCGCTAAGAAAATTATCACCCTGTTTTCAAACATGATTAATCCCTACCAATATGGACTTCAAGAAACAAATCAGTTACGAATCTTGTCTCGCATCTTAGTTATTTTTTACGATGCTTTTGAATCTCGCTGCCAAGTTGATACTATCTATTTTTATTGACTAAAGCTTTCGATAAAGTTAACTAGAATATTTTTTGTTAAAATTAGTGGCCTAATTTTTCTTGTTACCTAACTAATAGATCACTTAAAGTTAAAATAAAAGAATTCACATTGCTAAATCTGGAATATCACAAGAAGCTCATCTTGGCCCTCTTCTGCTTGTCATCTCCATTAACGATGTTTTCATATTTACTGACCTTTTTTTCTTTCTCTTTGCTGATGATTTATAAATGTCTCGTAAGATCACATCTACTGAAGATTTTTTTGAACTGCAAACCGCATTAAAATTCATGTTATGATGTAATAATAATCAATTAACAATCAATATATCGAACTGTAAGTTTGTATTCATACACCGAATTGAATCTCTCGTCAATTATTTCTATTCATTAACTGGTATCCACCTCACAAATGTGACGCAGTAGTTGATCTTGGTATCCTCTTTGACTCAGAATTGTCATTCAACGTTCACGTCTGCAGTCAAAAAAAAAGCGTTCCAGATTTTGCGCTTTATTATGTGTAACGCCCAATCCTACAAAACTACTCAAACTCGTTGTGGTGGTTGGTTCCGCAGAGCTGGAAATCATCAGAAACATTTTCCGTGGTAGCCTGCTTCATTTTGTAGTCATCGACCGTTTCGGCGTTCGCCCATCTTCAAGATGCGTTTGTCAGACAGTGTGATAACACAGACTTGCATAGAGCAAATTCATTTACACTGAGTGTACGTTTATACACCTGAGTGTATAAACTGAATTTGCTCTGTGCAAGACTGTGTTATCACACTGTCTGACAAACGCATCCAGAAGATAACGAACGCCCGAAACCGTCGATGACCACAAAATGAAGCAGGCTACCATGGAAAATGTCTCTGCTACTCAAACTCCTCTATCGTAGCTTGGTAAGAAGCCACATTGCCTTCTCAGGATGGTCTCCACTTATAAAATACAGATATAAAATCGAGAAAGTTCAGCGAAGATTTCTGAAATATTCCCTATATAAACTTGGCCTTCCTTGAGATGGATTTGACTATAATTCCGCACTCGATATATATATACCTTCATATATACGCAGAGAAACAGCAGATTTAATACATCTAAACTCCACCTGTTATTGTCCAGATCTCCCTTGTCTCATCAACATTAATATGCCCACTTATCATGTCGGACATCACAAGCAATATTTAGCAATTACCATTCCACCAGTTATGGTCAAAATAGTTCACTGATCCGTCTCCAACATCTAAGTAAAATGTACAATAAATAGATTTTATTTTCAAGATACCAAACAAAGTTAAGATCTACAACAGCAAAGCACACCTCGGTCACTCATAGTACTTAAACTACTCCCATTGCCTTGTCTTCGAAATTTTTTCCAGAAATTTGACCTTATTTTATCTTTAGATGTGAAAAATAAGAATTTTTGAATTATATAATTCTATATAGTATATTATTCCCTGTAAGTTTGTTTTGTATGATTACTCTTGTTATTATAATAATTATATAATATTACTTGTGTATTAAGTTTTATTTAAAGTATATAAAATTTAAATTGTTAATAATACAGATTCTCTTATAATATTTATTTTCATTTCATTTACAATTTGTTTTGCCTGAATTTCTATTGTATATTAATTACTCTTTTATTTAAATCCTGTATATATTTCCATAATCCAATATTTTGTTTATTATATTATTATTATTTTTTTTTTTTTTAATTTCATTTTTAACTATCGTTTTGCAATGATTTAAATTACAAGGTTGTACAATTTAGATTGTAAAAAATAAATATAATGGGAAGTTAAGCCTAAACTCTTTTAACCCGATTTTTATTTTTTTAGCAAACATACTGAAGCAAAAAATGGTTTCATTTTATCAGTTTTGTAAGTTTATAAGTTTTTGAAATCAAATATTTTTTTTTTTGCTATTCGTAAAAATAGCAGAAATAAATCAATGATTCATCAAACTTTGCTATCCAGCTAAATTTCTGGAAAATCCATGCCTATCTACTGTCTTTCCCACTCCCTTTATACTCTCTTTGTCTCCCACCCCCACCACCAAGGGTGGCCAATGTCCTTTAAAAAGGGAAGCGGTAGGAAGACAAATCAGGATTTAGTTTCCACTATCATTAAAAGCAACATCGCCAATTAATTTCAGTGTTCTTGTAATTATTAGTTGTGCTTAGTAAGTAAAAATTGTATTTAACCACAAATAAGTTGCAATGACTGGTTGCCTTAAGGTAAGTTGTACATTTAGATTATTAGCAATTATCATTAATTATAATGGAAACTTTTCTAATAAATTTCCAAGTATTTTTATATCGTTTCATTAGTAACGTAGAAGTTATTAAACTAAAAAATCGTACTGTATCCATTTCTTGGGTTTATGGATCCATTTTTGGGAAAAATGCTTATGCTTCTTAGTAAAGGTCATCAAAATAAACATGATAATATTTAAATATTTACTATACAATAGTTATAACTTCTACATTATTAAAACAAAAAATTACCTGTAATTAGCCTAATAAACTTGTTAACCTTTTCTTCATTTTTTTCACGAAACTTTTTAAATTTATCATTCTAAAGTTTCCTT
Organism: Triatoma infestans; assembly: GCA_011037195.1. Classification (NCBI taxonomy): domain Eukaryota; kingdom Metazoa; phylum Arthropoda; class Insecta; order Hemiptera; family Reduviidae; genus Triatoma; species Triatoma infestans. The sequence continues at coordinate 176,602 of JAAEAF010014334.1, forward strand.
TTGTAAAAAATGGAATTTCTTAACATTTTTCACTTTCTGTAATTTAATTTTCCAGGAAACTTTATTCTTTTACACTTCTATATTACTCTAATTTAAATAATTATAACTTTTGTCTTGTTAAATTATTTTTAGTGCTGTGTAACCATGCAACAAAGAAATAATTGATTTCTTTTTTATATCTTAACACTAGGAAATCCATGTTCATTTCTTAACATACTTCTTTTTGAAAATATTAAAATTATTTGACAAAAGAATGAAGTAGTAATTTCACTGTCGAGTAGTTCCGTAAAAGCAAAGACCAGTTTACACACTCGAGTTTAGATTGCTCACGCGAAAGTTCATTTTACTCTCGCGTTAAATACATAATTTTTTTTTAGCATGGGCATTTCTTCTAGCTATACAACTACGAGACACAGAGAAGCCCAGAGTAAACTGGAAGGTTACGTAACGATTGGTACAGAACGTTAGGTTAGATTTTAAATATAATAATCTTGTCTCAAATAAATTAAAAGACAATTATTATTATTTTAGATATTTTAGCAATTTTTTTCCAATATCTTAAAATTTGTTTAACTGAAAACGACAACCTGAGATTGGTTTTAACAAATTCTTGGTGCCTAGAGATTACAACTATTTTACAAAAAAAAAGTACTATTTCAGCGTATTTTGAAAATAGTCCATTCTAGAAAGTTTTCTATAACAGGCAACATTTTCTTATATATATATATATATAATTATCTAACATTATAAGTATATATAATAATGCTATTGAGAACTTAAAGTTTGTATATGTTACCGGCAAAGTACGAATCTCAGGTATTGTATAGAATGCTTAGAATGCTTAAGCATTTCATACATTACCTAGCTATGTTAGGCAAAGTAACAAATATCCTTTTTATTTCATACTTGGGCTTGGTATTTTATACATTGCCTAGGCAAAGTATGGAAAGACTTGAAAACAATATGGGCCTAATTATTCTTTTTCTTCTACTTTGCTATCTTTAGAGCCTATTATTGAGCCTTAGCCTCCTCTATTCGGCCTAATTATTAATGGCCATATATAATTATGACCTAGTTATTTCTGCTAAATTTTACCGAAGGAATGCTACTAGTTCTTGCCTTTTGCAATGGTATTATCGCATTATATTTACATTCAAGATCTGCAAATTCTTTTATATAAATAATATTAATCAATGCAACTACTTGGTGCTCATTAAGAGGATTTAAGTTTTGTTAGTTTTTTTCAATAAGAAAGTAGGACACAGTTGTTACTTCATTTCCATTAACATAATTTTATTTAAATAGGCTTATTTTTTGTTCCTCCGCGTGTGCGTTACTCTTCTCTACTCCCATCCATCTTGCCCACTCGGCCGCAGGTCCTCTCACACCTGCCGTATTTGCTGCTGCTGCGTACGCGTACGTGGAAGCAATCACGGAAGGAGAATATAGGGGGACCCAAAACAAACCGCTCCGAGGATACTGTGTTCCTCAGTTTCTGACCATTCTCGGCTCCGCTGAATGCTAAAAACTTGACCAGTATAGTAAACATACTAAGTCAACATGTAGTCCCCTCTGTATGTGGCCACCGGCTTTGGTTGGTTTTTCCTTCGCTCATAGGTATATTTAAATGAATTACTCATACACTAGACAAGAAACAAAAAAACAATTCGATTTGATGTATATTTATAAAACCTACATACAAGATTCTCAAGCAGCAGGGAGAAACGACATTGCTCAGTCGTCGCTTGGCTATCGCAATCGGCGCGAGGCTTCGCCTACCAGCGAGGTGGGGGAAGAGGGAAGTTTGAGACCTACCTCAAGACTGTTTATTGCCTGGGAGTTTATGGGCTTAAAGAAGGACGGATGATGGAAATTGACGATTTACGAAGCTGTGTTTGGTCAGATTCGTATATATTATATATACATTCATATATATATATATACATTTTTAAAAATTATACAGATACTGAACATAAACATGCTTGATATTTCAAATCTGAACCTCTCGAAACTCAATAACCTCAAGAAAATGATGTAATGTCTCTAGCTATACAGGGAAGGTTGCTTTGCCATAGGCATTCAATAAACTGCCTAGCGCCTAGGCAAACTAAAGAAATGGGATAAATTCTACACATTGCCTAACGCCTTCAAGTAATAGATAAAATGCCTAGGCATTGCACACAATACCTGATTTCTTACTTTTTCGGTAACATATATAGATATATAAAAGCACTTTGATCTCAATGAACTCAGAAAAAAGACAAGGGAAGAAGAATAACTAGAATACAGAATGTGGAAGACCGTCTTGACTAACAGTACCTGATTATGTTACATTTCCTGTCAGTTTATAGCATGCTCATGTGCTGGTTTTTAAGAAGTTCATCATCCTCTGGACTCAGCAAATAGAAGAACGTCTTGGATAAACGGTACTGGTTTTGTTATATTTACTGGAAACGGTACTGGTTTTGTTTAGAAGTTCATTATTTACTGGAAACCCAAAAAATGCAGTCAAAAAGTAGTATGAACGAAGTAATAGGAAACTTCTTGATGGTCCGTAGCTGATGATGTTACAGTTACAATTTTTTATGCAACATCATTAGGTACTGATATTTAAGAGTTTCACACATCTAAATGTTTATTTATGTCAAATAGCGTGATAACATTGATGTATGAACCGAAGAATCAAAAGAAACTGTAACTGATTATGTTCTGTTAATAACACAGTTATTAAGATTTTTTATTAAAAAACTGTATTCACTGCCTAGTATTACCCCCAATTATATGCTCTATGTGGAGACGGGTGTGGATTTACTGTTGTTGTTTACTTTAAGGATGCATTTCAATTACTGTCTGAAGGTGTGGAACCTGCCTCAATCTAGACTCCCCAGAATTTTGGCGTTGGAAGTAATCAAGCAGAACGCCTATTGGTTTGGTAGTTGGATAAGATTGGCGGAGAAATATGACTGTGTGTTTAGCCCCTCTATTAATGACTGGAAGTGTTGGAGAGATCAGCTGGCAGCACTGATAGTCAGGATTAGAACGGTTCATCGGGAGAAAGTTATTGCGTCGGCTAGGGCATCCGTTAGATTTCCACATTATGGACAGCTGGATCTGAATGAAAAACTATTTTCCTTTGAACGGCACGATGATAATATGACATACACGCTTCAGCATTTGCGATGGCTTTTTAAGCTAAGAGGTGAACTTTTATACCTGAATCACACTCCTTGGCTGGAGAGGGATGTCCAGACGTGTTCTTTATGCAATTTAAATGCTAGAGAAGATATCGTTCACTTTCTTGCAGTCTGCCCTATACTGACGGAATTCCGATTGCGTTACTTGGGTGTCCGTACCCTCGCTGTGAGTTCACTGAGAGATTATTTAAATGCTCTGGACTGTCATGGTCTTATAAATTTCGCCAGGTCTGCTTGGCGCTACCGTTTTCAGTTGGTGCAGGAATTTAATTTTTGATTGTTGTTAATTTTCATCATGTAACTTAATTTGGTATTATTATAATTTATTTATGTATCATAAGTTTTTTGTTTTTATACTATTCTTTGGATTATGTAATATTGATAAAAGTTTATTTTTCCATTTAATTAACAGCATTAATTCCTTAAATTAAATTAGTAATTAATTTACTTTTGGCATTTATTACATTTTGATTGATGTCACTTATTGTTTTTAGTAATATGAAGTTATTGGTTCATTTGTATTAGGATTTAAATTGGTTTTGTTTTACATCAACCTCCGGCTGACGGGTTTCCCAAGCCGTATATACTTGTGTTTTCAGTTTTGCTGTAACAATTTTGTGTTTTTTAACCCTTAAACGCCGTCAAGCGGTCCCTAAGACCGCATCGAGTTTTGGTCGATTTAATTTTATCATTTATTTTAAATTTATTGCCCCCATCATCTCAGTACCTTCAATCCACTGTTACCTTAAGTAAGCTGGTACAATCTAGGAGTGACGCGCCAATTTCTTTTCATAGTTATAATAAATTAAAATTATCTAGCGGTCACTGTGACCCCAGGACGGTTGTATGTAAGTTTGCAATAATTGCAGACATCATATGTAACTATTGTGATTTTCAAAATTTAATCGCTAATTTTTATATGTTATATGTTTTTTATAATGTTTGTAATCTTTAGATTGTCTAAAATATTTACGTTTTTTTAATTAAAAAAAAAAAAAAAAATCTGTATTTTGCACCATCAAAGTAAATAACTGCTAAACAAATCATTTTGTTTCGACAAATAAATTTTTTCTGTAGACCACAATTTTTGTTTTTTGTTTTAACCTGTTTAAGTAAGACTGGCTGAACATTAAAAAAAACAAAAAAAACAATAAGAATTACAGCAAAACAGCGAAAAATGTAGAGCGGTCACGGTGACCGCATGTCGGAGTTAGTGCTACAAATATTCTATGTCGGTGGTTAAGGTTAATAAAGTATATTATTATTATTATTATTATTATTATTATACTCTGCATGCAAAATCATCAGGTGCTTGTATTTAAGGAGACTGGCATATTTAAAGTGACGACGAAGAACATGGGAAGTGGTGCAGCATGAACAGAAAAAGTAGGAAAAACTTCTTGAATACCAGTACCTAGTTCAGGAGGCTTGTATCATTTTTTTCGTTTTTACGAAATAAGAGAAAGTTTTGTTTTTTTTGTTGTTTGAATTTGTTTCTTTTTTCTCACCTATTTGTTTTACTTTCTCTATTTTTCTTTAAGCAGTATTATTGTTGATAATCTTATTAGGTATTTTTATCAGCCTATTTTCTCTAGGCAATGTAGCAGCGAGATAACTGAAGGTAAGATATCGTACATAAACCACCTTTCCGTTATATCACATTTACCTTTTCCTCTTTCTTTCCTGTCTGACTCTACCCGATCGGAATTATCGATTTTTGTTACCACCATTATTTTTCCCCTCCTTCTACCATCGTAAAAGTTTATTGTGGGATTTCTTCGTTTGCCCATCTAATAAACGAAGTGGCATCCAACACCCCGCCCCCATACAGCCGACCTAAGTGGGCACAATCAGATCACTTCCGGGAAATATTCCATGATATAGAAGAAGAATGAAAAACCCTTCCATTTAGCAAAGAATCGCAAATTCAAAACATTTTAGAAAAGTTTTTTGTTCAAATAAAAACAAAAATTTTCAAATTTCAGATACTTAACTGGATTGCTTTTTATTATGTTTATTAGGAAGAAGGCGGCTAATATCAAGAGTCAAAGAGAATTTATTTCTTTTGGGGTATTTCCATTTTTATCACTTTAAATAAATTATATGTTCGTAATTTTTCTTTTAATCTCAACCAAAAATAATTTACAAAATCATTTCATATTGTACTCCAAAAGCCTGTAATTTTTCGCAAAGCCTGTTGCGGTAAAGATCAACATTTTTGAAAGTTTAAACGGAGCATTAAAAAAAAAAAAAACAGCAAATGAATTCATAAAATAGAAAAGCTTTTTTAATTTCTTACGTTTGTTTAAATATACATTTTGTGAATTACTTATATATTTATATTGTGAGGCAAAAATTAGCTGACGGGCAAATAAAGTTTTTTTTATTTTTAATTTCTTTTTCTGCCCTAATTATTCTAACATGTCAAATTTTTGAAATTCAGATTTTTCAAATATATTTTTTAAAATAAATTAGGTAAAAAAAAGAAGAAAAGATGTCTTAGCCAATGATTTGTATGTGCGTGACTGTGTGTGTGAACGGAAATCTCAAAAACGAATACGGTAATAAAAAATCAAACAATATTTATTAAGTCAAACACTATAAGTCCTCACTTTAAATCGGTAAAGTATTGAGATATGACCACAAAATAAATGATTTAATTGAATTGATAATATGCATACCATTTCTTTATTGAAAGAAACTAAAACACTAAGCACAACCCTATGATGGCCCAGGTTTTCCTTTTTTCGCTTTCTGTCAGAAAAGGATTGATTAACTTGTCACGCCAAGTTTCCTGCTATCTGCTACCATATAGTACGAATGTGCTTTAATTTACTCTAATTAATTTATATCACATACTGGGATCTATAACAACAATAAAGGGAGCGCTAGCCAACTGGCAAGTAGATATATTGTAGGAGATATTTTAGTCAAACAAAGATTCATTTATTCAAAAACAATAGCCAGCTTTGGAATGCGCCATTTAATAATTTTACCAGACCCTGTGGCAATGACAGGAAAATTCTTAACATATTTTATGACTTGAGGTAATATATGGGCTCAACACACATTTATTAGACCAGGATGGCAATGTTTATTATCCGGAAAGTTTTTAATATACATCATTGCTTGCCAAATAACCTCACTTGCCGCTTTACTTCTAACTGAAACCCATCACTACATAATATAGTTTTTTTAACGAAGCACACAGTGTCACAATTCCACTATGACAGAAATTATGTATATAATAAGAAGTCTACGTAAAATAAGCCATAATTCATCGTTAAACTCCACCCACACTTATGACACTTCACTATTTATTACCTGTATAGTAACACCAAATATTATTCAATGATCGTTTGGAAAAAAAAAGGAACTGAGGTATTCACAACACTTTTCCTGGAATTTTTAATAAACATTTGTGACATTTCATTTAAGCCAAAAAAATATATTTAACTATATTCACATTAGTTGTACTGATTGTTATTAATATATTTCTACCCAAGAAATTTTAACCAATTTATTTCGATTTGTTAATTGTGTAATTAAGATTTGATTTTTATAATATTCCAATTTTTTTTTTATATGGGGATGAAAATCAAAATCAGTATAACATTGCGTAATCAGATTATACTGGTAGTGACCGTAGTATTGAAATAATGCTTAGGAAAAGAGAAGCAATATAATAAATAAGTGATACGGATAATGAAGAAGATGAACACGGCATTGCAGAAGAAAATCAAAGTTGTAGGGTAGAGATAGAAATAAATGAAATGACAAGGTACATTCAAAGATCCATAAACATTGAAGAGCCTTTATAATTGGTTTAAGCTTCTTTTTTTTTGCGAATGAAATAATAAGTATCATAATAAAGTAAACAATTATGGTAAGAAGAAAATAAATGCACTTGAGTCGCTACTTAGGACAATACATTTGGAAAACCTCGAAGGAGGTAGAAAAGAAGAAATATAAAATAGAAGCTTTTAATAAAGTATAAAAATAAATTCATCAGGAGATTCATCTAAAACGGAAAATAAATTTTCCAAAGTTGAACCAAGTTGGACCAAAAACGCAGCACCTTCCTGACATAGAACTGTTGAACCAAAAATAAGCATAATATTTAGAAGCTTCTTCCAAATTCCCTAACATAACGCTCCCCATCATTGAGCACATTAAATTATTTTGAATTATTTCAGTTACTTTGGCTGAAACCAACAAACAGAAGAAAAGTGTCTGGTCCATCAAAAAAAAAAAAAAAAAAATGCTTGAAAGTTAACTTAAAAATAAATAAATAAATAAAAATCAACAGTGAGGCGCAAATGTATTACATAAAGTGGAAATTAAAAATAATTTTTCATGTTTTACGAAACTGAATAAGCTATATATAGACATGGCTCGATTTAGTAACAAGGAAATCAATTTCTTCGCTTCTATATATAACGAGAGGTAATCAAAGAGAATAGAAAAATAACAGATAGTTCTCTATCCAAAATGTCATTACTACGATTGGCTGGAATACGAACATTCTTTTGAATGCCCTTCACTATTTTCTTTTATTTATCATTTAATGTGATGCAAAATGAATGGGCAATTAAATCTTGCAAATGGGACACTAATGATTCTAATTCTCACTAATGACTATTGCTTTAACTATCAGAGATTAAAACAGGGTTTCTTAACCATTTTTGTACCGCATATTGCTACACTATAAGCTGGCTAAGTCAAATAAGCGCTAAGGATCCTTTCTCATAAAATGTTTGTAATTGTACAAAATTACAATGTGAGAATTAGATAAGTGGAATGAGTGAGTTTTTTTTTTTTAAGATCCTGGCATATTTGAGTTAGGCAGACTATTAAAGCTAATATTCAAATTTCTTCTGCTTCTTTAACTGTACGATCCTCGAAGGACTTTGGCCTCCTCAATCACTCTTCCCAAGCAATCCTTTTCCATGTTCTTACTCCTAGACTCTTGGTATCTTCCTCGACATCGTCCAGCCACTTCATCCCCGGATCTTCCTCTTTTTCTAACACCCTCCTGGGTATCCTTCCATCATTTTTTAGGGGAACTTAGAATTTCCTTTCTTATTAAATGATGCCCTAGCCATCTCAGATCTTCCCTTTTTAATCCATCCGACCAAATCCTGCTCCTGTTAAGTTCACGAATTTGATTATTTTTTTCTTATTCTGCAGCTCTCTCCTTCCTTCATTGGGCCAGAGATTTTTCAGATTATCTTCCTCTTCCAAGTATGCATCAACAATATTTCATATCCTCTTTTCTTAGTACCCACGTTTCACCGACATACGCCACCACTGACTTTAATATAGTCTTGAAAACTATCAATTTTGCCTGTCATTGAGGACACTTATTGGCTGCCGTTATCCTCTTTTATTTTTCATCAGCTCATTTGATTTTTGTCAGTTTAAACGGCCCATAGATATTTGAAAGACTTTTAAATTTCTTTCAATGGAACTTACTCGTAAAAATTTATTTTTGAAATTACTTATAAATTTTATTTGTCCAAATAAAAAAATGTAGAGTAGACGCCGACATTAACAATCTTTTAATCGTGTACATCATATAACAGAATTATTGAAATATTAAATTGATTGAAAACATTTAATATTTCATTGATTTATTATTTTCATATCTCATTAATCATATTCTTGATATGATTTATTTTCAACATGTTGAAATATTATAAAATAATGCAGAATTTAAGTTCAAAAATATTAGCTGAACATTTCTTGTATTATATTTCGAAGACCGAATTTAATCATAGTGCAATCAATTTAATTAACAACATTTTTTGTCAGACGACAAACGAAATGATTACAATCAATTTTGCGTGTGAAAGATGAATTAAGAACATTTATGGTTTAAATGCTGTTACTATCAGGTTTTGCACACACACATTAATTAGATACGTATAGAATAACTAAATATTTAGAATGTGAAGATTTTTGCCCTTAAACCTTGGTTCCATAAATCTTCACACCCTAAATTGTTTGCCACTATTATCAACAGACTCCGTTGCAATCACAGTATTTGTAGGAAATATCACCATAAAATAGGTAAAGCTACATCTCCTCTTTGTTCTGCCTGTGACTGCCCAGAAGGTATGGAACACATAGTAATGACATGCTCCAAATTCAAACAGAACAGAGACACTTTGTTTCAAAGTTTAAGTTGTTTAATGCCGTTAAATGTGACATACGTCAATATTTTAAAAAACAGAAAAGCATATGAAGAGTTAGTTCATTTTATTAATAGTATACCTCTCAATCATAATTAAGATATATCTGCAATATTGTACTGGCTAATAGTGAGAACTGATGCCAGGAAAAAAACTAAATATTTAGTGGGAAACGCTCATATGACTCCACTCTTCTTACTTCGACTAAAGTTTTTATAAAACCCGAGATGGCAGGTTATAAACGACAACACCAAACTTCACAACTCACATAAAATCTGTCTAGAAGAATTTTCCCGTAAAAATGATTCAAGTGAGAGTGGTAGTTTCAAGATGTCTAGTTAGCAAATAGAATCAAAAGAAAAGTCAGGAATATTCAAGTAAAATTACGCTTCCAACTGACGAATATTGATTGGTAACCACCTCTCTTACAGTTCCCTGAAGATACCTAAATGGAATTTGAAGTTTTAGAATTATATGATTTTTCATTTTTAGGTATGATTATTTTTACAAAAATACTCATAGTAAAAACGTTTATTTCATTTTCAAGAGGATTCCATTTCTAAATTCTGACACCATCTCTCGCAATCCACGTACAGCGTTTGCAGTGAAATGAGCATTCAAAGTTACATGACATTTTTCAAACATTATTAAATATCATATAAACTAATGATGAAAATTATTTCAGAGTTAGAATGATCACAATTCACTTCGAGGTATATTTTCAAGGCTTTCGTAGTCTCAATTGAAAATTATGTCAAACGCTTAAAATAGAATTTCACTTGCAAATAATAATCGGACTTTTTAAGTCCGGTGCTAGAAATACGCTTCATGGGCAGAAAAATGGTCGATTTTTAATTATTTATTTATTTAGCTCCGTCTAAAGCATCCATTAAAAATAGAGTTGAGTCTGAACAAAAATTATGAATACTAGTGTATATAAATAAAAAAATTTCTAGTATGCAATTAAAATAAATAAATCATATAATGGATAAAAAATAAGATAAACTAACAAAAACCAAAATAAAACAAACCAGTCTAGACAAATAGAACAGAAAACATTTATACAATGTCATTTCAAAATAATTACAAACAAATCTTGGATCCAAACATGATACCACATCTGAAATCTTGGAACATAATTTTAATTTAAAATAGTATAATTTCAACAAGCCAGGCTTAAATTAAAATGTATATAAATAGTCAGTTTGCTCCGCTCTTAGACAAATATTTCTCACGTTCGTACTGCCATTTAAAAAAAAAGAAAAAAAAGAAAGAAAAATCGTAAAACCAACTTTCATTATTTCATAAATTTGCAGAGAATTCAAAGTTAATTATATAGCCAAATGTGTTATAATAAAAATTTTAAAAAACATAGGTAATGATATTTTTTATTGGTATGATTTTTTTGAAAAAAATCTGCCAACCAAAAGTGAATAGATTTTTTTTCCATTTTAGCGATTTTCTCATTACAGTTTCAGAAGTTTGTATAAATTTCATACATATATTCTATTTCGAGATATTTCTTCTTCATGAAAATCTATTTTGAGAGTGACTAAGAAAGTGTCATTTCAGTCTAATGTACGGTACTACAACACATAATATTTATTTATTACATAAATCTACAATTCCACATTTGAAGAAAACCAGTTAACCGGAAGAAGAGTCGACCGTGTCGGTTTTTAAACTTTAGTATTTTTTTGGAGACGATTTCCAAGATTTCATTAAACTTAAATTTATCACTACCATATATATATATATATATAATCTACATTTTTTTTTTTTTGTAACTTTTCTGGCAAAATTAATTTTAGTGATTCTAGGGGAATATGTGACATTAAGCTTAGACTCTAATCGGCAATAACAAAATTTACATAACTCAAATTTTTCTAGATAATGCTATTCAAAGATGACCCAAAATGTCAGTAAAAATTCTGAGTTTATAAGAGAAATTGTCAATTAATATTTTAATAATAAATTATAGTCTGAGAAAGCTGTATGAGTATTTACGAAATTATTATGTCCGAGATTCCTTTTCTTTTTTTTTTGTAAAAAATTTAAGAATAATTTTTGGCCAATGAATAGTTCGCGGAAATTTGTTTTGCAATTGCAAGATACGTAAAGAAATGGTTCCAATATTTAGTACCCGAATTAAAAATTAAAAAAAAGTAATAACTAATGTAATAACTAATCATCCATCTGAAAATAATAAAAACTGAAATTTTTTCGATTACATATATATATATGAAAGTAATTACGCTATTATAATAATTTTAATATTAACTAAATTATTAGAGGATTGTTAATATGGTATTTAGTATTATTATTAATAAATAACCAAAACTAATAAAGCTATATTTCAATGTTATGATGATAAATTTCACTCGTCGTTCTTAATATAAAAAAAAAGGACCTTAATATTAAAATAAATATAAAAGAACGCTGCTATATTATGAAAAATTGAGAAAAAACATTATTAGGTGAAAAAAGAAAAAAAAAAAAAAGATCCTATTTATGGCGTAATGAGAAGGAGAAGGAAAAAAAATCGTTAGAGGTAAGAAGGGGTTGTGAAAAAATGACGGTAGGTGTTTTGGTGCAAAGAACAACTCCAAAGGCAACTTGTAGATTCAACACAGCTAGGAGGCGGGTAAAGGATTTGGGTGCATAACTGAACAGGTATCTGCATCCACAAATCTACCAACCTAACCATACTGAATATATAAAACCAAACCAGATAAAATATTTTACTCATACACAGAAAAAATTTCTCAATATTTTTCTTTTCTTATTTCTTAAAATATTTACTCTATATTTATAATTTTTTAAATAATTTGTTTAGAATATTTTATTTTATTCATACATTTTTTTTTTTTATCTTAATATTTGTTTAAATATTGTTCAAAATAAATTCTTTATCATTCCTCATTACCCAATAGTTTAAATTTCTTGCGGATATAACTTCGTGTTCAATTTTATAAATTAACCCAATGTTAATCAAAATTGTATAAATTTACTTTATTAAATTTAATTCTCTCTTTTTGTATTAAAAATTTTACCAAACTTTATCGTAGTAATTATTAAATACTACTGACATTACAAAAGAAAAAGAGCGCAATCATCATTGTCTTACTAAAAATGCCAAAATAAATTTTTTGAAGTTTATATTGTTTTTAATATAAAATAAAGTCCTTTAATGATTATCTCATATCTAAATTATATAATTTTAACAAATAATAAAGATTAAAATTAGAGAAATCAAGTATCATGGTGAATTTAAACTTTTATAGTATTAAATTTTTTTTTTAACAGATAATTCTAATATTACATTTATTAGCACAATTAATGCCTTCTTAATTTGAAATTAATGGAGTATTTAATAAATAAAAAAGTAAATATAAAAATAAGCCTCCTTCAAATTTGAATTTTTTATTGTTTAGTTAATTCTTTTTTTGTTATTGGGATTTTTTTTTCGATTAGTTATTAAAGTAAATGCGGCTTGAAGTTATAAGATTATAGAACTAACTTTAACTTCCAAATTTGATTAAAAATATATAATTGACATTATTTAGAATCTATCCTAAGGAAATTAATTACAGAAAATAAATAAAAAAATAATTTATTATCATTTTTTTTTTTTTGTAATCTTTTATTTAAAAGAATAACCATTTTTAAGACCGCTTTTATGAAGGCATTTCACATGAATCTGTCTGCTGAAAATTAACTGTGAAAATTAGAGATTAAGAAAGGATAAGGAAAAACAACTTGTGGATCTGAAGACCAAGGGGCCTAGCAGCCATTTAAATTCATATACCATTCACACCCCTCCAAAAGTTAAAAAAAAAAAAATTGAAATATTTTTTTTTAGGATATTTTAAAAGGATTTTTTCTTTATTTTTTTTTTTAATTCAGTCTATAAAAATATATATATTTATTTTTTTATTGTTTACTGACTGATTTCTGTCTGCAGCTGAAGCTGTTCCAGAATCGTGATGACGTCTCTCTTTCTGCACTATGCCCATCAATTTCATCCAGGGGTTGCCCTGAGCATGGCCGCCCATGCCGCTGGTCTGCCACATGATTGGGCATAATCGGCCGCACTGCACACTCGAGACAACTGCACTGGTCCGTGGTCACGGCTGGACTGACGACCTAAAGCTCCCCACCACCCCGATCCACCCCCGTTTCCATTGGGCAAAGTTACAGCCGCCCTCTCTACTTAGTGCCGCCCCCGGCTGAGTTCACCGCCGGAAAACTAAGCTCTTCCTACCCTCCTATTACCCATTTAGATGCGCATGCATATACTTAATGTAATATATGTTTAATTTAACATTTCTTCCTTCATATGTGTTATTAAAAAAAAAAATAAATAAAAATGCATAATTATAACTATTATTGTTATTATAATTATTTATAATACAATAATTAAAGTAGTTACAATAAAAAAAATGACTATTTATTTAAGTTTCAAATACATATGTTATATTATTAACCACGCTATTTTCTTTTAGTTTAAAAATAATTTCTTCGCTGAGTCACCCAACGTAAATTATATGTTTGTAGTAGGTTATAGTACGTTACCAGACAGATATATATCTCTTGCACACAACACATACACGTACACACACATAAGAATCTCATTAATTTATGCGGTAATATAGGGGGAAGAGTCAATTAATGGTATAATAATAATGATAAAGAGCATGTGTGCTAATCTGAATTAAAAAATAATATAATAAATAATTATAGTTTCCCCAGATTTAACTGACAAATTTTCTTCAAACTTAATAATTTTTACAAAATGTTTTGCTTGTCTTCAATTTTATATCAACTGGAGAATCTATTATAATAAAAGGACTTTTTTTTAGGGGAACCATACACTCCCCCTCCTCTACTTCATTAAATAAACTTTCACGCAAAAAAAAAGTTCCCAACAAAAAATGATTCGCTAAAAAAATTGTTTTCGTATTCAGGAGATCCAACCTTTTTGTATTTCCGGTAAAAATTAAATTTCGAAAATCTGGCACGATCGCAATACTTCCTGTTGTTTACTTGGAATCTGAGAGAAAAAGTAAAAATAAATTTAATTTTCACTTTTGTCAAAGATAGCATAATTTCATTTCATACAAACGTAATAGCTTCTCACACTTCTGAGGAATCACTCTCTCTCACTCACACGCACAAATATACACACAAACTCACACACGCACCAACATACAATCGTTAAAAACCGTTTTTTCTTTATCATTGCTTCAATGCATTTATTCCCAATGGAAAACACAATTTGAAAATTCGATACGATCGCAATACATCTTCTTTACAACTAAAAAGGAAATAACAAGTATTCTTAAAAAAAAAAAAAATCTGGTGTGAAACACTCACACAACTTCCTCTTACTTCATTTTCAAAATTATAATTGACAATTTTATAGTTAGTGTACCTAATTTAATGAAATTCGTCGAAAACTGAAAAAAAAACTGTTCAATAATAGCGCACTTCCGGTTAACTAATTTTTTTGAAACTCGCAATTTTAGCCATTTATTTATTTCCAATTAATTCTGTTTGGATAAAAGAATTATATAATTATGTATACACAAGTATAATCAAGTACTTTAAAAAGAAACATAACCTCACCACTCCCCTAAAAATGCCCTTAAATGAATTTTCCCAGAGAAATGTTATAAATAAAGTTGTACGTCTTTGTATGTATACTTCATATAGGAGTTTCAAGAAAATCGTCAGAGCCATTTTTGAGAAAATCGCGAAAAAGTGAAAAAAAATCATTTTGTAAAGTAAACGCACTTTCAAACCCGATTTTTTCAAACTTGGAATTTCAACAAGATATTTAATTCTAATTAACATTATTTATAGGGCAGAATTGTATAATAAACTGAAATAGCACTTTAAATGAAACGGCAACCCCTCCCCTCCTCCCAAAAGTACCCTTAAATGAATTTTCACAGAGAAATATAACAAATAAAAGTTGTAGCTCTTTGCATCTGCAATTGATGTAACAAGTTTAAAGAAAATCGTTGGAACCATTATTGAGAAAATCTTAGAGAAGTAAAAAAAAAAAAAACACTAGTAAAGTAGTACTTCCGTTTGAGGAATTTTGACAGATAACCTACTGTCGGATCCCATGGTGATACCTAAACGGAATATCAAGTTTGAATTTTCTACAGTTTTTCATTTTTGAGCCTATGCTGTTCACATTCATTCTTACACACACACACACATATGCCATTTTCTAAAAATCACTTTTTTGTACTCAGTGGACCTCAAAACGGATATTTCCGGTGAAAACTCGAAATCGAAAATTTGACCCGATAAAATGCTTCCTCTTACTACGAGTAAGAAAAAAAAATAGTGCCGTTTTCAAAACTTCACTACCTGTTTACTACTATGTTGCTGCCTCCAAAAAGTGATCGGTACCTAAGGAAATAAAAATATTCCAATATTTTGACAATTATGAAATTATTCGTGTTTCTAAACAGTGTTTAATTCCATAACATTCTTGATGCAGATATTTTATTGGATCGTTGGGTGAATGGGTACAACACTTGGTCACACTTTTTGTTGTGACCAAAATGGTCTACAGATTATAAACTGGCGATAAATGGAAGGTGATTACACCCAGCCATGGCCACACACCGTTACCGAGTAAACAATGGGGACCACTAAATGTGATGCTGCGTGTCACAAAAACTAAGATTAAAATAGAATAAATTACGACCCTTGTCATTAGTGTTTTAGTCGTCATCACCTTTGGAGCGGGTTAATAATCACGCTGCCAACATTTGCAAGGGCGTTAAAACATTTTATTTAAATGATATTCTGTGTAACTTAAAGGGAAAATTAGTATCATTATATATAAACTTGTCCGAACTTGGAGATTGTTATGTTGTAAAGTGAATCTTTATTTAGCCTAATTTTCCAAACTATATAAATATTCAGGAAGTTCGTCTGTGTATTAACGTGATAACTCTCAGTGCTTAAATATTTTTACTTTTGCTTAGTGTTTGTTGGTAAATTAAATATTGCAATGTTGTCATATTTTCGTTAATCAAGTTTTCGCCGAAAATACACGTATATTATGTTTTGAGAACCTGAGTCCGAAAAAGGGGGTTTTAGACATTATTCGCTGTGTATATGTGTGTGTTGTGTTTGCTCAGCATAACTTAAAAAAAAAACATAAAAAAACAGAACACTGTCGACAGTTCATTTGCGGTTTCCACCATAGACCCGACAATAAAGGTTTTGCTTAAAATCCGTCTTCCGCAGCTACCATTTTACTGAACCGATTTTTTTTTTAGTATTTTAGTTTTTCAATCTTTCTCCAACGATTTTCTTTAAACATGGTATATCAACTAATCATAAAGAGAACTACATTAATTATGTGAAATATTTCTCCAGTGATATTCCATTTAAAGGGATATCGGGGGGAGAGGCGTTTCTTTAAAGTGCTATTTCCGTATATTTTATGAACTTACCATTGATAGAATATTAAAAGAATTAAATTTGTTGCCAAAATTCCAAGATTGAAGAAAATCGAGTGATCGAAAGTGCAGAACTTTTTTTTTTCAGTTTTCTATGATTATTCTCGATACTTTATACTATAAACAATTCTTTGAACCATAGTGTTTTAGTTAAATAAATCGTTGAGATATTATCGAGAAAAATGCAAAAACTAAAAAAATCTAATCAAAAAAATGATACATCCCAGGTTGTCTGATTTTGTCGATTTCCCTGGTAGAACTTAAACGAACTATCAATAGAAAGTGGGATCTTTCGGCGATTTTCCGTTTTTTAACTTATGTTAATCGCACACACACCCGCACGGATCTGAAACCGGTCTTAATCGCAAATCAGCAATCTCATATTTAATGCCTGAGGAATCAGTATCATTATGAGAAAATGTAATAGTAACATTGCAAATATAAAATAATTTTAGAAATAAAAGTAATATAATAATTTTATATATGTTACACAATAAAAAGTAAGGTAACATAAGTTTAATGTTATGAATGAATCATTAGTATGAATGTATTTATAGGTGAGAATGTATTTATTAGCTTGAATGTGTTTTATTGGTCTGAATGTATTTATAGACGAAAATGTATTTATTAGCGTGAATGTGTTTAATTGGTCTGAATGTATTTATTGGCGAGAATGTTAGCATGATTGCTTAGCGTAGGTTTTCATTTATCATGGGGTTGAAAGAAAATTTATAAAAGTATTTCAACCCCATCAGATCTAAGTCAAATTTAGTCTAGATCATTTAGGATGTGCAGGAACATTAGTTAAAAGTACTGCACATCCACTATTGTTACAGTAAATAGCCTCCTTCGCAATATTAGTAGTATTTTATACCTAAGTTAATAACATTATTTAACTTGTAATAATACTCTTAATAAACTCTAGTTCAAATAGAAAGTATTTATATTAAACATCAGGATTTTACTTTAGTCTGAATCTACCCCAGGTATTATTAAAATAAGGGATGGCACAACCAATAACCCACACTCTTCCTCGTCGACGATGTTATAAGAGGGGATGGATGTGTGGGTAAGATCCTCGAAAGCCTGTGGCTCCTCCCTGTCTTACTGAGAAGCCATACAGGTTACCATGTGCCATCCCAGCTCGAGTGGCCTAGGAATTAGAAAGAAATAAAGCGCTAATGACCATCGCAGTCGATGCGCAAAAAAAAAAAACCATAAGTTTAAAGTTAGCAACCTTTGTACATGTTCAAAAATTTATAGAATTATACAAGGAGAGAAAAAAAATTATTTTTTAATTTCTACAAATATTTTTCAATTCAGTGGTATCAACAATTATCTATGCAAATACCAGGCCATTGTTTCACAGAAAATAAATTTATTAAATTAAAATTAATATACGGCACAACACAATAGTGGTGATAATGGATTAAAGTGATGCAAGAGACTCCCCCATCTATCATGGGAAGTAATTGCAACTACTTGTCATTTATCTTGCTTTAGATTTAAAAGGAAGCGTGCAGGCAGTAAAGGATGCGTTTCTGCCTTTAACAAAAACTCCCAAGCTTAAAGGGGATTAAAGTGAACTGAAAAAATTCGTTCTTATTTATGTCGTTAATTTATTAACAGTTTAACATTAGGGTGCACCACAAATTTAATATTTAAAAAATACACAGCTTAATTTCAATTTAACAGATTTATACCAATATCTATAAAATAGAAATTTGTTTATATAGCAATTTTATGGCTATATTGTAGTATTTTTGTAGAGTTGTAGTATTTTTTGGATTCCAAGTCACATTGGGATTGAAGGGAATGAGAAGACAGAGCAGCGGCATCACAACAACCGGGTTGGGATGTACTAGTTCGACTAGAGGACCTGAAATGTTTCGTTAAGAAAGTCATAAATAAAAAGTGGCAAACAATTGAGAAAATACAGAAGCCAAATTAAAGATGGTGATGCCTACTGTAACAGCAAGGAAAGCTGAAACTTTATCAAGAAGAAATGGGCTGATATTGACGACACTGAGAAGAGGCCACAATTGTCTCACACATTCTTGTTTATTGCAAGGGGAAAATCAAAAACAGTGCCCAAGGTGTCAATCACACCTTACAATAAAATATATTCGTGAAAAATGTCCCAGGCTGCAAGTTTACCGAGATAAAGTAGGTTTGCCCAATAATATGGTAGAATTGTTAGGACCAGTTTAAAATATAAGGACCCATATTGTTTACATATTTAAAAGATTTAGGTATTTATTTTATTATTTAGGTTTTAGTTTGGAGTGAAGAATATACAATACTTCACCTCTATAATTGTATGTAAACTATATGTATATATTGTTTTTAATAAAGCTTGTATAAAAGTATGTATTTATTTATATTTATTTAGCAATAGTATTTATATATATTGTTTTATTTTTAATTAACTTTAAGAACAACGAGGTGCGAAAAATCTCACTCAAATGTATTCACTTACAATTCGGAGGCAACACTAAACAGCTTATAACTTTCTTCGGAGCAAAAAAAGTAACAAAGTATGGTATGCCAATTTTTTTCAGGAGGACTTTATTCCAACTCCCGATCAGGTGTCATAAATGGAAGCTGATAGCAAAGTTACTTTACTGTATAAACATATCAAATAAATCCAAGGCAAAGACCGGGAATCGAACCCATTGCAGACCACGCCACTAATCACACAGCTGCCATCGCGCCTCTCTTCAGGCCAATATATTTTATCAGTTAGCTGGGAAATATTGCCAAAATCTATCAGATTGCACACATACATAGCAATACAAGTACTGAACGGGCGATTATTTAGCCCAGAGCACTAGGGAAGAAAAGGAATTTATTCCGATAAAACCTTTTTTCATTAAGAATTTGGTAAAGTTAAAATATAAGGCGTTTAAACTTTTAAATAATAGACACTCGTCTAAAGACAAAGCAAAGAGTTTTCCCAATCAATTAATTTAATTGGTTCAACATTGTCCAAAGTTTCCGTTTCCAGTACAATGCTTTATCTCTTAATTAAACTGTTTGAAATGAATGAATAAAGGTTATCGACATTTTTTTTTGTTATTTGTATAAAGTAAAATGTTCAAACAAACATAAATAAAGTTTATCGTCATAGATAGAGACAATAGAAATAAAAAGCTAATACAATTCTTTTAATAGACTATTCTGTAATTTTGGAATAGGAAAGTTATGTTCAAATCATTGGTTGCCCAACTTGTTGAAGTCAAGGATCATTTTTCAACCAAGTACAAAATCAACCAGACTGTAAGCTACATACATGTATTGCAATTAACAGAACAAATTAAAAAAAATGGGGCAAAATTTTCATTGTTTGAAAAATCGCTAAAAAATTTTTTTGCAGAGAAAATTGAAGTTCTCATTTTATTTAATAAAGTGACAATTTCTTTTACAGAACTTTTTAGATTTATTTTTTTTTAATTAAATGTACGTTTAAGAAATTCGTTTTTCAGTTTGTTTCCTGTATTAAAAATGTCTAGCGTTCTTTTGCCTTGATGACGTAGCTCAAGATGCTCCTGCCATTTTAATTTAGAGACAAATACGAGGCCCAAGGAACGAAGAATTTCTTTGTATGTATCGGCATGTATGTTGTTCACAAATAAGCTACGTGACTATGTTCATGTCTTAATCGACAGAAATCAAGACATACTCTTTTTTGTCTAGAAAACTTGAATCCGTTTCATGTAGCCTCAAGCAGCCACTTTGTTCATAGCTTGTAGTAGAATTACCTCGATCTTATACAGACTCTCACCTGCAGGTAAAACAAGGTCATCAACATTTAAAGATTAGGCTTATCAAAGCTTAAATATAATTTAGGAGACATTATAACGAAGGGCAGGCCAAAATTTTATCCACCACCAGCACTTCTTATGGTTTTTGGCATTTTCACTAAGCCTTATACAGATAGGAGCTTGTACCTTTAGTAATCTAACTGCTAACTCTTCTGGCAATGCCATGCTAATAAATGTGGAGTGGAAGTAGGATTATATGATCGCAATCCTTCCCCTTACAATCGTAAAATAATTGTAAGAGAAGGTAAACATGTTTTATTAAACAAGCAAAAAATTAGTTGGCTGGGACCAAAGAAGAAACTCCAACATTTAACTCTCCATTTGTCCTTAACAATTCGTGAGGAAGGACATCAAAGGTGTCCGAAACGTTGAATAAATTTTTTTAATGAATAAAAAATTTTATCTTTGGCCTCAGCCAATTAATTTTGTGCTTGTTTAAACATATTTTACTTTAACTTCGCATCATTTTACTAATCGTACATTTATTTGAATCAATTAAGGGGAAAGTCGACGACTTTATTAAATCTTCATGTGGTACAATGTCGATAACAAGAATTTCAAATAGAAACGTGGAAATTTGTGATGGAGAAAAATTATATTAGAGTGCAGCAGTTTAACTTCGGAAAACTCTAAATTTATAATTCTCGTTTTGCAACAATTGATAGAATTACACTTTATGTAGGTAAAAGTATATGCAAAATACTTATAAATGTTGGTGGCAGAGCAGGATGGACTGAAAAGCGAAGTGTTTACTACCTTCCAGATATCTAAAGTGGAAAAGCCAAGACAGACTTCACGGCTATCTCCTCCCCCCACTACTTTCTCACAATGTTGCCAACTTTTCTGATACCATAGTTGTTGTTGTTGCCAAACATTATGAAAATGTAATTAACAAAAACCACCAGTCAGTTTCTTCAAAATTACATCATTTATTTTATAAAGTTAAATAAAATTATTTTAATGTTTTTAATTCATTTAACGAATAAATTATAAAAAAAATCATTTACTGCATAAAATATAAACTGTTACATTTTTTTACTCTTAAGTAACTTTTCTTTGATTATGCACCTAACAGCTTAAGTCAAACGGAAAATTACCTAATTCCAACTAAATTACTAGAAGTTTCTTTTTAAAGGAATGTAAGAAGTTAATTCTTTTCTCTAAGAATATTATTTCCACTGAACAGTTTTAACCGCTTTTCTGTTTATTAAAACAATTTCTGCATTCCTTAGTTATTTTTCTTTCGAAACAAAAATCAGTTTCACATTAAGCAACAAGTACCACTTTAGGATTCTTTGGCACTTTTTGCTTCTATAGAGGATTCCTTGCAATTGCAGAGCTGTTTAGAAAAGCTTCAAAAATGGTGCATCAATAATAATATGAAAATTAATATTAACAAATGCAGAGTTATGACTTTCCATAGAATAAAGCAACCATTCATGTATAAATACAATATTTGTGGTGTTCAGTTGGAACAAGTGAATCAATACAAGGATCTCGGCGTTTTTATGGAACCTGATCTCAGATTTGTGGCGCATATCAATTCTATCATAGGCAAGGCGAACAAGAGTCTTGGATTTATATCAAGATCTTGCAAAAGTTTCAACAACGTAATGACTCTCAGATCGTTGTATCTGTCCCTTGTTCGACCAATTCTTGAGTACTGCTGTGTGTTCTGGTCTCCTTATCACAACAGCCACGTAAAAAGACTTGAAGCGGTGCAGAACCGTTTCCTCCGTATTGTTCACCATAGATACTTCCCAGGCGACACCATCAACTAATGAAGATCTTAGGTTGTACCTTAAAATTCAAAATTTAGATTTGCGTAGACAACTTGCTGATTGTATTTTTATTATCAAAATTATTCACCATTATATTGATTGCAATAACTTATTATAACCTCTTAAATTTTAATATTCCTAGATGTTGCACTAGACAAAAAATAACTTTTAAATATTTCCTATTATGACTGTGATTACGTTAAATGGAGTCCTCTTCCTAGAATGATGCGCCAATTAAATAACTTCTCTATTGATATTTTTAGTACAAACTTGACGAAATTTCAAAAATTATTAGTTAATAAAGGTGCTTTTATTAAATTTTAGTTATATATAGATTTAAGTTATTGAATCTTACTTGCTATCAAGAATTCTTTAAATTTTATGTTATCTATTTTTACTTTCTCTACTCCTAGTAAGAGGAAGTATTGTAATCGTGTCGAATTTTCGATATCGAGTTTCACCGGAAATATACGTTTTGAGGTCCCCTGAGTCCAAAAAGTAGTTTTTAGCAAATGGGTCGTGTGTGTATGTGTGTATGTTATGTGAACAGGATAGCTCAAAAACGAAAAACCGTAGAAAGTTGAAACTTGATATTCCGTTTAGGTATCACCATGGCATCTGACAGTGGGTCATCTGTCAAAATTACTCAACCGGAAGTACCACTTTACTTGTTTTTTTTTTTACTTTTTTCTCAAAAATGGCTCCGCCGATTTTCTTCAAACTTGGTATATCAACTACACATACAAAGAGCTACAACTTTGTACATTTCTCTGGGAAAATTCATTTAAGCGCAGTTATGGGGGAGGGGAGGGGTTAGATTTTCATCTAAAGTGCTATTTCAGTTTATTAAACAATTCAATCATCTAAATAATGTTAATTAGAATTAAATATTTTGTTAAACACCGAGTTTGAAGAAATCGGATGACCGAAAGTGCGTTTACTTTACCACTTTACTAAATGATTTTTCCACTTTTTCGCGATTTTCTCAAAAATGCTCCGACGATTTTCTTGAAACTTCCTATATAACTAAACATACAAAGATCTACAACTTTTATTTAAAACATTTCTCTAGGAAAATTCATTTAATGGCACTTTTAGGGAGGTGGTGGGGTTATGTTTTTCTCTAAAGTGGTACCATAGTTGATTATACAATTCTATCATCCAAACAGAATTAATTAGAAATAAATAGATGGCTGAAATTCCGAGTTTCAAGAAAATTAGTAAGCCGGAAGTGCGCTTTTACTGAACAGTTTTTTCCAGTTTTCGACTAATTTCGTTATATTTGGTTCACAAACTATAACATTTGTCAATTATAATTTTGAGAACAGGAGTAAGAGAAAGTTGTGTGAGTGTTTCACATCAGATTTTTATATTTTATATTGTATACTGTATTTTTATATAGTGTATTATTTGTGTTTAATGTTCTATTAAACATATTTTAATATTATTCTATTGGCTTATGTATATTACAATATGTATTTAAGTTTGACAAACTTGTATGTTTAAAATATTTAATTGGATTTTACCTATTTAATAAATAAATAAATATAAAAAAAAATTGGGATGTTCAACATTAACTTTGGATGTTTTCACACGATGAGTGAATGTTTCACACCATAATTTTAAAAACTGAAACACTCACACAGACTTGCTCTAACTCTGCTAATGCAATTAGAAAATTTACAAATTTTCTTTAAACCCGTGGATATTTTCATGTAGCCCTGATATAAATTTAGAGATAGTGGAGGTACATGTTTCCAAAAGGCAGTTAATAGTTGGTGTGATTACACTGAATTCCAGTAGAGAGCAATACTATATAATATTTGAACTTTAACGTCATAGAATACTCAGAAACTAATAAAATCAATATTTCCGGAGCAATGTTTCAAATAAAACTGTTACATTTATACTACATTCTCATTTTCCCTTAACTAATTATCTTAAAATTTGGAATTTTGGCTATAAATTGAATGTACTTTCATATTTTATAGGTGATAGAACCACATATTCAACTGTAGTGCGTCATTAGAAGAAAGTTTAACGTTTAATGTGGAGGCCTACCAGAAACCCCGCCTCCCAAAAACCTGGATAGATGCTTCATATAAAAGTCATTTAAAGGAATTTAGGCGTGTAGATAGTTCCTAGAAAATCGTTGGAATCACTTTGATAAAATTGCATAGCCTGAAAAAAACATTCAGTAAGATCGCACTTCTAGTTAATGGATTTTCATCTAAACCTCATTGTCAGAAGCGGCGGAAGTTGGTGGTACCTAAACAGAATATTAAGTTTGAGCTTCCTGGTTTTTTCGTTTTTGAGATTTTATGTTAAAAAATAAACACATGGAGATCATTGGCCAAAAAACATTTTTTCGTACTAAGAGGGCCTCTGAAAACTTAAATAGACAGAGCCCGAACGTTTATTTCTTTCAACAAGCTGGCAATGTCTGATGAAGATTTGTGGTAACAATAATTATAACAATCTCCTGGAATTTCCAAAACAACATACAGACTAAGACACGGTTTTCCCATTCGCTCTCCTAGGCTTTTATAAACCTTGACCGGATGGGTGTCCGTAACACTTTAGAGGTTAAATTAGAGTTTGTAAGTAATTCTAACTGAAAATTTTTGTAAGTAAATTTCCTAAGTTATTTCCATACTTTACTCTTATATATGCCTCATTTTGTCAAAGTTGCAATAGGTTGTGATTTAGTTTAATATTGATCTGTTCTACAACAATAGTTTAAAATAAATTTAAATGTGCTATATGTATCATACTTTTTATTTAGTTTATTTATACAGTTACTTTTTAAAAAAAATTATTTTAAAAATATTTATTTTAAGTTCATATCTTATGTTGTTTCTAATTTTTCTGATTTGTATTAAAACCTTTGTACAGACCCTGAAGAAGGCAATAAATTTGCCGATACGTCGGTAGAAATTTAAAAAGAGTTCTTTTATATAACCGAACCTCAACATCCAATTTACAACATTTATGGTAATGATTACTTTTATATTAAAAATTTTTATTGGCAATTTATATCAATTATATAATAATTTATTTATATATTGTATTTAATAATATTACAAAGTATAGCCAATCACCCTTTTTTAGGCGCTACCGTACCTCATTGGCCTTTCTCGGTGCGGTAAATTTACTACTTTTGTAATGTCATATCAATATGA
Source organism: Triatoma infestans (assembly GCA_011037195.1). Taxonomy (NCBI): domain Eukaryota; kingdom Metazoa; phylum Arthropoda; class Insecta; order Hemiptera; family Reduviidae; genus Triatoma; species Triatoma infestans. Next base: position 202,267 of record JAAEAF010014334.1, read on the forward strand.
TAAAAGAAGAAACGATATAATTTATATGTCATATCAATATCATAACAAGAAGAAAGGATACCAATATAAACTTCGCCCTACTGGAGGAGGGGATCAGTTCTACATCAGTTACAATCAGTTCTAGACGAGTATATCATCAGTATCAATCAGTTCTACACGATTACAGCAGCAGTATCACATCAGTTATACATTAGTTTCGCGAGCGCGTCCCTATACAAGGTTTAAACATATAATTATTATCATTTAATCAATCATTTATAGTTGTGCATCTTAGTTTTATCTATTTAAATCACTTTAAATTGTTTGTAGTTTTATCTCTTTAAATCACTTTAAATTATTTATCTATTTCAATCATTTTATATTAATTGTAGTTACCTATTTCAAACATTTAAATTATTGTTAAAATATAGTCTATTTTTGTAAATTCAGTGTTTCGTATTTCAAGTAATAACTCTCTAAAATCTCTAAACTAACTTCCGCCTATTCTTCACATCAAATCCCTCTTCAAGACATCTGATTCCAATACCTCTGGGATCCGATAACTGATTCCAATACACTTTCTAAACTGATGCAAGTAGGAAAATGATCGCCACCGTATTTATAATTTAAGGCTTGCCATGCAATTTTGTGTTGCAAGGGATAATTATGATAAACTTAAATCTATTACCGACATTTTTCCAAATGAGGAGGCTATAAATGTATATATGATTATTTAAAATAATCAAATGTTGCTCTTCAAAGTCTTTCCTCTACGATCTATGATCCACAAGATAGATGTGGGTTGCGCATTGAGATTCTCCTTATAAAAGAATGGGGCCATGAATATGGATTAAGAATGACTTTAACTCCTCTAAATCTCTTCTCTGTACAGAAGGAATGTGAATAGGATAAACAGTAATTTGAAAAGGTAAACAGACCTTCACAATTACCACTTGAAAATTGGAGTTTATGGACACCTTTCCACTAATAATATATTCCCGCACGAGTACTGTTTCACCACTGCAAGCCCGTTTACCTTGTTAACGCACTTAAATGTCGCACTCTCAGTGTCAAATACCATAAATTTACCTTCTTAGGGGAATCGAAGGTGGGTACAACTGCTGAACTCTATGTTCTACACCATTCTACTTTGATTTCAATCGTTTTACTTCAATAATTCCTGTATGAGGACAATTCTTCTTTGATTGTTTCTTCTTTTTGCTAACTTCTAATAATGACCTCTCGACATGACCTGGCACTAGTTTATTAGTTCTCTTTACAATCTTATTTCATAGCCGCAGCGAATAACATTGCAGCATGAAAAATAAATAAACCTAGTAAACAGAAGAAAAATGCCAAAGAAATGTAGATTTAGGAATCCGTTTAGATCGGCTATTGGCAATGATTTTCTTCAAACGCAGAATGAGCTTGTAAACACTCCATTCTGTTCTCTCCACTACTCGGATTTTGCACATGTCATTTGGGATATGCATACTGAGGAGCTTTAAGACTAAGAAAAGAGCGAAAGTTGTACCGGAGAAAACCGTATTTTTGGCCAAGGAGAGAGTTATATATATAAAAAAAAAAAAATAGGACAAACAATAATTAAATAAACACATTTAGTTTAGTTCATATTAGATAAATGAAAGATAATTTTATCTAAATATTATGTCCATTCATGGAAACAAAAAACCAATCATTTAAATTTAAAAGTTTGTTTTTTATGTAACTTATTAATGAGATCATTAAGACTAAACGAACCCAGTAAATTATACTTTAACAAGGGACAGTAAACATCCAATTAAATGGATCAAAATTTGTTTTACTGCATTTAACCTTAATTATGCAACAAAACTGTCATATTCAATTTACATATTTCTTTATTTAATTATTGTTCAATAGTATATATAGGTTAACAATATTTATTTTTTCGGTTCCTGTTTACAAAGCAGACGGAACTCAAATTGTACTACATCATATAACCATAAAATGGTAAAGGTGAGATCCCAAAATCGTTAGTTTTATTAGAATAATTACTATATATATATTATTGTGCTCCTTTATTATTTTAATTTTAATAAGTAATTTCTAATTAAATAATCAATCTAATTTTATGTATTTAACTTCTCTCGCTTTGCACATCTACATATTTAAATTAAGTCTAAACTCCTTTCACGTTTCGGAAGTTTTAGATTATAAAATTACTTTCTGCTAGAAAGTAAATCCACTGGATTTATAACACTTAAGTCAGAAATTTGTGAACGGATTTCAATAGGTTTCTGCACAAACTATTAGATACATTATGATAAACTGTAATAGAGCTGTAACAATTTATCAGGAATGTAAGATACTCCAAATAATCTAAAAAAAAAAATTAAAGACGTTTCAATTCATTCGGAACTCACTAAAATCAAATTTTTAAATAAAATTTTAAAATAAAAATTATAGATATTTATTGGTAGAATGAATATGTAGATTATGTAGAGAAAATCCTTACAGGTATTTTACGAGCGATTATTAAAATTTTTAAAAGACATTCGCTAAAATAATTAATTAATTATGATTGAAGAATTATGGAGAATTCAGTATTAGTGGCGGAATATCAAAGTTGATTAGAGAGATTAGATTAGATTCTATGGGGGGATTGGCTCTTCAGCCTGCTCCACTGCGACCACCATGGGTCTACTGTGGCCCCACTAAGTTCGAGGCCCTGTCCTTTGTCGAACTGTGGAGTCTGGGGAAGCTCCCAGATGGTCAATTTAGAGCACCTGTCATCAGAGCACCCTCTCGAGCCCTATCTGCCTTAATGAACTTAATAGACCCGAGAGGGGCCCCTGACTGAGGCTTGTAGGCGTCAGCTTCTCCTCTCCAAAGAGGCGAAACCTCAGCCATACAAGCCCCTAGCACTGACACAGGACCTGCAGTGCCGTTTCCTCTTCTTCCTTACAAAACCTACACAGGATATCTGTTGCCAGGCCCATGCGGTGCATGTGCTTATTAAGTCTACAATGGCCAGTGAGAACGCCAACTGCTATCCTTATGGCCACCCGGCCTAGTTGGAGTATTCTGCAATTAGCCAGGGCGAGTAGCTATGAATGAACATTTTCGCCTGCCTTTGGCCAGGGGTTTTGACCCATCATTCTCTTGATCGGTCGTGCATCCACGTCCTAATGGATGCACTCCTAAGGCATCTTGAGACATCACAGAACGGTTCCGGCCCGATAAGTGTTCCAATGGAATCCTCCCGGGCCAAACTATTTGCCTCTATGACCCGAATGCCCAGGTACCCAAACCAGGAAGACCTTATTATGGCTACTAATTTCCCTAAGTTTACCTAGGCAATCCCACACCAGCCTTGAGCTGATCTCCCATAAGTCAATTGCCCGCAAGGGCAGCCTGGCTATCTGAATAAATGTCGATTCTGGAATTATGCACTGTCCGTATTCTTATTTCGGCGGCGCAGGTAATAATTGCGACTAGCTCCGCCTGAACGACCGTGGCTAGTCTACCCAGGCTCACCGAGATATCACATCTCGGAGGAGCCCCGTACATGTCGGCTCCCACTCCTTCCTCCATCTTAGATCCGTCCGTATACCACATAGATTCGCCTGAAACTGACAGCCCGTCCTTCCATGCCCCTCTGTGTAATATCAAGTTTTTGGAAGTCGTGTCTAGGAGTGGCAGTATATCCGAAGGCAGACCTAAAATCGTGTGTGCCTTCAACTCCTCGCATGATTCCTCGTATTTCCCACTATGCCTGGGATAAATGGGAGTTTGACCCTGTTGCTTGTCGAGCCACGGACGTAGATGTGGAGTGGGGAAGGTGTAAAAGAACCTTCAAGGCCGCAGTGGGGGTAGTTGCTAAGGTGCCCGTCGTGCTCGGCAGCCCAGCCTTGAATACTTCCAAGTGCCGCAACCTCCCCCCATCTGAAGGTCTTTGTCCACCACACCACCGCCCCATGGGTTACCATCGGTCTCACCACACTGGTATAAATCCACAGGGTTATCTTCGGGCTTAGTCCCCAACTTTTACCGCACAGCCTCCTACACCTACTCATGGCGATTTTGGCTTTATGAGATATGTTAATATGAGAATTCCATGTCAGCCTTCGGTCAAACATAACTCCCAAATATTTGGCTTCCATGGCAAAGGGGATCGTAACCCTCCGAGTATCGGCTGTTTTAAGCTCTGTAAATTTCTCTTCCTTGTAAAAGGAACCATTTTAGTTTTGTAGGGACCATTGATTTACAATATTGACCGCCCTCTGCGTGCGCTCCGAAACAGTTATCGCGAATCGCCCCCTCACCACGATTGCCAAGTCATCCGCAAATCCTAGGCAGTGGAAGTTTTCCGCAGCTAGTTTGGCCAAGATGTCGTCGGCTAATAACGTCCACAACAATGGCGACAAAACGCCTCCCTGCGGACAGCCTCTACTCACCTGCCTCAAGAAATGAATTGTGTGGTGTCCACATTAGTCCTTTCCTAATAGACTAGTCCTTATCCACTGACAAATCGTTAGAGGTGTACCCCTTCTCATCAGTGCACCCACTAGTGACTCTGAGGACACATTATTAAAAGCCCCCCTCTATATCCAAAAAAGTTGATTAGTTTCTACTGTTTTTAATTGTGCTCTAACACCCACAACATTAAATCTACACCCTAACTGCAGTGTTAACACAAATAGTAAGAAAATTGAAAAAATATTACATTACAAATAAATTTCGAAAAGAAAATAACAACCTGTCTCTTAAATAAAAATGTATTTCAGTCACATTATTAGGGGAAAAAAATTAATGGAAACTCATGGACATTTGTATTCTTGCAATATTTTTCAGACAGTTTAACTTTTTTCAGTCAAATTATACCTCTCTCAATTAAAATAAATCTTTTTTCATTCAAATTGAGTTTTTCTCAATTAAATTAAAATTCTGTTCAATCAAATTAAACTTGTTTTCAACCAAGTAAACGTTTTTGCACTCAAATCCATCCTTTTTTGTCTACAAATTTAACCTTTCACTTTCTCCACATTCCTTGACAAAATGAAGATATATTTACAGTTGTTTTATTAGGGGCATATGATATATTAACCATTTCAATTAGCCTCAATAATTATTTTATTTAATTTATCTTGACGTTTCGACAAATATTTGTGATTTTCAAAATTTTAAACTGAATAAAAATGTATTAGCTATTTAATTAATATGTTAACAATTCAATTTATTATACTAAAGATCCCTACAAAATTCTAACGATTACAATATTTTTAATACTTTTTGGATGATATGTGATAATCCAGAAGATCTTGGCTATTCCTTATAAATTCTTGAAATAACGTAGATTTTAAAACATAAATCAATTTTAGCAGAAGAATCAACAAAGGTTTATGAGTTTATAATATGTTTATGGTTTATAATCGTGAGTTTTCTGCACGAACGGCAAGATAGTACATGAAAAGGAATGATCAACAAATAGCTCGGGAAAGTGTAAAAACATTATTCCACTATCAATCTACTCAATTCCATGAAGCGCTGAACAATGATGGTCTGAATATAGTACACCTTCTAAATGAAAATGATTTACATTATTGTTTCAGATTACTTTAATGATCTCCTATTTGCTTGGATTGACAGCTTGTTTGGCACTTCCAGTATCATATAACACACAAGAGCGTGCTGGAAGAGGTGGTAGCATTTTCGGTGCCATAGGAATAGCTCTAGCACCAGTTTTTCGTGCAGTTCTTTCTAACTTGGCAACTAGCATTGCTACAACGTTCAACAACGATTCTGCTTCTGGTAAGACAGTTTTAATACAGGTAAACCTATTCAAAATCTGAAGTAGTACACCTAAGAAAATTCCACTCATTTTAATACAAAATGTTTAGCAAAAGAAGTATCACGAAATGATATTCATTGCATGACAAAAAAAAAGTAAAAAATTGAACTTGCAATTTTAAAAATAAATATGTCACCTCTTTTACAAGCTTAAACGCGTTATAGGTCAAAGGAGAGAAAAAGTCTTCTTAAGTTTATTTGGAATTGCAATCTCTGGCTTATTATACCACATTGATCAAATAAATAGGTAAAATAACATTTTGTTGGGAAAATTTAACATTAAATACAAAGCATCAGAGATATTTTCCGTGATAGCCTGCATCTTTTTGTGGTCATCGACCGGTTTCGAGCGTTCGCCCATCATCAGGATGTTATTACACTTTGATAAATGCTCCTGATGATGGGCGAACGCCCGAAACCGCGGTCGATTACCACAAAAAGAAGCAGGCTATCACGGAAAATATCTCTGATGCTTTCCAGCTCTGCGGAACCAACCACAACAATTAAATACAAAGCTATACAAAACAACTAAATTTACATGAAAAATACGATATCTAGCATTATTTTTCTAATCTGTTCTTATACGTACTGAAATGTTATGAGACATGACTTCATCGACAAAATGAATAGTTGGGATGTTTTTTTACTATATTCAGTATTCATGGCCTTCTGCCAACTAAAGAACGCGTTCTAATAAGTTTTTAAAGCTAGTATACTGTTAACAGTGAACAATAAACACACCTTGTAAAACAAAATATTTTTTCTGGAATTGATTCCAGGGATTCTACAATGTCATTTATCAAAACGCAGAACAGAATTGGACTCAAAATAGAGCCTTGAGACACACCTCGCATTATTAGAATTATGAAATCTTCCTTATATTTGACTTCAGTTAGCTCTTCTAACTCCTCTGACCTAGTAAGGAAGAAAGAATTTATATGAAATCCATCTGATGAGCTTCTCTAGAAGTTCTTTTTCCAAATCAGCCCAAACTTTTTGTTTTCCTTGGACACCGACAAAGAAGGCATACCTAAAGTTTAGCCAATTGAAGCAACTTAAAGTTTAATGCTCGTCGAAGGGAAAATAATTTTGCTTGAAGGGCATGAATAGCCATTGTCAGATATTGGAAACTTCTGAGCCAAGCTAAACTCAATTAAATCATCAGTAGGAAACTTATTTTTTTTTATTTATAACTGAGTGGACTTTCTTGGTAGTTTCACTTCAATTGGTGATTGTAGAAATACAGATCCTTAATAACAAAGTTAAAGCTCTTATTAAATTATTATCGACTATTGCAACTTAATAACGAATTTTTATTTTCTAAAAGATGTTAATAGAAACCAACATAACAACAGTAACGCTAACAACGAGCTGGATAATAATGGCTATGCAAGTAAGAACAACAATAATGCAGACAACGATTCTCCAAGATCTACATTTAATACCTTTATGATACAACTGCCTGGTAATGAAGTACCATTTATGATTGTGACAAATCAGAATATCAACGATCTTGCATTCACTGACGATGAACTAGTTAAATTAAAATATGTTTTGAGTAAAATGCAATTGAAAATAGCTGATAGACAACTCTTATGATCAAGCAATACAATCTAGAATCTTCATAAACAAGAAAAACAGAATGGCGCCTGTAGATGTAAACATGAATTAATAGTCACGAATGAGTTGATAAATGAAAATTTTGTTGAACCGTAGAATAAGTTTGTAAATGTACACTCCATTAAATGAATGAAGAAAACAGCACTTTCTCTCTGTCTAGTAAATAAAAAATTACTTTTTCTACAACAGTTGAATAATCTGACAATTACTCTACTAAAATATCATTGGTTAAAATTTTATATTTTAATGTCTAGAAATAAAAGTGATTTTTAATCGTTGCCAAGTTTTCAATTAAACAAATTTTAAAGATTTTGCGAATCTGTTAAAATATATTAACATTTAAGAAAAGCAAAAGTCCTTAAATTAAATATTTGTTTTGAAATTGAAAAGCATTTAATTAAATATTAGAAAACATGATATAATTTTGCATATCTTTAACCTAATGTTCTACTATCTTTCTGAAAATTGTCTACCCCTTTTCATTGGACATTTCCTTTTTCTTAGAGGTTACCGTACGTAACGTACTAGTTTTTAGATACTTTTTTAAATAGTTTTAACTGTTGTAGAAAAATAAATTATTTAATATAATATAATATAAATTAATTACCGCGACAGCAAAGTCCACGTTACATTCTTGTCAAAGAAATTAGTATTTTTCTCAAGAAAAAAGGTTCAACTGAATAACACTCACATGACTTTCTCTTAGTGTATTTCTCATACAGTTTAATTGACACTTGTTAGTGCGGGTGTTGGTGTAATGGTTATGAGCATGGACTTGTAAGTGGGAGGACCCCAGTTCGAGTCCCGCGTATACTAACTAAATTTTTATTTGGTATGAAAAATGTTAACAGTAAAGTAGGTGCTTTCGCCCCGTCCACGACACCTAATTTGGTAGTTGGACGTTAAGCCTAAAAAAAAATATAATAATAATTGACACTTGTTTTAAATGATGGAATTATTATTGTATAAGCGCTCAATATTATTAAAAAGAAAACTACTAAATGCCACTTATATAAGATAAATTCGTCGTTCCTCTCAGAACCTCCTTGATACGAATTTTCCGAATAAGTGTTTCAATAATTACAAGCTTTAGATTTTTATATTTTTAGTTGAAATACCAAATTTAAAAGGGAACTGGTCGTACAGTTTCCGAGGAAATTGAGAATCCAATCAGAAAAGTGGTACTTTTGGTAGACTGATTGATTTCCTTCGACTTTGAATTACTATAACAGAATTAAATTTCATCCTAACGCTGCATCTTTCACAAAAAGCCAAAAGGAACATCAACATAATAAGAAGATTGTGAAAGGTTAGTAAAAACTACGTAATTTATTAAGAGATAAAAGTAATTAGATATTGCGTTGGATAATTAGCAGTTTGTTAAAGTTCTGTTTTGTTTGCATTTTTATTTAAAACTAATATTAATAAATTGTAAATTAAATTCTTCACTGTGTTTAACTTATCTATTTCTTTATGTTACTATACTTAGAACTTAAGCTTAATCTCCAACAAAATTTAAGTATACAAAAGAATTAGGATAATACTCGTTTTGAGAAAGGTAAGCGTTGATAATTATAATTAACTGAAGATTTTCAAGGAAGTGTGCAGAAATAGTGACTTTTCCTTTAATTTTATGAATCATCTTGGAAAGATTGAAATATCTGATTAAATAGATTATGATTGATTTATTTTTAGTTTAATTTCTTCATGTGAGTTTATTAATGGACTGTTTGCTATATCTTTTAATTTTGAATAAATTGTATTAAATTGTAAATTACTACTATACTACTGACCAAATTTGGTACTGAATACTTAATAATTAACTGATATTAATTAATAATTTCTTTTTGAATATTTGTTTTTTTTAATTAATTTTTTTTTTAACCTAAAATATACATAATTATTTCCAAGTTAATTTTCAATAATGGTAACACTGGAGAAATTTTGTGGTTAACAGACAGTATCTCGGAGTTCGAAAAAGATTTTTAATTGTTGGATGCATCAGCTGGTTGCTAATGTAGTAAACATAAGCAAAATAGTTTTTGCTCTATGATTTAATGTTTTTCCGTCAGTTATTTGTGCATATTTTAAACTAACTTCGTGTACAACGTAACTATTAGGATTGTCAAGTACATACAGATAAACAAGGATTTCTTCAGTGAGTAGTTTTTCATTGTTTTTTCTCGATAATTATTACCTTAACTTATATATTAGTTGAAACAGTTAAAAGATTCGATAGAAATGGTGTGAAGACATTACTTGATCTACCTATAAACTACTTACTACTATAAGTGTACAAAGCCCTTTAAAATGGGCCTTAGCGATGATGAAGACGCATCTGATGACGGCTTGTCCATCAAATCGTCAGCAACGAGTTCATCATTTATAAAAGTGAGCAAGAGAGCTAGCGTCACTAAAAACTCGCCGCCCAAAAAGAAAAAATCTTCGTAAAAGATTGTGAGCTTTTGTTGGATTTGGTTTTAAGGAAAGTTCGAAGGAGTTTGAGAACAAGGTCACTAGATGTAAGAATAATAGCGGTAGTGACTGCCTTTCTCAATTACTGAAGTTTGATATTACATCAGAATTGCATAGTGAATATGTTGTAGATGATCAAATTAGCGAGAATTAGCTGTAGCCAAGAAGAGGAAGAAAAAGGGAGAAGTGAAACCAAGGAAGTAAGCGAGCTTCAGTTGAAGAATCGATTTCTAAAACCATGACAATTCGACCAGCTAAGAAATTATTCTTTTGAGAGAGACATGACTTCCTCACACCATTTTGAGCAACGGTTCAATTAATGAATTCAGGTAATGAATTAGTAGAAGACGGACGAAGGAGTTGATGAAAATATCTCAAAGAAAAAGAAACTGAGGATTGTGTGGATATGCAGAGGAACCATGTAATATTTGTTAGGACCACAGTATCAAGATGAGAATGAACTTTGTGACTCTTAATTTAATAGGTAGTTCAAAGCTACTTCAACTACAAGATATAATGATGCAATATCTTCGCTGCTTCAGAACTGAACAAGAAGCAACAGAGTACCTTGAAGCACAGCTATGCGCTCTCGAAGCCAAACGAAGCAACAGAAAACTGACGTAGAGCAGAAGACAGGAAATAGAAGAAGCAGAAAACAGGACATATCTCCGAAATTTGTCCGAATGCATATAATGAGAAAAAAGGCAATCAGCTCATCTAATTAGTCAAGCAAGTCCTCCCACTGAAAATGGTAAAACAGTAAAGATTTAATGGAATCCCACTGGTAGGCGGTTAATTTGATTCAGGACCAGCAGTAGACAATAGTGATGTCCACAGATTGATTTTATATTGGTTTGGAAGTAGTAAAATTACATCAAAAATATCAGAGGATCTGAGGATTCTTACATTTTTTGGTTGTTCTCTGAATAAAGCCTAAAATTTTGTTCGCTTTATTAATAGTCAAAGTGCAATGTAAGTAGGTTGAAAGGTTAGTTGTGTACGTAAAACCAAGGTCTTTAATAGAAGTTTGTCTGACAAGAGGAGTGTCATGTATAGAATAGTAAAGATGAGAGAATCGCGACAGAGAGTCAAAGATACTACTTTACACTTATCAGTGTTGAGTTGCATTTTATTAGCATTGCACCAATCAGCAACGGCAATGCAAAGAATGCTAAAGTATATATAAGAGAATAAACTGAAGATGAAACTTTAATATCTCTATAAGACAACGAAATAAATTGATAATAATAGTCAGGAATTACTCACAATTATTACATCCGCAGAAATTGAAATTATCTTCACAAACTTAATAGAAGAATTTAATCTTATGTTATATAATCTTTATAAAGGTAACGTCCTCGTTTTCAATCGATAACATTTCTCTTAGAGATTGCAATCTTACTAATTTTAACAGGTACAGGAAAAATATAATATTTAATGCTAGAATAAAGTGTAATCTCTCGTTCAGTTCAGTCTGGATTCGAATTTGAGAAAAAAAGGGAACTTTACTCTCTTGTCAGATAAATAACACATTATTATTTACATTTCGTTGTGAATAATAAATTATTAATATGTTATATAAATGGAATGAAATAAGCGATGTAACTTCTATTTCTACATTTAAAATTATTTCTCCAATTAAAATAAATTAACACTTCTATTTAATATAATTTTACAGAGTTACGTAATTACGACACATAAAGGAATGGAAGAGAGTGGAATTGAGCAAAAGGCATTGTTTGCCAAGTCGGGCTATGGTAGAGAAGTGTTTTCTAGGCAATGTGTTTATAGAAAGATATATATAATTTAGGTAGAAATTCTGACATAAATTATTTCAGTTTTAAACGTTCAACTTGTTTGTTCAAAACTGATTTACAACATCAGTACCTACCATCGTAGTAGTGTCTGCCTAAGGTGATAATTTTATAAATTCAAGGTATAAAGTTAATTATTAATATTTTATATATTTAGAAGGAAATTTATAATTTTATTCATTTATTCAACTGTTTTGGAATATTTTGATATATATATATATATATGTTTTATATATATATATGTTTTTATTATATTTTGTTATATATGTATATATTACATATAGAAAGTATAGAATATACATATATACATATTGTATAATGTACATATAAATATATATGTAGAAATACATATGCACAAATATATCTGTAGAAAATACAACATATGTTTATATGTTGTATATGAGAACAAATTATCTTTTTACTTTGTACACTATATATATATTTATACATACATACATACATACATACATATATATATATATATATATATCTACATATATATTTATATGTACATTTATACATATGTATATATGTATTTCTATATCTTTCTATATATATATGTTTTTATCGTATATTTCAAGCAATGACTTCTATACAAGTCAGAGAACAAATTATCTTCTCTTTACTTTGTACACTAGTTCTTGGAGAATCCTTTATCATGATATTCCTGGCCGACATTGCTTTTTATCCTAGTACCACAACCTAACATCTACATATATAAAAATTCAGCATTCGTATGTTTGTGGCCGCAAAACTCGAAAAGTAGTCGATGGACTGACTTGAAATTTTTACACAACGTTGCATTTCTATATAAGAGTGTTTATATATACATTTTCCTCCGAAGTTCCCATGGAAATTGGAAATTCCGAGCGTTTCGCGAGGTTGGCAGAAATATACAGACTCAGATGCGTTGCGATGGTGGCGGGCTTTCTGAACCTCTTTCTCAACTACTTATAAGTACCTCTATTCGGAAGGTCCCACGGAAACGAGAAATTCCGAGCTAAAATCCGTTCAAACGGCCATATTGCGTTAGCACTGCTTCTTCAGGTATTGCTGCTACGTTGATGGAAGGAGGTAGACAGCGCATTCAGCTCTTAAACTGTCACTAAACATGCACTTCACAGAAAACCCAACATGTACCATTTCTAAAACATCGGGAATGGGAAAGGTTCTTCAGGCGTGCAAAATCATTGTATGGAATGAGTGTACAATGGCTCATAAGAAGTGATTGGAAGCATTAGACCATACATTGAAAGACTTGCGAAATTTCATAATTCACTCGATGTTCCCGGATTACCGTCTCACATTCTAAATTTAAAATTGATGTGCCAATTATATTACTCCGAAACATCAATTTTCGGAGTTATGCAATGAAACACGATTAGTACGTAAAAAATTGATGAATAATCTAATTAAAGCAACAATTCTCATTGGACCTCATAAAGGTGAAGACGTACTAATTCCACGAATACACTCATTTCGACAAGTATGCCGTTAGAGTTCAAACGACTTCAATTTCCAATACGCCTGCGTTCGCTATGACTATCAATAAAGCGCAAGGTCCAACTTTGCAATGTGCGGTTGAATTAGAAATCGAATGCTTCTCTCATGGGCAATTATATGTCGCATGCTCCAGAGTCGGTAAACCATCTGATCTTTATGTTTATGAAGAAAACAAAAAATGTAGTCCATTCACTGCTTTACAATAAAAAAATACTTTCAGTTAAAAACATTTTTTCTTTATTTCCTTTCAGTTTACAGTAACGCAAAGTAGGGTATTAAATTGAATGATGTGTTTTATTGCTGGATCTATGTTAACTGTTATACATACTTCTGTTTACTTTCCTAAAAATCAGACTGAGCCACAGCGAAGCGTGGCCGGGTTAGCTAGTCTCATCTGATACTGATCGCATCTAAATTCTCTTATATGATCCTTATTTGTAGAAAATAAATGTTTTCCTCTAAAAGGAGTATCTTTAGTTGATTATACAATTCTGCCATCTAAACAAATTAATTAGAAATAAATAGCTGGCCAAAATTCTGAATTTAAAGAAAATTAGTAAACAGGAATTGCGTTTTTACTGAACGATATGCTTGAGATATTGCTTAATGGGAAGTTGTACAGCCTCTCATTCATGACGAAAGCTGCTCCTACTCCATTTATCGCCTTTGACCCGTCGGTGAATATTTTAATATAATTTTTATATTTAAGCAGTAGTCGCTCTTGTAGAAGGTTCCTGTATACGTAGTTCGGAGTTTTACTTTTATTATATTTACCTAGTGTGCCGTCAAACTTAAGCCCATTCAGTGTCCAAGGTCCTATTTTTGGAGAGATCGAACATACGGGAATGGGAATGGATACATTGTTTAGCAAACAGAAATTTTTAAAACATATGCCCAAAGGTAAAGTGCTTGTATTTGTCCTAGCGTATAAATGTTCAAATTGAGGATTGTAAATGACTTCACAGGCGACATGATTTTTTAACGGCAACCACGTTGACACATAGTTACACATCAGGGTGTCCCTTCTAACTTGCAGTGCTGGTTCTCCACTTTCAGCTTGAATACTTTCTATTGGGCTTGTTCTGAAAGCTCCGAGTGACTTGCGCAAACCCTCGTTATGGATAGTATTTATTATTTTGAGTACCGTGTCTCTTGCAGACCCGTAAATTATACTACCGTAATCCAGTCTGCTACGAACAAAAGCTTTATAAAAATTTAATTAGTTGTGGCGATCGGCTCCCCATGCAGAACCTTTTACAACTTTGATGACATTCAATTTTTGGATGCACCTTTGTTTCAAGTCTTGGATATGGGAGCGCCAACTTAGCTCTGAATCTCTAGAGTCACTCTGAATCTGAATATTTATTTATTGGAGGAGCTGGAAGGATACTATTCCCTCAAAAAAAAAGTCATTTACATTAAAAGGAAAACTAAATATTTACTGAGTATTATAAGTTCGAAGAAAATTTATCGATTTATGAAAATTGTATAGGGGTTTCACACCAGATTTATTTTTAATAAAAATACGTACATTATATAAATTTATCCAATTTTTAAACTCACAGTAGATAAATTTAAGGCAATAAAATTGTCAAAAAATAATAAATTCTGTTGATGACAGGAAACCCAACTGTTTCGATTTTGTTTTAATATATATTCCAAGTTGGTGGTTGATCATACGTACAGTTGCCTAGTGGAGATGACCGGCGGGTTTTTCATAGAATAGTTCTTTGGATAATATTATAGATATAATGATATTTCTGCAAAATATATACTTGTTATTAATTTATGTTGATATACATATATGTACATAAAAAAGGATAAAATAATATGAATATAGTTAGTTCTGACTTTAAAACAAGAAAAATTTGTTTATTGGTAGGGAAATAGAGGGTGGAGACAGATGTACACACTTGGCAGTGAAACAGGGCGGTCCAACGGGAATTCGTCACAATCGATGCATTCTTGTGACAGACACTTGCGTGCCAGCACGAGAGAGAACTTGCTGTTGGTACATTGATTGATGAAGCAAGTTTCACGTTACTAGAGTCCCCAAAATCTGCCCCCTTCTTTATATACTCTTCTTCTCTCTAAAAATCTCTCCTTGTTTAAGACAAAGAAAAAAGGTTCATATTTGACAAAATGAGTCTCTCTCTCGCTTCATTCGGTAGAAAAATTACTTTTGAGTTTATTAAAAGATAATAAAATAACGTCTTGAACTGGAAACTCTCTCATTTTAAGAATACTTTATAAGGTTTATTTTTTCTAATTTTATTATTTCATTTAGTGTACATAAATATTATACTAACTTTAATGTTATTTAAATAAAAATTCTGCACAAGAAGCATTAACAGTTCACAGAGCGATGTGAAGTTTTAATTAGCCCAACTGATTGGGTGGGTGATTAGGATCGCGATGCTGGAAAATATCAGTTTATTTTTTTATAATCTGCTTTTTTATTGTATTCATTGAATAGTTTCGCCCAACAGCGATTGGTGATAAATACTGAAACAGACTATCTATCATGGCAAAATATCTCTGATCTTAATTAGCTTGTCAATTCCTATTTACAATTTGGTTCTTTGTTCTCTCGTTTAATTTATCTTCTCGGCAAGTCTTCTCAGATTTTCTCGTAAATCTTAGGGTATTCCCATCTCCATTAATTATTGTATAAATAGAAGAGTATTCGGATTGTATTAATATGGCCGAGTTTGAAGAAACAAAGAGAGTTCGTATAAAACAGAAGTCTTAGGTTGTCCATAAAAGAATGAATTCGTAATTCCAACCTAAGCAAAAAACAGAAATCGTACCAATTTGACAAGAAAATAATAGCAATCTAAAACCTGCAACAATTAATACCAATAATGCAAAACATTTACTATATTTTATAAAAAGTTTACTATGCCTAATAATTATAGTTTCGTATAATAATAATAAATAAAAACTAATTAAAAATTTTAATCTTAGCATCAATATATTTGGTTAAGTGATTGTGATTTGGCCCTATGGCGCCGTTCAGATACTGATCACTTTGCAAACTATATCAGTTAATTAAAATTAAAATAGTAATAAATATCGACAGTAGTGTCGTATAATGAGAATTGTAATATTGCTAATTTTATTTATATATAGTAACTACAAGTCTGAACATAAAAGTACTGGACAGTAATGAACGTACTACGGTACTAACAGTGATAGAATGAGCATGGGTGAAATATTATCCTTCTTATTTACTAACCCATAGATTAATACAATAAGATTCTGTGAAAACCTTCTGATCTAGTTACAAATAAAATGATATCAACACATTTGCCTCCTTCATCTCTCTCTCTCTCTCTCCCATACTTTCAATATTTTGTCCAATTTTGCAGAAATCTTAGTCGAGCATGCCCTTACCGTCTTTTCTTGGGTTTGACTTCCAAAAGTTGTTTTGGTATCTTACCGCCAATCATCCATTCCACATGTCCCAAACATCTTAACTGATTCTTCACAATAAACATACCAGATTCGGTCCTTGGTACATTTGCCAAAGCTCCTCTTCCGTATTCTCCTCCGTTAGGTCCATGTACTTCCCACAGTATTTTGCTTCCCTATGTAAGTATCTAGGTTTCACAATCATAAAGTAAATTGACTTGAAGATTGTTTCATATGCAAGGATCTTAAGAATGCTCCTGATTGCGCTGTAAGTCAGATATTGTGATAATCTGTTGCATATCGTACCATTAGGGTTTTGCAAATAAGCACTTACTGCAGATTCAACAGCGAAATATAAAAGAGAGGGAATAAGCCACACTGATTGATATTCATTCCCCTTGAAAGTGAACGGACCAAAATTGTAATTTTTTTTTTTTTAGTAAGATCACAAAAACCTTGTGTGCCAAAGGCGTAAAGATAAGCTTGTTTAACTTTTATATTTAAATATTTCGAATATTGAGCATATAATGGTGACAGTCCAATTTTTTTTTGGGCATTGTTTCTTTGCACCAACCTTCCCATATCAAATTATAATAAGTGTATTTCCTTCTTCATTTTCTCCTTGATATTCCAACATCTCAGCATCCACTCCATAACACCCCAGGATTTTATTATTTTCAAGTGTTTCTGTCATTTCAAGAAAATCAGGTGGTTCTGCATCAGTTGATCCACAATATATTCAGGCACGTTTTCTCTAGCATACTCGTAAACATTCAATGCTATATCTATAAATAGTGGATATATATATATATCTATATGCACATCCATTTCACTACTTTGAAAACATGCACTTGAAAATAAAAATAAAATGCTACGATGGGTACTGTGATTCCATATGCATAAAATACACATGAGTTTCTTTGTACATGAATATATATAATATACAGAAATGTGTGAGTCAGTATGAGTATGTGTGTGTGTATAAACATGACTATAAATATTGGAATGTGAAATGAAACTTGGAATAAAAACAGGAAAATGGTAATCGGAATGAGAAGGAGAAGTTTTCTTCACTTACATCAAATATCAAATATGTAAATTCTTTAGAAGGGTGCAAAATTGGTTAAGATCATATCTTGTGCCCTTTTGAAATATTAAAATACACAAGAGGCACTAGCAATAAATGTGCGAACCAAACTACGAACATGACTAGTAGACACATTACTACATACGTATGCACCTTTAAGCATACATAAAACAAAATATATTAAATGAATTAATTATAGATGTCCATTACATACTTCAAAGTAACTAATTTTATCTGGGAAAAAGAAAAAGATAACTGAAAGTATTTTCTATTATATAATTTGAAAAAATACTTGGTCTGTAGTTTTTAAGCAACTTTTATCCAAATTTTACGATTGCTCGCAGCGAATTGCCCACGTTGTAATTCTTTACTAGACGTTGCTGCCAGATATTTGCTCACCATGAAAATTGCTCTCCTGCAGTTGCTCGCCTATACAATTGCTAGTCTGCCACGTGTTGCCGGACAATCACTGCCAGGCGTGCTGCCGTACAATTATTTTCCAGGAAAATTTTATGCCGGACAATTGCTTAGTTGACAATTACTCCCCGAGTAGAAGTCAATGGGACATTTGTTCCCTTGGACTTTTATAGCTCCGACAGCAACATAAAACCATCATTTTAGAACAAATTTCATTCCAAAAAATTCTGCACTGTTTTGTTTTTGTTTGTTTTAATTTAAGGCGCATCAATATCTATGGTCATTGGCACCACGAAACTTCTTAGTGCACAGCCGGCCTCCGGACAGTGAGCTGTAGAGCTCCTAGGAAGAAAAAAATCTAAGGGCAGCACAGCTTGATTCGAATCCGGATCCTCCGCGTGGGAGTCCAGTACGCTAACCACTGACCTAATCCTTTCCCTATTCTGCGCAGTTGTTTACAAAAGTATCTACTAACAAGTTTTAAAGTAAAGTTTAAAGGCTTTTGTAAATAAAATGCGAAAAAATAAAAAAAAAGTAAACAATGATATTTTGGGTGACGGATTTTGATTATAAGTTCGTTGGACCCTCAGATGATATCCAAGCAAAAAAAGTACAAAATTTGAACTGTCTGCGATTTTTCGTTTTTTAAATTACCTGGCCAAACTTGTAAGTTATCAATCATACATACAACATTCAGAAACGTACGTACACATGTACACACTCTAAAAAAAAAATGACTGGCGATTTCCACCAATTAAGAAGCCAGAAATAATTTATGTCAGCCAGAAGGTTGATTTTCTTTTGTAGCCCTCTATATAAATACTTAATGTAAAACAAAATCAATAAGAAGCACAATAAATAAATATATAAATTACCTAAAATCGTAAATATTCTGACATCTATCCAACAGCTCATCTATTCAACAAAACATCAGAGATCGATTTTAATCTACCAACGTAGAAGACAAATACAATCGTTAAGATGTGGAGGTGTCAAGAGAGATTAATTACTAAATTGTTGGAGAGGTGCTCTCCGAATTGTCTTTAATTACTGTGGTCCTCCTTAATAAACAAAGTAAAACAAATCCAATTAAGAAGGATGATATCTTTTCGCTTCATGGTCTAAAAGTCGAACAGTTATGAAGAATTAATATTCTTTTACGTTAATATATTATCCAAGATAGAAAGAGATAAGAGCCTGCGAAGTGCAAGTAGCGAATTGAACAAGTTATCGTTATTACATTCGCTGGACCACATTGGCTATTTTATGTTTTTTTTAATTAGAGGAATTGTATTAAAAATAAAATAAAAAAAATTTGTTTTGTTTTTTGGCACAATTATTGTAATATTGAGCAGTAAAGATTAATTAACTTTGTTTCGTTGTTGAACAAATTTTAAGCAATTCATTTTCGAAGTGATAGATTCATAAAAAAGTAAGCTTTAAAATTTGTTGCCAATACTCACTCCACTAATTACACAACCCAATTGTGGCCTCATTGGCCCTAACCTCGTCCAGCAAGGGGCGAGTTTGCGTGATTGTAGCTGCAGTTATGCCAATCTTACATCTTAATCTAAGACTTTCAACGTGTACTAAAGAAATAAATGTCTTCCGGTCCCGGCCATTCAATTCCATTCACGCAAAATATCCAACCAAACACAAACTGTACATCATGACATAACTTTCCCGTTTAATTGGCTTAATTCGGTTATTGTTTCGTTCTATGTTCCAATTTTGGTAGCATTACAGATACATCTCTAATCTATGATCTCTCTAATGTTCCTCTCTAATCAATGACCAGACATGGATGTTATATATGGATCTATATGACAGCATATATGATCAGTGTTTTTCTAGATTTCCTTCTTGAAAGATCTAGAGAATAATTGGCTTTTTGAAAGAGGATAAAGAAATACGAGATATTCTCTGAATTTTTCACGCAGTGCATAATATATTGAAGTTTTCCTAGGCATCTTTAATTTCCTAGTTATTCTAGGCCGGAAGCAAACCCCTATATCGAGAGTGAAACTGAAGTGGCTAGTACTGAGATACTGGTAGATCCTGATCCCTCTTGGTAACTGAAACTAGGTACAGAAATTACGAGATATAGAAAACCGATCATCTTACCACCTGAGAAAGATCGCCACCAGTCGCCACCTGCGCGGATGCCTCTCCGGTCAGGATCATCACACAGCCTTGGATAAGTAGTGTTCCAAGCAAAACCAACCGCAAAAATCTATTCACTTTACCTGTCCTATATATCTCTTCCCAGGAAGAAAATAAACGTTAATGTTCTCACACCTAAAGAGAGGAGGAGGAATACCGGAAATCAGCACCTGGAAACAGAATCAACCGTGGAGAGGCTATCGCCACCTACGAAGATCAAACTCACTCAACTGGGCAGAGGATTAGTAAAAGTGAAATCCTTAAAAAACATCACTTTTGGAAAAAGAGGGATTATGTAATGTATTGTCGTAGCAAAGAGAAAAGCCAACAGTAATGGCGACTGGTCCGTTTGTCTGTTCAGCAGTTTAGGCGACAACTAGGCCTGGAGTATAGCTGCATAAAATATTAAACAAGTTACACGTATTACTGGTCGCTATAGTCATACTGGAGCCTAGATGAGATAGGTGTAGGCAACAGAAGAGAAGGGGTATGTGGGATTGGTGACTGTGGCCAATAGAGAAGGAAAGAGACACTGAGAGACCTTATGTAAAGAGAGCTTTGTATATGTTTAATAAAAGGAAATTTTAATTTAGTTAATTGAGTTTATTTATAAATTCAGCTGAATTAAATGCTGTATATCATTTCATAAATATTTTTATATACAAAAATATATGTATGACCTTTGTATCGCATTAAAACTAACCGCTCTGCCCACCCATACATACTTAACCACGTCCCACTCCTTCCAAGAGCAAAATTAATCGACCAAGCCATGTTTAATAGTTTTGATCCAAAAGCCCTTACTGAATTGCACATAGATCCAGGCAAAAGTTATTCGGCGCGATTGTACTTCAAAAAGGCTCGCGTAAAGAACGTCTGATACGAGCACTATAATATCCCTTATATACACTGGGTCAAAAAGGTTCCATACACTTACAGTTCTTTAAAAAATATTATAATTTCTGAGGAATTGTTAGAAAATAAAAGTTGATTACTGACACAAATTAAGTAAATAATTGTATTTTATAACAATTTTGTAAACTTCAAATTTATGTAACAGAAATTGAAGCAAATACTTCAAAACAACATATCAAAAAAGTATCCATATACTCGTAATATTTATTAGCTAAAATGGAATTGACTGGTTTTAATAATTTATGTTTCCTCCTTTTTCTCTAATGACTTCAATCAAACGCTTTTTTATCGTAGAAACTAGTTTCTTTATTAGTTCTGGCTCAATTGAATTCCATTCCGAGATTATGGCATTTTTAAGCTCATTTTTGTTATTAACATCTCGTTTTCTGATTCTCCTTCCAATTTCATTCATAAATGGTCAATTGGGTTGAGGTCGGGATACGGAAGGCGTGTATGAAGTTGTCTCGGGATGTTGAAAGTGAGCCATTCTTTAACAGGCTTTGCAGTGTGTTTCGGATCGTTATCCTCTTGGAAGATATGACCCTCTGAATCCCAGGCTATGAGCACTGCTCTTCCAATTATTTTTTAAAATATCTAAGCGAAAATGTTGATCCATTTATACCATTTATAAATATCAAGTTTCCCAAATTTGAGGCCCTCATGCACCCCCATACTCTATGTTTGACGGGTCCTTATTACATTGTTTGGATTTAAATGGTCCACCACGTTTCCTCCACACAAAAATACTCCCATCTGATGAGAGCCATTAAATTTTGATTCGTCGCTGAAAATAATGGAATCCCAAAACGTTTGTGGCTTGTCTGTGTTTGCAAATTCTAAACAGTGTTTGTTGTTAACTTTGCTAATCAATAGCAAAAGTTAGTACCCGACCACGGTATCCATTTGATCTTATTACAGTCTTCACTGTTTCAGTCACAACATTTACATTATAAAGTTGTGAAAATATACCTGTTAATTTAGAAGCACTAATCATTGGTTTTTCCCTTATTTCTTTCAAAATCGCTCTCCGATGAATGACCAGCAATTTTCTTGGGCGACCTGAACGATATCTATTTCTTAAACTCTTATGTTCTATATAAAGATTGATAATGTATTGAACAGTGGCATTATTATTATTATTATTATTATTATTATTCAAAGAAGGGGAGGGCAAAACCCTACGCTATCCAAAGCCTCCCTAGCCTCATATAGCTACCCCTAAAGAATAACAACTACTGGGACTAGAATAAAAGTCCAGGCCCAGGTTTTAACCACCTAAGTTTCACCACAGACCGAACAAATCGGACCTAAACCTTGAAAGGACAAAGCTTAAGATCCTCCACCGAATCCTATTCCGCCGAAGGTCCTAAACCTAATCTCCTCACAGCCCAAACAATCCATCAGATGCATGGGTGTTTCCTCCTCACTGCCGACGTGAGGTCGTCCACGTCAGGAAGCCTGACAAACATGTGCCAGAAGACACACCAACAGCAGGCTCTGGACCAATGAAAGGGAGAGAGGCGCCTAATTTGGCAAACCTATCCACCTCCTCATTCTCAAAGATTCCCATATGACCTGGAACCCAGACCAGAAGCACATCCTTCAATGAAGAAAGATCTTCCAGTCTTTTAGAACATTCCAACACCAATCTGGAAGTGAAGTCATATGAGCTAAGCGCCTTCAACGCAGCCTGGCTGTCCGAGTAGATAAAAAACACCTTTTAAATTAGTGTTAGGCACCCTCTCATCCAAAATATAGCAAAGAATTGCATAAACCTCAGCCTGGAAAACGGTGGCCCACTCACAGAGGCACCACCAAATAAATGGTCTCCCGTCTCAAAATAGACGGCAGCCCCAGACCTACCATCCATCCTGGAACCATCCGTGTAACATCAGAGATAATTCTCAGGAATCACCCCACAAACAGTGGCATGGTTTATACATGTAATATTTACAGTTTCAAGAGTGTATAGAAACTTTTTTGTCCTTTGATTCTGCAATGTTATCTTCACATCAGCATTTCTAATCTAAAGAATTACTAATCAAAATTAATTTATCTTATATTTCCTTCTATTGTTATAGAGTAATAATAATAATAATAAATAAATAAATAGTACCAGAATGAAAATATATTGGAAAATTATAGCGTTTATATTATTATACCTTTCAATATAAAGTGTATGGAGACTTTTTTGACAGAGTGTATATTATCCAAGACTTGTGAGGTAGATTTACAAAGGAATGAAATCTGTTCGACAAAACAATGAAATATGCCGGTGTTATTTTATTGTAACTTTATATCTTATTTAATCTACAAATTCTGTCGATGTTCACAAACATTCCTATTTGATATCAGATTTCATAACTCCGTTAAAAATACCATCGCACATTTTTCAGTACTTAGTGAACTCATCCAGAGAGTACTTTCACTGAGTTCTGACTACAAGCTCTAACAACCAGACGACAGCTGACTACAGTTCATAACTCTGAGTGAGAGAGAGAGAGACCCTCCAGTCCACTTGTAAAGTGACGCTATGTAAATGATATCATGAAAGGGAAAAACAATTAGTTTTACTAACTCTAGAGTGTACTCAACACAAGAGACAATTAAAATATGCATCTATTTCAATTCTTTTCATTTCTTCGTTCCTTCTTTTATTTCGAAATCAGACAGAAATTAACAATTTAATTTATTGCTAAAAATTATAGCTGTGCTAATAGAGAGTTGCCTCTGTAACACAAAGATAACAATCCTGTAACAGTCCTGGCTCTACAGATCCTTTGGTTCTTGAGTTTGAATGGGAAATATCAATTATCTTTATTTTTACAAATTCTAAGGGTCTTGTATTTCCTTCTCGTATGAACATATGTAATAAATTATAATAGCATTAACTAATGGTTTTAACAGTTTATTTAGTAAATATTGCGTTCATAAAATAATACATAAATACCATTTTACAATTATTTTTAAACAAAAGCATTTGTAAATTAAACTCTTGGGTTGAAAATAAAAAAAATTGGAAAGCTTAATGCAGAATGTTTGAAAATACCTCTACTAATATTAGAAAAGATGTAGAAAATATTGTTCATTACCAAAAAATTAAAAAAAAAAAAAGTATCAGACTAAATACCACAATTTTAAAGACTAAAAAAAAGTAAGTAAAATTACAGAAAATATTTTATCATTGCATATTTCACTGAGATATATAAAAAAAATTAAAATCTTCTACATGGTCTTTTTTTTTTTTTAATTTAATTTAAGGCCTGTCAACATGTATGGTCATTGGCGTCCGGAGCCTTCTCAGTGCACTGCCGGCATCCGGACAGTGTTCTCTCGTTTCAGACAGCACTGACCATCACCGGACAGTGAGCTGTAGAGGCCCTAGGAAGAGAACATCTAAGGTCCTCCGCGTGGGAGTCCAGTGCGCTAACCGCTGAGCTAACCCCTGCCCTCCATAGCCTTTATATTCAATGTTGTAATCCAGGGGTGGTCAACCATGGCGCATTTCATGATTTCTGGTGGCGCATATAGAAAGTTTTGACAATAAATAAAAATTATAAGATATACAAATATTGAAAATAACTCTACTATTTTAAGAATTTAGTCAATCTATTATCTTGATCAAATTTCTCTTAAGTTTTTAGAGTTGCTTAGGAATAACAATGAAAAAACTTTTAGAGTTGGCAACCCTGTGTCTCAGCAAGTTTGCTTAGCACTTACTGGCCAAAATGTGCTGCCAGTTCCAGGAAATTGTCCATAATACTCTGTGCTTTTGTCACATACTTAATGCAACTTTATAGTGATTATTGCAGTTTATAGTGTTTTTTAAGCATTTCTTAGTTAACCCTTTATATTGGGATAATAGAGTGAGCAAAAGAAATGTCGACATAAATCGACGATATCGACAATAAATCGTCGACATAATCGAAGATGAAAGGATCTGCTATCTTTGGTAAAGTAAAATTATGTTTAGCAAATTTAGAAATTGATCTGGACAAACTCATTAGTGTTTGTACAGTTGGTGCCCCTTCAATGATGGGAAAAACCATAGGAGTAACAGCTTTGCTGAAAACATTTCTGGGATGAAATTTGATGAAATATTATTGCATTATCCATCAGGAATCTTTGTGAGGAAAAGGATTAAAATTGGAACACATGATGACCAATTTTGTAAGTAAAGTGTATCTGTAAAATTAGGACAAATTGGGCTATATCACCGGTAATTTAAGGAATATGGTGATTTATTCTTTATTGTGAGAAGCGTTAAGTTTCTAAGGGACTAATATTAAATAGATTTTGGAAATTGAAAGATTTAATTTATGATTTTTTTAGTAGAGAAAAATGAATTGCCTGAAGAAAGGGTTCTATTCGTCAATAATGTCGAGATATTTGACATAGGCATTCTTAGTTGATATGACTACTCATCTAAATAATTTGAACACTAAATCGCAAGAAAGTTTGAAAAAATATATAATGCCTATTTGGAAATACCTATAACTGCGAACAAGCTGTTTCTTCCATGAAAATTACAAATAAGCACCGATCGAGATTAACCTATGAAAACTTAAAGAATTCGATAATTCTCGCTACAACCAAGTTAACCCGGTACATAAATAATTTTGTCAAGAGCAAACAGTCTCATAAATTCCATTACATAGTGAATTATTTTGTCTTTTTCTAATGTCCTTCTTTTTTGTATACTATTTATAAATACGTTTTTGTTGTTAACATAATTTAGTGGCACATCGAAACTCACTTGAGAGAAAAAACTAGCGCGTAGGATAGAAAAGTTTGGCCACCCGTGTATGTAACCAATACTAAATTCTCCATGAAAATGGAGATATATGCACGTTTAATAAACTTGAAACATATTATATAAAACAGTACTCCAAAGGGTGTAGTCCACAAAAACACAATAATTCAAGGTGAGACTTTAATAGATTTATGATTACCTAATAAGAGCTATTTCATTTGAAAGGGTTTTTTTTTTAATATAATTTAAAGTAAAGCCTATTTTTCCATGCGGGCATAACGTCTAGCTACCAAATTAGGTATCATGGACCGGGGGGGGGGAAGCATCTACTTAATATAATTTATTATTATTAGTATTATAAAACAGTTTTTCATAAGACTGTGTTCTGGGATCATAAGAGCATAATAGATGCAATGAGTTGTTAAAAATGCTTATCTACAGTATTAGACAGAATGATGATGATTAATTGTATATATTTGGAACTCAAAATATATTTTACATGGCTCCATTAACTCCATTAACTTAGCTACAATAAATATATTCCTCTCCGACATCCACATACGAGTATATATATAGAAACCAATGCCTTTTTATAAATTACAAATTAGGAAAATATAATGATTAATACATGATCAAATATCCGCTTTTAATTTTAGTTTACGAAACAGAAAAATAGGGGGAAAAAAAGACGAAAATTGAATCTTTATGGTTAGATATTTCGGCAACGGTTTGAAATATTGAGTTGTAATTAACGGCATTTTTCTTCAATTTATTAATAGTTTTCAACAAAGTGAGGGTCAATAGAAAATCATCACTCTCAACAATCGATTTATGGTGTAAGGCGGCAATAAAAAATCATAAAATATTAAGACTATGAAAACTAGAGCGAAAATACTTCAACTTCGTTTAAGAGTTATTTCAAAAGTGGCCCGTTTAAATGGGACACCCTTATATATATATGTATGACATTGTATATTTTGTGTGTACCTACAGATATATATATATATACAATTTTATTATATTGTAATTATTATAATAGGCTAACTTGGCGTCTTCGCCGGCTTCTGAGAGCTTGCTTGGAATCAGGCCAGCGGTCCCAACAGAAACGCATGTATCAAAAAACTTTTTTACATGATTTATATAAAAATATACACACTTAAATAATGAAAAATAGATAGACATACAGACATCCGTCACATATTCAGGTCCAATTTTATTTAAAGCTACTAAAATAAAAAAAAAGAAATTACAAATAAAATTAACCATGAATAATTGGTATTTTACTTATTGGAGCAAAGAATACAAATTTATTCGTTATTCGAATAATGCCCAACACTGAAATCTTCCAACATCGTTCTGGTGTGAAATCTAGTGTGAAGCTCTCACACTCCTTTCTCTTATTCCAAATAATACAATTTAATGAACACATATTCTTTAACATTGCCACGTTTACAATATTTAGTTGTGCTGATCATAAAAAAAAAAGGTGATACGGTTTATGCTAGTATACCTAAGTAAAGTTGTGTAAAGCGCCGTCTGTCAAAAACCAACAAAGTTTGTGCAGTTTTAATCTATCTAATTGACAGACATCTAAAACCCCTCCAAAACCAATTATTTTATCTGTGCAGTGGAGTATTCCAAGTTTAACGACTCCGATTAACTGCTTTTCTTCAAATCTGGTATTCTATCAGTACTTCTAATGTGTCGTTTGCCGAGAAAATGTTTCAAATAAAAGTGATAGTTATTTATGTGTACTAAATAGTATACAAAATGTAAAGAAAATCGCTGGCGCCGTTTTCGCGAAAAACTAAAAATACCATTCAGTAAAGTTCTCACATCCGATTGATGTATTTTGTCCGAAATCTTCATGTCAGATGCGGTGGTAATATCTAAACGGAATACTTACTATGGAGTTTATAACTGCGATGTTTTGTTTTGGAGATATTTTGTTAAAACATACACACGCACGCGCAAACACACTATTCGCTGGAAACAGTTTTTACGTACTCAGGGGACCTCAAAATATGTATTTTCGGTGAAAACTTAAATTCGAAAATTTGACACGAACGTAATACGTACTTCCTCTTAGTAGGAGTTAATTCAACATTAACTATTGTGGTAATATTAGGGGAATATAAGTATCAAGGGGTTATTCTTCTTGCAGCGACTGTATATCGATTATGGAGGGAGTTGCATCGATTGAGAACGAACTGTTAATTGGGATTGAAAAGGGTAGCCATTAGTTTTTGAGTGTTTGAGTCAGTCTA
Source organism: Triatoma infestans (assembly GCA_011037195.1). Taxonomy (NCBI): domain Eukaryota; kingdom Metazoa; phylum Arthropoda; class Insecta; order Hemiptera; family Reduviidae; genus Triatoma; species Triatoma infestans. Next base: position 230,506 of record JAAEAF010014334.1, read on the forward strand.
CGTGTAGCTAGGTATAGTGTTGTGTTATCGAGTTTTAAAAATAATAGATATAATATTTACTTTCCAGTGTTTCTACTTATTACCACCATTTTCAACAGATAAAAAAACTTACTACACTATTAATAACAAAACTTCAAAACCGTGAATAAAGTCATTCCTAATTTATTTGTTTATAAGGTTTTATACAAAAACTAACTAGTTAACTTTTGTAACAAAAATTTAATATAAAGTGTTCAAGGGACGAGATTAGCTCAGTGGTAGTGTGCTGGATTTAGAACGTGGAGTTTCCTGGTTCAAATCCTTAGATTTTCTTGGACGGAGTCCGGCAGTTTACTGAATAGGCCCGAGTTTTAGAGTAACTATATAAGGCTCAGAAGGGTTTCGAATCCCAAATCTATTATTATTATTATTATTATGGCACTACAGTCCTAAAGGACCCGGGCCTCGACCAAAAGTTTCTGCCATACATCCCTGTCTTTGGCCTTCATTCTCCACCGCCTAACACCCATTGAGGTGAGGTCATCTTGGAGATCGTCCAGCCAACGCAAGCGAGGTCTTCCTCTCCGGCGAGCACCACCGGGTCGACCTTAGAGGAGCCTTTTGGGCAGTCTAGCCTCCTCCATTCTCTTCACATGACCTAACCAGCGGAGACGACCTTCCTTTATAAAGGTCACGATGTCTTCATTCTTGTACAGCTGGTTCAATTCTTCATTTTTCCTAATCCTCCACTGGCCGTTCACAAAGCTTGGGCCAAATATCTTTCTTAGGACCTTTCTTTCCCACACTCCAAGCAACCTTTCGCTCTCTTTAGACAGTACCCACGTCTCACTAGCATACGTTACAACTGGTCTTATTATAGTTCTATATATTAGAACCTTGGCGTCACGTGACAAAACTCTAAAGCGAACAGCCTTCGCTAATGCAAAAAGGCATCTGTTGCCAGCAGCTGTTCATGCTTTAATTTCGGCTTCTATTTCATTTATGTTCGTCACAACCGCTCCCAGGTATTTGAAACTATCTCCAGTTACGAACTCATGAGTACTAATTTTCACCTTCTCAGGCATCGCAGCTTGGTTCCTGGATGATCTCATATATATAGTTTTTTCTTCGTTGACTCTCAAGCCAAGAGTCATAGCCTTTCTTTCAAATTCCTCCAGGCCCCTTCCAATGCTGCTTTAGTGCGCCCAGTGATGAGTACATCGTCCGCATACGCGAGGTATTGGGTCAGTCTATTATAAATAGTACTTTTAGGGTTGGTCCTTATTGTTCTTACTGCCCATTCCAATGCCACATTAAACAATGCCGGCGCTAGCGGGTCTCCCTGCCAGAGAAACTATCAGAAAGAGCATTTTGTACTTTCACCCGACATTTTGTTTCTTTCAAAGTCATTTTTGCGAGGGCTATCAACTTGATTGGGATTTCCAAACCTCTCATGGCTTTCATTAGTTCCATTCTGTGCAAGTATCATAGGCTTGCTTGAAATCAACGAAAACATTATGCAGGTCTGTGTTATATTCATATGCTTTTTCAAACATCTGCCTTACTGAAAATATAAGGTCTGTAGTTGATCGGTTCTTTCTAAAACCGCACTGCTATTCTCCGATCGTTTTTTCACCCCATACGGATAATCTGTTATTTATTGCTATAGAAAGAACCTTGCGTCGGCAGAAGTGCTATTCCTCTATAATTTGCACAATTTAGCTTGTTATATATGGAACAGAGAATCGCCGTATTCCACTCCTCCGGCATTTCTTCATGCACCCAGATCTGTTGAATGAGATCTGTATGAATTCTATGAGCCTGTCTCCACCATATACTTCAGTAATTACGCCGGGATCTCATCACCTCCTGGCGACTTATTGTTCTTAAGCGCTTGGATTATTTAATCCAAAATCTATATTAAATAATATTAAAGTAAATTTTTAAATTAAATCTGTGTTTTAAATTTTTAGTCTCAATTTTTTATACTGTTAAGTTAGTGAACACTAACCTAACGCTCTATAAACAAACTGAATATTATCTACCCCTTTAAGCAAAAAACATTTCTAAGAGTTCACCTACTTCCAGCTGCTTATATCCTTTCAACTGTTGTAGAAGAAAAAAAAATAAAGCTAGAGTAAAGTGATACTTTCGTGCAGTTGCCCATCGAGCACAAATGTGTTTGGGCAACCTAAACTCGAGGTATAAAAGTACCTCTTTACTCTTTCAAATAAGTAATTTTAGTTCCAAACAAATTACATTCTGGCAACGCATTAGGAAAAAATTTCTTTAGCGCTTTTTTTGTTCAAAACGTAAAATATCATCCAACACTAAATTGTTAAACAAATCAATCACATTTATTTATAAAGAAATAAAATTATATCGAAAAATGGAGATCAGTAAGACAGACCAATTGACAGAAGAGCACGCTTTTATCTTAGTTCAGTAAAACCAATCACCTATAAAAAATATATTTCAACTCATTTGTCTTGAATCATTTTTACTTTCTCTTATTAAAACAGGGAAAGTTTATTTTATTAAATTTCCATCTTCTATTTCTTCATTTTCCTCTTATCACTATTTTTCATTCAACAAAATGACTTTTTTATGTCAGTTAATTTTTTTTTTTTAATGAAAACTGATACAAACGTTTCATTTTTTGGGCAATTAATTTATTTAAAAGAAAAAAAAAATCTGGTGTGAAACACTCACACAGCTTTCTCTTACTCCAGTTCTTAAAATTGAAATTAACAAATTTTATAATTAGTATTCCAAATTTTTATGAAATTCGTCGAAAATTAAAAAAAAACTGTTCAGCAAAAGCGCACTTCCGGCTTACTAATTTCCTTGAAATTCGGAATTTTGGCCAGCTATTTATTTCTAATTAATTTTGTTTGGATGATAGAATTGTACATATAATCAACTATGATAGCATTTTAAAGAAAAACATAACCCCACTCTTCCCCTAAAAGTGCCCTTAAATGAATTTTTCCAGAGAAATGTTTTAAGTAAAAGTTGTACCATGTTGTATGTATAGTTGATATACCAAGTTTGAAGAAAATCGTCGGAGCATTTTTGAGAAAATCGCGAAAAAGTGAAAAAGTCATTTCCTCGGAATTTGCAACAGCATATTTAATTCTAATTAACATTTAGATGATAGAATGTATAAATAAAACTGCAATAGCACTTTAGAGGAAAATCTAACCCAACCCCTCCCCTAAAGTTACCATTAATGAATATTTCCAGAGAAATGTTTCAAATAAAGTTGTAGATCTTTGTGGGGGCGGGTGTTGGTGTATTGGTTATGAGCATGGACTTGTAAGTGGGAGGACCCCAGTTCGAGTCCAGCGTATAACTGCTAAATTTTATATTTGTTTAAAAAATGTTAATATAAAGTAGGTGCTTCCGCCCCCGTCCACGACACCTAATTTGGTAGTTGGACGTTAAGCCCGCCTGAAAAAATAGGCATTACTTTACTTTACTTTTAAAAGTTGTAGATCTTTGTATGTTCAGTTGATATACAAAGTTTGAAGAAAATCGTCGGAGCCATTTTGAGAAAATCGCGAAAAAGTGAGAAAAATTATTTAGTAAAGTGGTACTTCCGGTTGAGGAATTTTGACATTTTGACTTACTGTCAGATCCCATGGTGATACCTAAACGAAATATCAAGTTTGAACTTTCTGCAATTTTCTCTCTCTCTCTCACACACACACAAACACACATACACTTACAGAGCCTTTTCTAAAAATTACTTTTTTGGAATCAGGGGACAATCAAAACGGATATTTATGGTGAAAACTCGATTTCGAAAAGTTGACACGATTACAATACTTCCTCTTACTAGAAGTAGGAGTAAGAGAAAGTAATAATTGAATTCGGTCATCTCTACATTCCATTCATTCAACATAAGTAAATAAAACAAAATCTATATTAATGAGCCCTGGCAGCTCTTTACTTTAACTAATCATAAATCTGTTTTGAAATGTTAGTTGCCCCTAGTATAAAGAATATGTACAAAAAATATTCCTAAGTGAGGATATTGGAATGTTGAATGTAATTCTATTTATCAGGGTGGTTGTTTAGTAGCTAAAAGGAAACAATTGGTCAGTTGTAGAAATTTGAGTACCGTTGCCGCATAAAGTTTGAAATCAGTCATATTGCATGTTATTCCTTGTAAAAGATGGACATATAGATAATTCTGCTTCCGTATGTATAAGGTGTCTTAAATTTGTTAAGGGGCCGTATATGATTAGGCAATATAGTTTTTTAGCCTGGCATGAATTCAAGCTTTATCATTTCCCTTAGCAACAAACTGGCATGGCTGAGAAAATTTATTTACAATTGTTTCATAAGTGAAATGGTACTAACAGTACCTACCATCTTTTATTGAACCGGACAGCCGAGCAAGAACGACGTTGGTTTACTACGATCTCTCTTAATCACTAAATTTGAATTTGAGCGGGAATGGTTTCTAATTTTAATGAACCTCTTTCGTTCCTAAATAAAGCTACCTCCTGCTGTAATTCTTTAATTTGATTATTTTTTTTTTGTTACTGAGTTTTATTTCCGGGTTTGATATCTACACGTATAAGTTCTATTATTTTATTCATAATTAGAGCAAGTTTATCTAAATTATCCTCACTAACAGATAAGAAACCTTGTCATGGAGGCAGGAAGGCCACAAGTCCATTAAGATCTAAGAAATTCATCATTTACTTTATCTCTTGCTAAATTATGCATTTCCCGAAGTATATCTGACAGTTTTTTTATTATCTTTAAAATCTACTCCTGTTAAAAGTCTTTCCATTGTCACATTTTCGGAACTACCAAATTGTTTATTGAAACAGTCTTTTAAACTAATATTAATTTTCGCCAAATGGTTTTTAAATAAGATCGCTAATTTGGGAAATAATTTATAGTTGAAGAAAAATTAATGATATAAAATCATTAGTGCCTATTCGTGCATATTCGTTTGGCAAATACATTCTTGGCGCAGTTGATGCATTCAATATTTGAAGGCATCTGATACATTCTGATACCTTAGCATGGTACATGGTTTCTGAAGTTATGATACATATTGATTCCTTGATCGAAGCTTGGTTTACTTCCTAATATTTAGAAGGTAACTTTATGTTTATCAGAAGTAAAAACAAAATGAAAATGAACAGAGCTAAATTTGCCAAGTACTTTTAATTTAAATAAATATTCAGGAGCACAATAAACCTGGTTATTATTTTAAAACAATAGGGACAATTTTTCCCTAAAAGTAAATTTTATCCTTGTGGCTGCGTTAACAAACTGTACGTACAGAGTGGCGTGTGGAAAGCGATTCGACACATTACTATTGATTATGAGCCGACGAACAGATGGTCTTGAAAATAACAGCTTGTTCCCCCTTCCACCTCAGCTCTTCTTCTATTGTAAAAGGAGGCGTGCTGTACAAGTTAGCGAACAATACCCCTATTGTCGAAGATACGGTTAGCGAGCCATACCATGAGTAGAATGTACTAGAGGGGGCTTGGATTCTCTCTCACTGGAAAAAATCCAACCCGGCCAATTATTAGACCACTTTTCACTGAACACTTCTACATTTAAGCAGCATACGAAGTCAGTATAAGTTGGATGGAAAACTAGTGAAAAGTTTTAAAGCTTTTGTTTTTTAATAGGTGCCAAATTCATTTTCTTTATTACGGTCAAGTGTATTATACTTAATAAATTCAAACTTTTTTTTTTTGTACGCCATTTGCAAAGCTTTTCCAGCCATCGTGAATCTAGCAGTCCGTCCAGTATATTGCGGAGTTCTTCTCCATGCTATTTCTATAAACTTTTTCGCGGACAATACCCAGAGACTGGTAGGTGCTTAGATGTCCAGCATCCATCGGTTCCATCAGGCAGAGGGGGGATGTGGGGGAAGTCAACGATTCCTATCCTATTTAGGTGAGCCTGGAGATAGTCGTGCCAGTGAGAAGGCGGAATTGGCTGTGACTACTTTTCTTGGCAGGCACCTGGGCAGGAGGTGTGCAATCAGTCTTTCCCATCATTTACCACCGGCCTTCTGCTTACGCGATGTTTGTAAAGCTTCGTTGAGTCTTTCTTCTATACCCTGGAATGGGAGCATAGTGCCTGAATTGCTGCCTTAGAGTTTACGAAAAACACAACTTTTCCAGGAGGGCGGGAGTTTAAAATTACTTGTGTAGCCCAATCTACAGCCGCAAATCTCGCCATCAAAATCTCTACAATATCCTCCCAGGGTCCGCAATACTCCGAGACTGTGCTCACCATAGCCAACTCTCTTTAAGCCTGCATCCATAGCTGACGCAGAATCGTCCGTTTTATATATATATATATACGTGTGTGTCATGTTGAGGGTAGCAGCTATGGATAACTTCAGCACTATGAATAAATTCAAACATGTCCTAAAGACCAAACTTTTCTCCAAAATAGATGTGGGTATTATTAATTAATATAAAAGTTATAAAATTAAATTAATTAATTATAAAAGTTATTCACTTTGCGAATAAACAAAAGCAACACATCCCCCAACTTAAGAGATGGTGGGAGAGAAAACTTTGAAAACTGTCTATCGGAAAAGGCAGTGGGAGTATAATATAATGTGTTCATTTTTTTTAATTATACACGATTTATTCATATAAGTAGTAAATCAAGACTCCCCCAGATGAATTCAGAAGCCCGACCTTCAATTTGCTATTTTTATCTGTCCATTTAAGCGTGTTATTAGAAATAATTCTTTAATGAAGATTTTGGGATTAGTTTTATATAAACAAGTTACCCGCGTAAAGTTAAAATTTAAATTTGCCTTACAATCTCTATTATTCGAATATCTAAAATATAAATAGATGAATAAGGGTTTATTTATTTGTTTTTTGCAAAAAGAAAAATGACAAAAAGAAAAATCATATTTCACTTGATAATACAAACACTTATGCAATGAAAATATCCGTCTGCTAAGTAAAGTCGCACATATATATTATATCTGTAAATATATAACCTTTTTTCCCGTACACAGAGGAACTCGAAAAACATATATTTCCGGTCAATTTCTTTAACTGAATTTCTATTAACTTAATTTCCGGTCTATTAACTCAATTTCTAAAATGTCTTACGATCGCAATAGTTGCTCTGGGAATACTGGATTCCCTCGCGGAGGATCCGGTTTCGAGTCAGCTGTGCTGCTCTTAGATTTCTTCTACATAGGAACCTCTACAGCTCCTTGTCCTGTGATGGACAGTGTTGTCTGTAACGAAAGAACACTGTCCGAAGCCCGGCAGTACACTGAGAAGGTTCCGGGCGCCAATGACCATAGAGTTGACGCTCTCAAATTAAAAAAAATCATAAAATTAATAAAAACGTAAATTTGAAATTGAATTATATTTTTTTTTTATGAATTTTTCAATATCATTTATATCTAGTTAATAATAATTTATATTTGTTCAAATCTGTTTAGTACAAAATAAAGTGAGTTGTGCACAATAGGGCACATAAAATATTTGGAATAATTCAAAAAAGTAAAAATAAAACATTTTTTTTTTTTTTTGTAATTTAAGCCGCATTAACATCTATGGTCATTGGCGCCCGGAGCTTTCTCAGTGTACTGCCAGCCTCCGGACAGTTATCTCTCCTTACAGACAATACTGTCCATCACCGGATAGTGAGCTGTAAGAGGCTCCTAGGAAGAAAAAAATCTAAGGGTAGCACAGCTGGACATGAACCCGGGGACCTCCGCGTGGGAATCCTGTGCACTTACCAACATCTTTTGAATATTTGATAAGAAAAAAATAAAATAAAAATATCAAGATGAAGTAACGAAAGAAGATGGATAAATTAAAAAAAAAATAATATGAACGATAATATTAACCATAATGATAAAGAAAACGACAATAATAATGACTAATAGCAAATTAAAATTGCTTGAAAGTAATAATAATTATAATAAATAAAATAAAGACTATAACTCATAATACATAAAATGAAATTATCACTCTTCATAAACTTAAACATGTAAATTACTATAATTAGTAATAAAATATTTTATTTGCTCCAAAGAAATGTATATCTTGTAACAAAGGGTTTCGCCCTTGCATTTGAATAATAAACATAAAAAAAATTAGAAAAAGATATCAAAACAAATATAATAGTGAGTAATAAAAGAAAGAAAATAAAGACTCTTTAAATATACACAAAATGTTGTCACTAAATAATCTAAGAGATAATAAAAAGCAAAAACATAATTTGCAATCAAAATTGCATCTTAATTGAAGCGCGCTTGATTTACTTAGTTTTAAAGATGCTATATATTTTCAGTTGACTGTGCCAACACCATAGCCAACTCTCTTTAAGCCGCATCCATAGCTAAAGCAGAACTAATAATTGAACAGCATTTACTTAAACATTAAAAATATAATAATACAATAAAAGAAGATACTATAGATAAAACGATAGATACGATAGATAATATAGTGAAAAAACTTGAGAAATGTAAATAAGCTAACAGACAAACAACAAGAGAAGATATTTATTATTCATGAAAGCAATTCGTATTTATTTATAAGAGGTAGACTCTCTCTTTCAATCATTGTAACCATGGAAATAAAAATAATAGAATAAAGATTGAGAAACAATGGAATTATTTAGATAAAGTTGTTGTTATTATCTGTACTTTAATTTTTATACTATTAATAACAAACAAAAATATATAGTCAAATTTTTTACTTTCTCTTACTCCTAGTAAGAGGAAGAAGTATTGTAATCGTGCCAAATTTTCGATATCGAGTTTTCACCGGAAATATCCGTTTTGAGGTCCCCTGAGGCAAAAAAAGTGGTTTTTAGCAAATGGTCTCTGTGTGTGTGCGCGCGTGTGTGTGTATGTGAACAGCATTGCTCAAAAACGAAAAACCGTAGAACGTTTAGGTATCACCATGGTATCTGACGGTGCGTTATCTGTCAAAATTCCACAACCGAAGTACTACTTAATACAAGTTTTTTTTTTTTATACGTTTTTGCGATTTTCTCAAAATGGCTTCCGAAGATTTTCTTTAAACTTGGTATATCAACTACGCATACAAAGAGCTACAACTTTTATTTGAAACATTTCTCCGAGAAAATTCATTTAAGGGCACTTCTGGGGGAGGAGTGGGGTTAGGTTTCATCTTAACTGCTATTTCAGTTTATTAGACAATCCTGTTATCTAAATAATATTAATTAAAATTAAATATATTGTTGAAATTCCGCGTTTGAAAAAATCGGATAACCGGAAGTGCGTTTGTTTTAACACTTTACTAAATGATTTTTTTCACTTTTTCGCGATTTTATCAAAAATGGCTCGGAAATTCATTTAAGGGTACTTTTATGGGAGGGGAGGGGTTACGGCTTCCTCTAAATTGATATCATTGATTATATAATTCTATTATGCAAACAAAATTAATTAGAAATAAATAGATGGCCAAAATTCCAAGTTTTAAGAAAATTAGTAAGCCGGAAGTGCGCGTTTACTGAAAAGTTTTGTCAGTTTTAACGACGAATTTCGTTATATTTGGTGCACAAACTATATCATTTGTCAATTATAATTTTGAGAACAGGAATAAGAGAAAGTTGTGTGAGTGTTTCACACCTGATTTTTTTTGGTAAAGAGATTGAAAGGAAATATGGATTGTTTTTTGTATTGAAAGTGTTCATTATAGTTCCTAAATATTTGTAGTTTGTTTTTTTATTGGGTAAAAAGTACATAATAAGTGTGATCCAAAAAGTTATTGAGATATACCTATAAATTGAAGCTTAATAGAACTGACGAAGAGGTTTTCTCCAATATATGTGCCTTCAGATAGTAACAGAGAAGCAAGTGAAGAGACGTTCTCAAAAGGAAATAATTTCTCCCAGTTGCTGATATCTTAAATATAATGGATAACTGACATCATTTCAAATGTGGAAAATATTACATCTTGCCTGCCAGTAACATGGTACTACAATACATGCTGATTCAGATGCATTAGCTACTTCTCTGATACTTAATTCTATCTCCCAACATGATATTGAACCAAGAGAAAAATGAATAAACAAGTTTCCAAAATGCTACATAGAAAAGAAGGAAGAGTTATTCTGATTAAATATTGAGTTTCTGGACGAGCTGTTAAGCAGAAATGAAAGGTTTTCCCAATTAATAACACTGTACTAATTGCTCTCCTATTTTTTAAGAGAGATATTTTTGAAGAATACAAATAGAAATCAAAGAAGTCACTTGGGCATTTATTCCTTCTAATTTGTGGTCACTTTGAAAAGTAAATAATTTTTTACGTCAGGTAAGTAGTTTTAAATTATTAGCTTTATATCAATACAAACAATAGAAACATGTTTGGCCTTATTAAATGTTTCTTTGGCCCCAGCCAAACCGCATTTTCCTTATTTCATATTAATCTTGTACAATAATAAAATTATCTTAATAATTATTGACCTATAGGCCTGTTATCTATAATAGACAAAGAATTGGAACAACTCCTACAAAAAAACATACGACCTATCTAGATTGTTCTAATCTCATCTTATATCATCACTTTGGCTTTAGATGCCACCACTCAACTATTCAACAGTTCCATCGTGTTATAGACACGATTAATTCTCTTGAGCGGAAGGGGTGCTGTTCTGGCGTCTTTCTAGGTGGCATTCAAGCTTTTGATCGCGTCAGGGCTTGCTTTGGAAGCTCAAGGGGATCTTTCCATTCACTCACTATCTTATCCTTAAATCCTACCTTTCTGATAGGTATTGCCCGTCTAATAGTAGGTTCTATCTCCTTCTCCTCCTCCTACCAACAAATAGAGGCAGTAATACCTCAAGGAAGCATCCTGGGCCCTGTCCTCCACATAACATTCACTGCCGCCTTACCTACCCGATCTCAAACCATTCTACGACCCTATACAGATTAGTTGCAATCCTTTCCGTTCATAAAGAACTTGTAATGTCAACGAGAAGCCTTCAATCTTATCTTTCCTTCTTGCAACATGGTTTGAAAAAAAAATCAAAACATTATTTATACTCTCAAGAAAAATTACCATGTTCCAATATATCACAATAGAATCCCTCTTCCTCATGTTAATGTTGTCCTCTACTTTGAGCTTACACTGACAAACGCCGGACATGGAAACTCCACACTAGACTGAAACGAAATTGAACAACCGCTTTAGACCGCTTAAAAGACTACTTGGCAGCAGATCTAAACAGCCATTTCTAAACATTAATATACCACCAGTTTTAAAACCTATCTGAACCTAGGGAATAGAAATTGGGCGTTCCAATATCCAACGAATCCAATCTCTTCAATCAAATATCCTGTGCACCATTCTTGACGCTTCCTAGTTTGTCACCAACCTTACTGTCCACAATGGCCTTAATTCGTTCGTGACCGACGTTACTTTCTCTTCTTGTAAGAATCTCCATAAAATTCTGTTCTCTATATAAATCCTTAAGCCAGAAATCGCTCTTCCCCAATTCTCTACCAGACAATCCTTCCTGACGTCTAATGAGTCATGGCTGAGATCGTTTATCAGCAAGAGATAGTTGGTGTTTTGGAGTACTACCTCTGAGCAACTCCTCCACTCGTTTAGCGATTTTTTTTTTAATTTTCATTTTTATTATTATTTATTTTTTTATTTTTTAAATTTAAAGAGCGTCAACATCTATGGTCACTGGCGCCCGCAGCCTTCTCAGTACACTGCCGCCTCCGGAAGGTGTTCTCTCGTTAAGCACCACACTCTTCCATCTCTGGATAAAGAGCTGTAAAGGCACTATGCAGAAAAGATCTAAAGGCAGCATTAGACTGAAACCCTGGGTTTCCGTGTGAGATTCCAGCACGCTACCATTATTATTATGAATTTGTTGGATTCAATCTTATCATATTTGCTTGTGCGCACTAGCGCGCTGTAAATATATAATAAATCTTTTAAAATATCTTTATAATCATTGCAATTTTCTTATTTTTATGACAATACTTCAAAAATACTGCTTCATTTCACATCCATATTGTCAGCCTTACACTATCACTATAAATGACAATATTTGTTCTTCAACAATGCTTGTCTAATCCAGTTTAAACTTAATTCTTTTGCCTCATTATTGAAATGAATCTCCATGAGAAGGTATGTTTTGCCATTATATAGACAATAGCTACTAAAAATAAATGCCAAACGTCACAGTAGGATGAAGAAATGGCTCCGACAACGAGAACCATTACATTGTCCTCATTTCTGAAATTAGAGCGACAGATTAAGGAGACTTCCAAAATTATCTCAGAATGAATGAGGAGACTCTTGAAAAAATATTAAGACTGTCACATCTATTGACAAGGTTCACTATCAAGTTTACGAATAAAGTGGTTTTGACACTCACGTATCTTACAACCGCAAGAAAATTTGAGATTTCAAGTTTCCAGCAGCAACGTTGCCTGCCTGTAGAAGCGCAGGAGTAATAGAAATCAGTGAGGTGCTGATGGTATATGTTCGGCTAACTTAAAGATAAGAATAATATTTATACTATATTAAAAATTATATTATATTTTTATAACATAATATAAATTTATCATATAATATATGTAATATAAAGAAAAAATTGCTATCTCCGTTTGTCTCTAAATTTAAAAAATTTGGACATTTTACCTTTCAGTACATTAGAGTTTGTTATATATTCAAATGTTTAATTAGACTTGCGAGTTTTTGCGAATTCCTTCATTACTAATTACGATTAGTGCAGAGGAAAGCATTGTATTCGTTACAGTTCTGAAAAAGAAATCATGTGAACTGCACATTTGGTTCCTTCAATCCTAAAAAGTGGTTTTTAGAAAATGGTGTTTGCCTCGAACTGAGTTTTTGTGTATATGTATGTCTTTCCTGGCGAGATTACCCGCCACACAGCCAGGGAGTTTATTAATAGCCAGGGAAATGTTCTGTCATGATATATTACATGTATTATTTGAAAGTATTTGAAAAACTTTTTAGTTCCTTATTTAAGTTTTTAGGTGGAAAATAAAATGAACACTGGCACAAAATTATAATTGAATAAAATTACACCAAACTATGATTGTTATGAAAATTATTAATTAATTATATTAGTTGAAAATCAATATTTTTTAAAATTTTCACACAATGGTTTTTGTACCAATAAACTAAAATCAGTGATTGGCCATGATATTTCCTGCAGTACAAGACCGTACTAATTCTGCTCTTTCAGGCTCAAATATAGGACACTAAAGGATGATATGGCGCCATGTTTGAGGAGGTGATTGATGGTCGCAGTGACATGCCGGGTCAGCCATTATTCTGACTCTATGCCAATAGAGTTACTAGTCTCGATTCATACAATAGCCTGAGTAACGTAGAAATCTAATCTAAAAAGTGGGCATGTCCTTCGGGCTGATTATATTAGGGAAAAATTGCTCTTTCTCTGTGTTAGTCCAGTCTATTTGCCTAGACTTCCTTCAGCTAGAATAAACTTCACATACTATCGAGGCCCTGTTGTGCGAATCCTCGTTACCCTTTCGACCCCCATGAGATTTCACCCAGTAAAACTTTACATCGACCTCCTTCACGCTATATACTGGGCTATTTATTTTTTCAATTAAAAAAAAATGATTTATGTAGTTTTTGATTATTTCTGAGCTTCTGTCTAGACCAATTTTGCTATATGCATTAATTGTTTCTCCAAATCGCGATTGCTTTTCCCAAACGCTGAACCACTGAGCCATTCTAGTGGTTTGATCAAAGCTAGTTGCTCAGCTTGAATATTAAAGCAGCGTCTATCAAGACAAAATCAACCTTAGCTAATCCTATTTCGTCCTTGTACACAATGAAAGCATTTCCGACTGCACCATCAGTGTAAATTTGCTACTATCAGGTAGACTATTTTCTAACTGGAAATCACCTACTTCAAGAGTGAAGTGCAGCCCTAGTGTTGTCTTTGGGAACAATCAATAGGATGTTCTATAGCAAAACCAGTATTTTATATGTGATACTTTTCATATCTGTACAACATAAATTATTGTTTTAAGGTTAACATAATACGCGGGAATTTTGCAATAACACATGCAGCTTCAAAAGTTATGGATTTAAAAACCTTTATTCTCTCAAGAGAATCAATTTTTGCATTCTAATTACTCGTAGACTATTACAATTTTTTACATCACTAAAATGCCAGGCCAGAATAGCCTAGCTGACGAATGGTTTAAACGTTCCTTTATAGATGGTAAGAAGGGCATCAGTGCCTTTACCAATGCTGTGTCACTACAATACTGAGTTGTGTGTGTTGTGTATGCGTGTTTGTCCATATACATAAAAGAGAAAGAGGGATTATATGTTCGTGAATAGCATTATTAAAAAAGAATAAATTGTAACAGAGTCCAAAAAAATTATATTTCAAAAATGTACCTAAGGGGTCCGATAGGTATTATTGGTAACAGTAATATGTACTTAGCTGAATAGTTTTTCCAGTTCCAGATTACAAAAGGATCATTAGGACAATAATGTGAATAGTGAGAATGGCATTTGAAAATGACCTGATTTGAAAAATCAACGATCTCATAAATCCAAATGCAACTACTTGATTTGAGTGATATTTGTCTGCACAGTAAGAGAAATTTTATTTAAGTTATAACTGTAAAAGAGATATTTAGGACAGCTTCTTATAAGAAGATTATTATAAGAAAAAAAACAACAAAAAGATATAGAGAAACAATAGAAAAGAGAGAGAGAGACGGGAGAGATAAGTGGGTTAAACAAAGATAAAGTTGTAGAGAAGATATGTTGGCACCTAATATGTGATTGGCCGGGACACAGTATGGGATGGGAACTTGGCAATGTATGTCATAGGGGAGCCGCTTACGGTAGATTGCCTTGTTAAGTCGATAAACCTGCTACCATCTTCACACACCCTTCCTATTAACTCGGTAACTGTGATTACTAGTGTTTGTATTGTATTAAGATACATTATCATCTACACTGATACAATGCATTTTTGCATCAAAACTAAATAAGACAAATTAAAAGTGTTTAAGAAAAAGTTGAAAGGAATGAATTTTAACCTTTTATTAAATAATGTCGCTTTTCTAATCATTGTAGGTATATTTCTAGGGTGATATTACCTAGGTGTAAATAAATATACATGTTTCACGCTGATAATGAAATCGGACAATTCACGAAGTGACCCACTTTTTGAACGTTTCCATAAATTTCTTGTATACTCAGTTCGTCAAATGTAATAATTTTACAAAATTCAGGAAATGTGTACACGGTTTCTGCTCATTTAATGTATTTTTATATAATAATATATTTGCTACGTATTAGATGGTTTTAATTCAGAATACCTTCACTATTTTACAAAACAATTAACTTGGTAATAAAATAGTTTATTCTATTCATAATTAAGACAACTTTTTATCTATATTACAGTTAAAAATTAAAACGATACTTCTTTGAATATTCTTAAACACGTTGACTGCCACCACCGCTTTCAGGATTCGAGTTTTTCGAAGCCAATTTGATTTATTTATACCATATTGTTAAAATCCTAATTATACTCATCACTAAAATAGTTGAAGAACTTTTTTTTTCGGAAAACAAAGAGTCACGGATAATCAATTTGGTCAGTGATTTCTAAAGTTTTTATGTAATGTTCCCCGCTTTTCGCATTGAAATTTGTAAACCCCGTTAATATTTTATGTCTAATTTTACAAAGACATATTTTTTAAATGTAATTATCTCTTTAAATATCTAAGATTTAAACACATAAACAAACTTATATTTGTATTATACCATGGAATGTGGAATACAAACAATATATATTTAATAAAACAAAATTGATTATGCTAATATGATGGATGGACCTGTGTTTTGATGAATAATTTTTTTTCAAATCGAGTTAAAAATGATAGTTTATCTCAATATCAATAATAGTGTAGTGATACTGTGCAGTATCCACAGTATCAATAATAGTATTACTATAGTATCAATTGCCTCTATCAATAACAGTATGTAAAGAATAATGCAATTTATGCATAAAAGGCACTAAATTCGTTTGCAATATCACACATTCATCAGAATCAAATATCACAAAATATGATCATAAGAACGCTAATTATTAAGAGCTAACTCTTGCGTCCAAAGAGCGAAGCATATCTCTCTACTAAACTTCCTCTCATAAAGAATTTATTTCTTGTATATTAATATTTGCAATCACTATAGTAGCAAAAAGTTTTTGGGTAAATTTTTTATTCATTTTTGTTTCCATATTAATTTATTTAATTTTTAATTGTCTTTTGATATTATGGGTTTAATTTGTACGCCCCTTCCCTTGCTATAACTCCGCGCGCCTCACAGTTTGGTAAATTGACTTAGGTTTTTAGCATACAAAAAAGTTGCTTGCGGTAGCCAACTACTAATTAACTCGCACTCTAAACATGTTCCGATGTAGAGTTTGAACTGTACAAAAAATTGGTTAGCATAAAGGCAATGTTTTGAGGTGAACATAGATTTTGTACCTTACTTAGAATAGTTGGTCCATTGTAAAGCCTTTCCAAAGAAAACTAACTTTGCAATAACTACATAAAAACAAAAGCTATTTTAATGTTTTGTTCTTTATTAAATTATTAGTATCTTTATCATCTTAGGTTAATATCAAACAGAAGTGTTGTTACACGATGCCACTTTGTTTTGTACAAGGAATTAGACTACGATGTATTGATTTATATAAAGATAATAGAGATGGTCTTTCTTTGACGTATATTCGCTGATTCTTTAAGTTGAGTTGTGAGCTCATAATAGTAAAATCTGGTTGAATAGAGAGATCGATATGTGTTCTTTGTATAACCACCGTTTAGGGAGAATGCGTTCCACTTTGTGACAGAGTGTTCAACTGGATTTTCACCTCCTTTATTTGGTTCCAGAATATTAGCAAGGCCACAACTGATTTCTTGATTAAATAATTCTTCTTGCCTGGCCCTACAAGTTCACGCGACGTGCATGGCAATATCACTAAGAATTCGTAGAGCAGTAAAACTTCGATTAATAATTTTATCGGTATAAATATAGTAATTATATATAAACAAAAGTACAGTAAATATGTGATGTTTAGTTCCACGCACAATGAAAAGTTATTTTCTACCACTGTATTTTTTTTGCTTAAATTTTCTTTTGTAAAATAGTTTAATTCTTGTCTAAATTTATATTCTGATAATTTTTTTCTGTTTATATTATTGCATTAATCTTACTGTTAGTAAAAGGAAGTATTGTAATGGTATCAAATTTTCAATATCGACTTTTCACCGGAAATATCCGTTTTGAGGTCTT
Source organism: Triatoma infestans (assembly GCA_011037195.1). Lineage (NCBI taxonomy): Eukaryota > Metazoa > Arthropoda > Insecta > Hemiptera > Reduviidae > Triatoma > Triatoma infestans. The sequence continues at coordinate 247,824 of JAAEAF010014334.1, forward strand.
CTGAGTCCAAAAAAGTCGTTTTTAGCAATTGCAATAAAGTCGTTTTCAGCAATATTTCGTTAAAGTGCCACCAGAAGACCTGAAAATAAGCTATTCGTAAAAATCGTTTAACCGGAAGTACAACTTTACTGAATAGTTTTTTCCGATTTTTTGTTATTTTCTCAGAAACAGCTCCAACGATTTTCTTTAAAATTCATATATCAACTACACGTACAAATAGCTACAACTTTTATTGGAAATATTTCTCCGGCAAAATTCATTTACGAGCACTTTTATGGAAGGGGTGGGGTGAGAGTTTCCTCTAAAGTGCTATTTCCGTTTACTATACAATTCTATCATCAAAGTTCTAAATAATATTAATTAGAATTAAATACGTTGTTGAAATTCCGAATTTGAAAAAAGTCAGATCACCGAAAGTTGCGTTTTCACTGAAAATTACTTTTCAATTTTTTGCTATTTTAGCTAAAATGGCTCCAAACATTATCTTTAAACTAGGAATGTGAATGAAACATTTCTCCTGATAATGTCATTTAATGGGACCTTTGGGGATGGGGTGGGGTTATGTTTTCCTCTAACTTGCTATCATAGTTGATTATACAATTCTATCCATCCAAACAAAATTAATTAGAAATAAATAGATATTAAATAGATTAATTACAAATAAATAGATTAATTACAAATAAATAGATTGATTAAAGAGATTAATTACAAATAAATAGATTGATTAAAGAGATTAATTACAAATAAATAGATTAATTACAAATAAATAGATTAATTACAAATAAATAGATTGATTAAATAGATTGATTAAATAGATTAATTATTACAAATAAATAAATTAATTAGAAATAAATTGATAATAAATAAATTCCGAGTTTCAAGAAAATTAGTAAACCGAAAGAGCGTTTTTACTGAACAGTTTTTCTGCGTTTTTCTCCATAATAACACCGACGGATTACTTTAAAATTGGTTTATTAACTATGAATACACAGAGACCTATCACTTTTGTTTGTAAGTTTTTTCTCGAGAAAATTCATTTAAAGAAGTTTTGAGTGGGGAAGAGTGTATTTTGAGGTTTCCTCAAAAAAAGGCATTTTATTTAGTTTTGTTTCTCCAATTAATTTTATGATTATTTGAAGTAGTTTTTGATCATCCAATTTAAACAGAAATATTTTCCGAGTAGCCTGCTTCTTTTTGTGGTCATACACTGTTTCGGGCGTTCGCCCATCAGGATGTTTTGTCAAAACAGTATAATAATACAGACTTGCACATAGCAAATTCACTTTATAGATTCTGCAACAATAACTCCATCCTCCCGCCCCCCCAAGAATCCTCCTTAAATGACTTTACCAGGAGAAATATTTTCAATAATGTTGTTGCTCTTTATATGTGTAGTTCACATTGCTATTTTAAAGAAAATCTTTGGAGCCGTATTAGATAAAATAGCAAACTGAAAAACACTTAGTAAAAACACACTTCCCGTCATCCAATTTTCTTCAAACTCAGTATTCCAAGATGTATGACTGAAATTGCTCTGTGCAAGTATGTGTTATCTCTCTGTTTTGACAAAACTCCCTAATGATGGGCGAATGCCCGAAACCGATCGCTGATCACAAAGAGAAGCAAGCTACCACGGAAAATATCTCTGATGCTTTCCATCTCTGCGAAACCAACCATAACGACCAATTTAATTTTTATTTTATAATTTAAACCAAAACATTTTCCACATTCTATTTCTTTTTCTAACCAATAATTGGATATACAATGTCTCTAGATTTTCAAACACTAATATATAACGCTTCTCACTTTTATAATTTTTGTTTAATTGAACTAATAATTAGTTCGATTCTTTTTTTTGTATGTTGTTGCGAGAAACTAGATTTTGATTGAATTAGTTCTTGCGTAAATTTCCATCTTTAAAGTACTCTTTCAGAACTTATGGACTGCGCTACATACATAAAATTAATATAATGAATAGCTAAAAACTCCAGATCTAACCAAAGTTTTTTTGAACTGAATGTTATGAATTCATTGGAGAAATATTTGTGTATGTTTAACATCAATTTTATTTTGTTCCCTTAGTATAAACGGCCAAATACAAAATGGCGGACTTCACTTGCATTCTACCTAATTCTCTTTTGCTTTCTTTTTCAATAATGGAATGAAAATGCTGAATTGTTTCTTTATAACTCACATTAATTAGATAAAACAATAAATATTATACCTTCATTTTTTTGCATTATTTTTTTATACAAATTTTTATTGCACAATTTGATAATTTATAAAATACCCATGGAGGGGAAATTAGTAAAAAAATTCTGAACTGGAGTTTTCATAGAAATAAATAGCTAATCATTATCAATAAATTATTAGCCAATCACAGGGTAGAAGTTTGGAATTATCATGTGTACCTGACTCACATTTGACACCTTCACTTCTACACTGTGATTGGCTAATTATTTCTACGAAAAATCTAGTTTAGAATTTTTGTACTAATTTTCCCTTCCTAGGTGTTTTATACATTATCAATTTTTTTTTTGAAAAAATGCAAAAAATCAAGGTATAATATTCCTTGATTTAATCTAATTAATGTGAGTTATTAAGAAACAATTCAGCATTTTCATTCCATTGTTGAAAAAGAAAGCAAAAGAGAATTAGGTGGAAATGCAAGATCCGCCATTTTGAATTTGGCCTATTAATCTAATGGACAAAATTGAGATGGCCGACGCTCTGGCAAAGATAGGTGCTGCAACCCCACTTCTAAGGCCTGAACCTTTTTTGTGGTCAGCAACCAGTTTTTCTTGGAAGAATTTAGGAAGGAGGAGGAGGAGGATGAGGCAAAGAGATCTCAACTCTGGAACTCTCTCCCCGGACTGCAGCAGCCAAGAACTGCCTGGGAAATTATAACCAACGAAGATCGGAGGCCTGTTCGCGTGCTTACGGGTTTCCTCAGGAGGCATTGTCAACTCCGAGGACACCTGACGAAGCTAGGTTTGGAAAGTGACAGCAAATGGATGGAGATTCTGTAGAGAGATGGAGGAAACTCCATTACTTCTCCTAACGGACTGCGAATAATAATAATAATAATAATAATAATAATAAATATAATTAATAATAATAATGGCATTAAGGGGAGGGATTAGCTGAGTGGTTACCGCGTTGGACTCCCATGCGGAGGTCCCGGGATCGAGTCCAGTGCTACCCTTAGATTTTTTCTTCCTAGGAGCCTCCACAGCTCTTTGTTCGGTGAAGGACAGTGTACTTGTAGCGAGAGAACACTGTCCGGAGGCCGGCAGTGCACTGAGAAGGCTCCGGGCTCTAACGACCACAGATGTTGACGCGCCTTAAATTGAGAAAAAAAATAATGGAATTAGATAACTTAATGAATAAAAAAAATTAAAACCATTTATAGTACACTTTAGAATTTGACGCAAAATACAATAGCAGCTATGTACATTTACAAACCAAAAAGAGCATTGACAGTCATCAAAAAGATTACAAGCTAAAAAATTAGTTGGCTAGGGCCAAAGAAGAAACTTTTTATTTTTTAAAAAAGTTTAAACCTTCATTTTACTATCATGTTCATATAACTCTCCATTCTTCCTTAACAGTTCCTGAGGAAGGTCACCAAAGGTGTCCGAAACGTCGAATAAACTATTTAAAAAATAAAAAGTTTCTTCTTTGGCCCCAGCCAACTAATTTTTTAGCTTGTTAAATTAACATCGGCCAAAAATAAATATTTACATTGATTATAATTATAAAATTAATTCATTTGATAAACCTCTAAAAATTAAATTCCTTAATTAAATCAAATCTATAACTCCAAGCTTGTTTGCATCCAGACTCAAAATATCTTTTTCAAAAGAAGAAAACCTGAAATTTTTCAATACTAGACAGATATATAAAAAAAAAATGATACCCGCTTTCAATCCTAATCATCAGAGTTACATAATAAGCAGATTTTAATATTTTTATCATATCGGTTAAGCATTTAGATACAACAGTTATTCACCTCTGCATTTAATAATTCAGTAAAATGGTGATGAATAAATTAATTGAGTTTGTTTGAATAAATTTATATTATTGTTAAAAGTTTTACACTGCTTCTGCCTGCAATTCATATTTAGAAATATTTGACATTCTCTAACAATTGACTGGCCTTTAAAAATATATTAATCTTACGACATTTGTTATGATCAATATCAATTAATGAAATAATAAAAACAATATTTATAAAATCCACTTCCTTTTGTCAAACAAATGAGTCACTGATAAAATGGAAAGAGAATTGTTTCACGTATTTCTCCACACTCAGATAGCTTTAGCCCATATTTCGGTTCTTTCTAAACTAAATCCTCTGAATATTCCATCATTCTCTCATATCTGATTCTACATATCCCTCTACAAGTAGCAGCCTACAATAAATCTTTCCTACCCCCATTCTACTTTACTTTGAATGTTCTCCCTGTTTGTCATGCTTCAACATCTCCTATCTTCAGCAACTCAGTTTTTCTCCACCTCCAATATGCTAATTAATCACAAATATATTTTCCGCTTAAATGCAATAATTTCAAGCATTTATTTCTTTAGTAATTTAAGTCAAACTTTAAAACCTTGCATGACTCAGTAAGTCACCAATTAACCTACATTTCTGTCCAGGGCAAAATATCATTCTAGTTGCAATATCGATACTGTCAGTGTCAGTTAAACAGAAAGATCACCATTATAGAGCTACAGAAATTTAAAGGAATACAAAGAAAAAATGTCTGTTTCAAAACCCTGTACTCTTAATGAAAATAATGTTAAAAGAGAATTTACTGCTTAAGATAGTTTACCTACGCTGCTCCCCCACATATCTGGTTCGACTACAACGACTACTTTTTATGTTATACTTTCCTGACCCCAGATAAAACATCAGCATCCTAATCAAGAACAAGCAATCATGAATCAAAAGAACACCGGCATCCTTTCTAGGTAGGTAAAAAAAAATCCTCCTTAGCAACTCTGGTCAGTAGTGTAAAATGGCTGGTACCGGGTCTGACGTACATATATAAGGCTAAAAGCACTGACTAGTTAGAGAAACAGGTAGCTGATAAATAATATAGCTACGGAGGAATCTCCATTGATTAGAAAGATCTAACCCAGGAATGCACGAGATCTCAAGGAAGGCTGCAGGCTGCTAGAAGGCTGAATGTGGAAAAGGGCCGCATCAACGGGAGATGTTTGGTTTATTGCGCTATGGACTGATTCAGCGGGTTTTGATTATCCGGGTTCAAGTCCAGGCACTGCTAGTGCACTCTCCTTTAGATTTTCTTTTCCTAGGAGCCCCTACAGCTCATGTCCGGTGATGGGCAGTGTTGACTGTTACGAGAGAACACTGACCAGAAGCTGGCAGTGCACTGAGAAGGCACCGGGCGCCAATAACCAATAGATGTTGATGCGACTTAAATTTAAAAAAAATAAAAGTCTTGAGCGAATAAGGTAAAACGATGGAGTGGAAAGGGATAAGGTTTATAGAAGCTAATAGATAGAAGGCTACTTTATAGACGAACGTTTGCTAATAGATAATAGGGTTATAGAACGTTTGCTACTAGATAATAGGGTTAAGAACGTTTGCTAACAGATATAGGGTATAGAACGTTTGCTAACAGATAATAGGGTTATAGAACGTTTGCTATAGATAATAGGGTTATAGAACGTTTGCTAATAGATAATAGCGTTATAGAACGTTTGCTAACAGATAATAGGGTTATAGAACGTTTGGTAATAGATAATAGGGTTATAGAACGTTTGCTAATAGATAATAGGGTTATAGAACGTTTGTTAATCTTTAAAAATACTTTTTTATTGTTTACTGATATTAACTTATTGTTATATTGAGTACACACTATCTCAACATATATCTCAATAATAGAAAAATATCTCAAGAAAAAAAAATCGCAAAAAGGTCAAACTTGATATCTCGGTTAAGTATCCATAAGCTCCATAGGTTACATCCACCTTAAGGTCACATCCATAACCTTAAGACGGTTTCAACTGCAAATACGTAAACCGGAAATGCAACTTTTTCTTTTGTCAAAAATCGCATAATAATTACACGTTTAAAAGCCTGTTACATAAAATATATTTGAATCAGTTTGGAAGGAAAACTATTTGGAGTTCTGGGACTTTTTGGAGATTGGGGTTGTTGCAATGTTAATCTTTTCTCTAAAGGGCCACTTCAGTGTTATGTACAGTTCTAGCACCTATATAATATTAAATTACATAAAAGCAGAGCTAGAAATCCATATTTTTAGAAAATCAATTACAAGGTGCTTCTTTACAGCAAAGGTTTCTAGGAAATTTCTCCAACGATTTTCTTTAAACTTGAATGCCAAGTGCACTTACATAACTTGGCCTGTGGGAAACAGTTTTCCAGGAGAAAGATCTGGGAGAAAAGAAACCAGGAGAAAAGAAACTCTGGGGAAAGTGTGGCGTTAGAAATGTAGTGGGCGATTGATCAAGGCACTCACTGCTGGACTAAAACTAGTCAACTGTACCTGCTGTTATAACACATTTAATTATACCTGATTTATGCTGAGTATCAACGTAACCATTTTTATATTAAGAGCTATAAAAGTTGGTTATTAATGCTGGCTGTATGTGAAAACCTATGCCAAGAGAAAAAAATAAAAAGAAAAAAAAACTTGAATAAAAATTTCAAGTTTGTAAAATATTCAAAAAGTAAAAAGCTTTTTAATTCTCTGGAATTAAAAGTTCTACTTTATTCACTAAATATTTATTTAGAAGTTTAACTATATTAACAAAAAACATAATATTTAACGCAAGAATAAAGTTCTTATCAACTCTCGTTTAGTACCTACACTCGTTAGCGCTCATGGAAGCAAACCTGAACTCGACTGAGTAAAAGTACCATTTATTATTATTTATTCTTATTTGTCTGTGGGGACCAAACCCTACGCTATCCCATGCCCCACGGGGCCCATATAGCTACCCTAAGAAAAACAACAACAAGCCGGATCTAGAACAAATATCCAGACCCGGATCTAATCCATCTAAGATTCACCGCAGTCCGGACAAATCGGACAATAACCTTACGGGAAATTAGCCTAAGCTCTTCCACAGGCATCCTATTCCGACCAAAGGTCCTAATTTCCTCACAACCTAGGCAATCAGTCCTAAGATGGGATGGGTGCTATTCCTCTGTCTCACAGACTGTACAAAAATGGATCCGGCCCATTACGACAATGTCTAGAAAAACACAGCATCGTCTCACTAATGGTCTTGTCCGGACCCCGATGAGCATTTTGGCTGCTGAAAACAGACTGAGCTCATCCATAAGGATGAATGCTGTGAAGGCTGCCATGTCTGGAAACCTGACAAACATGTGCCAGAAAGACACGACAACAGCAGGCTCGGGACAATGAAAGGGAGAGAGGGCCTAATTTGGCAAACTATCCACCTCCTCATTCCCAAAAAAATTCCCTGTCCCTGGTACCAGACTACAAGCACATCCTTCAGAGAAGAAAGTCTTCCAGTCTTTAGAACATTCTAACACACACTGAAAGTGAGAACATGAACTCACGCGCTCAGCGCAGCTTAGCTGTCCGAGCAGATACAAACACCTTTTAAGTTAGTATACGTACCCTCTCATCCAAGATACAACAAAGAATAGCATAAACCTCAGTCTGGAAGACTGTGGTCCATTCACCAAGAGCTACTGCCAAATGATCTCCGGTCTCAAAATAGATCGGAACCGTCCGTGTAACACCGGAAGTAATTATCAGGTATCACACCAGACGAACCCCATCTTGACCTATCTTCCCTAGAAGGTAACCTGACACTGTAAGAATGCTCAAAAACAAAAGTCTTCAACATTCTATCAGAAAGAAAACCTGTAACAGGAACCTTCAAAAGCATCTCGCGACGAATGGTAGAATGACCATATCGCTTACCCTGCCAAAAACCTGCCTGTTTAATTCTATAACTGGCTTTCATTGCCACAGTTTTCATTTCTACAAAGAGCAGTGGAATTCCCAATAAAGTCTCCACTGCAGCTGTTGGCGTGGTCCGCATCGCACCGTATGGCGTGGTCACCGCCAGACAAGCGAAGCGTTGAATATCCCCAACAGCAGTCCAGCGAATCTTATCTCAATGCGACGCCACCGCACCAGAGCCGCATATAACAAGCTAGGTTTAATAACCATACCATAAATCCTAAACAAACAAAAAAAAAGTACCACTTAACTCTCTTGGCAAATAAATATTTTCTGTCAGCAAGGAATAACTCCTGCCGTGTTTAGAATAGGCCTGTTCCCGAAGCGACTAAACGACCACGCTCCAGATGCTTTATCTTATGATCCAGGATTCAATAGTCTCGAAAGCAGTTCAAGTCAATGGTACTTGCCAGTGACTTGTTATTTCCCGAGTCACCTCGCCTATGAAACAAGGAAGGAATAGAAAAGATACCACGTAGGTCCTTTTGTTGCCTCTTACGATATCCTGGACGGTATCAGGCCTATCTATTCTAAACACTGGTTCTGCAGGGGTTATTGTGCACATACAGAAAATTTATTTGCTAAGAGATTTTTTTTCCTACACCATGACTTCGGTCGACTATTCAGCCATTCTACCCCCTGCGGCCCAGTATATAATTTTAGGCTACGCCGGCAAACCGATGTTTTTCGTTTAGTTGGATATCCAGGAGGCATGTGAGAACAATCTAATTGCCAAGAGAGTTTAGTGGTACTTTTACATACTTGAGTTCAGGCCCTCATGAGCTAGCGAGTGTGGGAACTAAACGAGAGTTATAAAGCACTTTGCTCTCGCGTTAATTATATTACTTTACACATAAAAAAACACACACGCACACATATTAAATATGTTTTTAGTGATTAATGTATAGGCAAACTGCAAAAACCATGGTTATCATAAAGAGTGTTTTAATTTGCTCAAAACTGGTTACGAATATGGACTTCAGTTCACCGTTATATGCATCATTTTAAGAGCTCGACAATAGTAGTAATTTCCCTTCTAGGGAAGGTCGAGTGAAAACTAAATGTAGCTTACAATATACCGTTTCCAAGATATTTAGGAAAACATAAAACTATTAGTTACTCTGTTTGTAACTAAACGGAAAATCAAGTTCGAGCTTCCTGCGTAGTTGTTTTATGCTATTCACCTCAAAAACGCACGCACACAATATATACATTTTAGTGAATAATGTTTGGCAAAAGTGCGTAAACCAGTGATGAAGTGGTGATTCAGTTACTTGATTGAATGTTGAACTTCTTTCAGTAAATTTAGTATAATAATTAGTTATACTAATCAGTTATTTAGTATAATAATTAGATAAATATAGTATTATAATTGCATTATATAACGATTGCAGAAAAACGGCTTTACTCACTATTGAGCTTAATTTCTCTCTCATTTATTATTAAATTTAACTTTCATCAAATTTAACTTTAAATTTAATATGAAAAATCATCAGTAATATGTACATTTAATAGTCACATTAAAAACAGGAATGTAGTAATTTTAAAGATCTTTCTAACGATTCTACTTTTAATCGTTTGTGCAACAATTCTAGATGGAAACACCTTCTACCCATCCACCTTCCCCACCTTCTCCCACTCACTTGCAAACTTCTCTTATATTTTAACGGATACTTTTGCGGAAACATTTGAACTTGGATGGTTGCATAGGGATAAATCGTTGTGTAATATCCGCCGCCAACAGGTCATATCAAATTTAAAATATATGACAGTAGATAGGAGCCTAAGGGAAAAGACTGATATGGATCCGTTAGCGGCGACTACTATCCAACAAGTTCATCCATGTAAATCCACATAAGCATTCATTCAGTTTCTCAAGGGGAATACCAAAGGTCTTCAAAAGTAAGTAAAAGTAATAAGTAGAGTAAAAAGGAGAGACCTGGCATAGATTGCGCAATCGCTTGGGATACCTAGCTTTCTTGACTATGACAGAGAGCGCTCCCAGTGACCTTGAACCAAAGTAGGTATAAAAAGGGGTAAATTAGGCCATCCAGCATGTTGCCTAAGTATTTTGCATCTAGTGAAAAAAAAGTTCTATATGTTGAGATTGAGCCTGTGTTATTGAGTCATGAGTCAGATGTGCCACTAGACCAGTGTGGCTGTTAGATTTTTGTTAGATAGCTTTTAATATCTCATCATTTTTCTGATTAGTTAGACAAGTATGTGGGGCGGGGATGACCTTGAAATAGAAGCTGAAACATGATAGCTGAAAGCAACGCATTACCCCAATTTCACCTATGTGATCAACAGTAAATACCATTCTGCCTACGTAATCAGCCAACAATAAGCCAACATTAACATTTAATGCGCGAGCCTGTTCCCAGAGAGAACGCAGGTTCTAAAGAGAATGTAAGGAGTGGTCAACGCAAAGTAAGCCGGCATTGTGCGAGCGCAATCTTTCGAGCTATTTGCGGCGTGGGGTGTAAAACTTCGCGTGAAGGGTAAAACGTATTCGGGAGTGGGTTCTATCTAAGGTAGAACAGTAAAAATTTGGATGAGGGGAAATTTTATTTTGAAGGGGGGTTAATATTACAACGAAGGGCCTAATTGGAGGACGGAGGGGTATCGGTTAACTAAAAATTAGAGGGAGGGGAGAGGCCAATCTATCTAAACAATTTACCTCGCTAGGGAGGGGGCTGGCGGGCACGGGGGCTTAAACATGCCATCTACACTGGTCTGGTGGCTAGCCCATGTGACTCATGACTCAACAACACAGGCTCAATCCCAACATATACAACTTTTTATTTTTTCACTAAACGGCAGCCATGGTGGATAGCCCAATTTGTCTCTACTCTGGTTCAAGGTCGCTTGGGAGCGCTTTCAGTCGCAATCAAGAAAGCAAGGTATCCCAAGCAATTGCGCTATCTGTGCAGGTCTCTCCTTTCTAACCTACTAACTAATTTTTCAGATGGGCTTTACGTCCAACTACCGATCAGATGTCGTGGACGGAGGCGTTTAGCAAACATACTTTACTACATATTAATCATATTAATCCAATAAACAAAATCCAAGACCAGTTTGAAAATCGAATTCAGTACTTCAATATAACTCAGCTTAGTCCACGCCCACAACAATTCTACTATCGCAGCGCCTAAAAGATATCTAAAGTATCAAATAATAAATTTTTCTGTGGTATACAGAAACTGAATATTAATAACGGCCAAACACATTAATTTTTAATAATAATTAGTTTTAACCTATTATTGAGTTAGTTGCGAAAACTGATAAAATTGTCCAGTAAAAGCGTAGTTTTGGTCTTGACTATAAACTATGAGCGGTTCCTACAGTGTACCTTAAAAAGAATATCATGTTCCAGAGGGTACTTTTATGTTTGAATGATTTCGACGCATTCATGCACATGCACAAAAACACACACACAAACCATTCGCTAAATTTTGAAAAAAAAATTAAATTCGACATGTTTCCATCAATTTCCCTTAACAGCAATATGAGAAAGTAAAAAGAAATTAACTAATTTTGACCTTTAAAATTTTCCGGGTTTATGAAAATTTTGTAAAAGGACAAAATTTAAAACAAAAAAATTTTTGATAACAATAAATACAATTTTTTATATTTGCTTATTATATTTTTCCAAAATTCAAATAATAAGAACAAGATGAAACAAGACTCTAGGGGATCAACGTAAATATATTCGGAGAAAAGTTGAGCCAGCTGTGTGTACCAGTATATGGAGAAAAAATAAGGGAAAAAAATAAAAAGAAAGAAAAGTAACATGAAATAGAGTCATCCAAGGGTAAGATCACTTGTCAGAAAGAAGGAAAGTAGTATAAGATGGTATAAGGAGCGTGTGCTGAGGGGAGGGGGGAATAGCAGTATGCTGGTAGTAGCTGCTGGTGGTGGAGCAGTACTGGTGCACTTTATTGACTAAAGGAGTAATGTGTATACTAGCAGACCCAGGTGCCACAGGTTCCCAACTACACCAAACCTGGGATAGCAACACCGTCCTCACCACTCACTACTGCGGCCCACTATAGCGTTCTCTCTCACTTCTCTTCACTCTCTCTCAGCTCTGCCCATACAAACTACTTCCCCTCATAGTATGGCCTGTGAATTAATTATGAATTCAAGTCCACAGAATTGAAGTGAACGTGAACTGGGTGTCCACCACTATATATACAACTCTCCAGCAAATAGAAAATGTACATGATTAAGAAATAGTCGCTCTGATAGCCAACCGTGTGGGTATAATTCGTTTTACGCATTTATAGAAACCGATGCAGGAAATGAATTCCTTAGATAGACTCTTCGTTAAACCACATTTTTACTCAATAAGACTTCTTTCTATAAAACTAATGCAATATAATTTTAAAAATAAATGAAGCTATCCATTGGCTGTCTATGTCTATAATTGATTTTTTAGAAATTATATCTATAGGCATATTAAGGAAAACTAAGGGGTAATACAAATTCTAATCAAAAACTCACACCACCCTTTCTCTTATTTCAATTTGGCAAATTTTCTTTTAATATGGAAATTTAAACTTGCATTCAGTTGTCTTAACATAAAAACAGAGTAGTGGCGGTATTTGTTGGTTGAACTGATTATATTACACAGCACCAATAACATTGGAACAACCCAAATAACAATTAGTGTCTAATTTCTTTTCCAGGAAAATATTGGAAATAAAGTTATAAGTTTACGCCTATGTAATATTGCATTCCAACTTTAAAGAAAATTCCAAGAATCTAATTAAATCTAATTTTAACCTTCGGTAAAGTCGCCTTTCCAGTTATCCAATTTTCTTCGAATCTGGAATACAAAGGTGCCCTAAAATTTTATAGATTGCAAAACCAAATTTTTTATTGTACACTTATACTTTAGAACGGAGGAAAGAAGGGCGTGGATTCTTTGGAGGGACTGTTTGAGCGGATAAAACAAGCGTTTAGAGAAGATTGTATAGAGAAAGCTCAGTCATCTACTTTTCATTGCCTTTATAAAGATTTGAGGTTATGTTTGGATAACCATTATATGACTGATAACAATAATACTTATTCAATAAGTAATATATTTAGAGCGAGAGGGCAGCTTCTTAAGTTAAATTACACTGTAGTTCGTACGGAAGCACAACATTACTGTTCAATGTGTAATATGAGGGCAAAAGAGGATGTGATTCATTTTATAGCTGTTTGTCCAATTCTGAGGGAATTTAGAGTCAGGTGTTTTGGCAAAGGGCAATTAAGTACAACAGAATTGATGGATTATTTAAATGGAAAAGATTGGTCGGTATTAGATAGATTTATTCGCTCAGCTGGTAAATACAGAAAGATGCTGATTGAGCAATTTAATTATTAAGTACTTTTTTTGTAGTAAATAAAGGGAATTACTAGTTTGTGTTGAGTGTCAATTTGTATACAGAAAGAATTTTTGCTTTTATTGATATTTTTCCAATTGTTTATTATGTTTATTATTGTTTATATATGTTTATTAATGCGTGTAGAGTGTTTTGTATTTTCGCTACAAGGATCTGTACTTATTTATTTTGCTTTATTTTATTTTATTTTACCTTTTTATCTGTTTAAAAATCTTAAAGAGCAACTCTGCAGATGGCCTATGGCCATGCATATTGTTTTCTTCTGTATTTTTTTAATGATGTAAAATTGTAATAATTTATCATTAATAAACAATTTATTATATTATATTATTATTATTATTATTATTATTATTATTACTTTAGAACGGCGGTTCTTATATATTTCAATAGTTAAACACCTCATTAAATTTCAAAATTCAAACACGCAACCTCTCGCAAAATTTGTTCTAGTTATTAAAACCACTTAATGCTGTATGTGGAAATAATATGATCATTGAAATGTTCAAACTTGAGTTATTACTGGTCAATTTTACGCTTTGATAACGTTCTGACTTTGCAAAAAAATGTTTTCTAGCGTGTACTCTGTTTGAGGATGACTTGTGTGAACAAAATTTATATAGAAAATGAAAAAAAACACTCACACATAACTTTCTCTTACTGTGAAATGTCAAAATTTTCTTCACACTTACAATTCTTATTAGTGTTTAAAACTGTCGGCAATTTTTATGGAGAAAATCACAAAAAAAACTGTGAAAAACCTATTCAGTAAAATCGCACTTCCGTTCAACCGATTTTCTTCAAACTGGGAATTTTGCAATCAGGGAATAATTCTAATTAATATTATTTAGTTGACAGAATTGTAAAACACATGATAGAACTGAAATGGCACTTTATTGTGGCCTAAAAGTGCCTTTAAATGAATTTTTCCGAAGAAATTTTGCAAATAAAAGTTGTGGCTCTTTGTACGTGTAGTTTATATATTAAGTTCAAAAAAAAAATTTTTGAGAAAATAAAAAACTGAAGAAATTATTCACTTCCCGAAGAAGAATTTTACCCGAAATCTTTGCGTCTCTACATCCGTTTAGGTACTATCACCACCACCATCGGTGGGTTGTAGTACCTAAACGGTATACCAAGTTTAAGCTTCCTGCAACTCTTCGTTTTTGAGATATTTTTTTCACACACATCCACACATACACAAGACACATACACTTACAGACTATTTTCTAAAAAAATTACTTTTTTGGATTCAAGGGACCCCTCAAAACGTGTATTTCCGGTGAAAACTCAATTTCGAAAATCTGGCATGATCGCATGCCAGTAAAAAAAATCTAGTAAGATCAAATTTTATATTCGTTTAGGGACGATCGTCGAATTTGACGAGAATTCGATCAAAATCCATCAACTGGAGGAGAAACCATACAGATTTTTAGTTTCTCTTACTGTTAGAAGAAGTATTGCGATTGTCTCAACTTTTTGAAATTGTGTTTTATAGTAATACATGTTTCAAGGGTCCCAGAGTACGATAAATGTTTTTAACAAATTGTCTGTGCGCGTGTATGTGTGAACAAAATATCTCAATAATGAAAAATCTGAGCAGGAAGCTTCAAATTTCCTATTCCGTTTAAATAACACCATCGCATCTGACAACGAAGATTACGGTTAAACTTCATCAACCGGAAGTGCGACATTACTGAGTGTTATTTTCAGTTTTGTGCGATTTTCTTCAAACTTCACATACTATCTATACACATATAAATGCCTAGCACTTTTGTTTCAAACTTTTTTCCGGAAAAATTGATATTTTGAGGATGATTGGGGGGGGGACAGTAAGTTATGTAAGTAATTTATGTTTTCCTCTAAAGCAGGGGTTATCAATCCCGAGCCCATTGAATTCTTTCAAAGTATCCGATACTCCAAAAATTATTCATGTAGTATTAAATTTCAAACATAAAGGCCCAACTTGGAATATGTTTTATTCTGGGAATAAACAAAGGAAAATTCAGTTTTTGTTAATTTTTAGCCAATTTCCAAAGAAAAATTTATTGAATTGTCCTTATACAGTACTGAAAAAGCTGTATAACATAATAACTGATGATCTAAAATTCAGCTGCTGAGAATGAAGTTTAGTTTTCAAACATAAAGTTCCCATGGTCCCTAAGGAATGTCTGTTGTGTTCCCAGTGGGGAAGGTGGTTAACTTTAGCTTCATATAGTACGCAATCCATCAAGAGATACCCATGAGAATTAGCCCACCATTTACCTCAGTGAGATCAACCATCAGAATCAACAGTTGGTATATTTTTTTTTTCTTTTTTTCTTTTTTTTTTTTTTTTAATTGAGAAAATAAAATTTCTATTAAAAACAACAAGCATTTAAATTCTATCAATAATCTCTTTTAAATAAAACATAGGTACTTTTCAGTGGGGGGGGGGAGAGGGAATTCAATTATTTATTTTATTTACCTTCTCTTACACTATTTGTTATACACGCATTGTTCCAATAATACAACAACAAAACGTCGTGAAACACTCACACGACTTTCTCTTTACTCCCCTTAATACAGTTTTATTATAAAATAACGAATTTTCATTAAATTTCAAATTTGTCCTTAAATAAATTATACGTTGGTGGGGGGAGGGAGTGCCAACCTACCAACAGAGGGAGCTAGAGAATGATTACATTGTAGAGAGCCAATAACACTGAACACACATATTTCAATTTTAACGTCTCAAATTCTCGAAAAACAATTTTCTTTTAAAATGTTACAGATAAAGAAATGGATTTATATCTGTACAGTTAATATACCAATTTTAAACGAAATCGTTATAGTCGTTTTTCGAGAAAAATTCCAAAACCTATTCTGTAAAAATCGCACTTCCGGTTAACAGATTCTCTTCAAATTTGGAATTCTAGCAATGTTAATAATAATAATAATAATAATAATAATAATAATAATAACAATAATAATAATAATAATAATATTATAATAATAATAATAATAATAATAATAATAATAATAGGTTTTTCACAGTTTTTTGTGATTTTCTCCATAAAAATTGTCGACAGTTTTAAACACTAATAAGAATTGTAAATGTGAAGAAAATTTTGCCATTTCACAGTAAGAGAAAGTCGCGTGAGTGTTTCGCATTAGATTTTTTTTGTTCACACGAGTCATCCTCTATTGAAACGTCCGCTCCATTATCCAACAAGAATTTTAAGCCAATTTTCTTAGCTTTTATAAACGGCTGTCTGTGCACACGGTAGCTGAATGACCTCTGATTCAAATACCGTTTGGAGTTCTCCTTTTAATTAACTTATGATAAGTGGCAATAAACACTGGAAATATAAACAGTGATGAACAGAATCATCCCTCAAAACATCCCTATATAACAACAAATAAATAGAAATTAGGTGAAATTAGAAATAATGTTTCAGAAAGTGAACAGGATAGAAACAAAAGCTTTATTAGATACACAAACTGTATTAGAGAGGTCTCAACAAAGTAGCCCGCAGCGCTCATGAGTCCCTTATCTCGATGTAAGAACGAAGAATAAACAAGTGAAGTGCCTGCAGAGACACTAATCCAATACATGGAATATTTAAAGTATCTTTTCCTGCTGTTTACCAATATATTGGCGTGCAATAAATTTTTTTATTTGGATTGAAATGATTAACAACAGTGCAGTTTGAATTCTGGTTATCTAAATTTGTTAATAAATAATAAAGGTAAAACAAAAACCTGAGTGGAATCAACTAAATATTAACAGTTACACATGTAGAGAGAAATCTCTTAAAATAAATAAGACAAACAAACTCAAGGATTTATAAGTTGTTAAGTCTTAAACCAAAGGTCTAATCGAGAAGTTACATCCGTTCCATTACTAACAGCGAAAAGTTGTTTGAGACCATTACTAACAGCAAATCTAAGAACAAGTTTTTCAGGGTGACAGGCGGACTACTTGTAACATCTTCTGTCTTAACGTACAAGCATTGAAGGAAAAAGAAATCCTTTCTCTAATGTAAAATATATCAAATAAAAAAAATTAATAAAATAGTAAAAATAAAATAAAAACTCTGGTGTGAAACACTCACACATCTTTCTCTTACACTAGTTTTCAAAATTGTAATTGACAAATTTTATTGTTAGTACACCAAGTTTAATGAATTCGTCGGTGTTTTATGGAAAAAATCGCGAAAACTAAAAAAAAACTATTCAGTAAAAACGCACGTCCGATTTACTAATTTTCTTGGAATTTTGGCAATCAATTTATTTCTAATTAATTCTGTCTATATGGTTGAATTGTATAATCAACTTTAGCAGGCACTTTAGGGGCAAATATAACCCAAAAGCCCCCTCAAATAAGAATACCCGTTGAAATGTTTCAAATAAAACTTGTAGCTCCTTATATCTGTAATACACATACTTAATTTAAAGAAAATCTTTGGAGCCGTTTTAAAGAAAATAGCAGAAAACTGAGTAATACTTTTTTAAAAAAACGCACTTCCGGTGATCTGATTTTTTTTCAAACTCAGGATTTCAACAACATATTTAATTCTAATTAATATTATTTAGATGATAGATTTATGAAATATACTGAAATAGCACTTTAGAGGAAACCTAACCCCAACCTTTCCCCCAATAGTACCCTTACATGCATTTTCCCGGAGAACTATTCCAGAACAGGGGCCGCTTATTAAATAAAGTCGTGATTGTGTTTCATACTAATATTTTTATTTCCCTTCCAAAAATTCATGTAATTTCATTTTTAGTCGCTTTTATGTGAACCGTTGTGGCTGTTTTCGAATAAGTGAGAAAATGAGGCCAAGACTTCATATACTAAATTTATACTTTTGGAAGTAGGTAACTCTATTTATAGATTATTAATTTACTAGAAAAATCGGCAGCGAAATCATTAATGTTTAAAGTACGCATTAAGTACTTTGATCCCTTGTACTAACAACGTCGTGTATCTTGGGATAACTCTGGACAACGAATTGAACTTCTCGACATACTACCTACAGGATAAAATGAAATCCGGAAAAATGACTACAAGACTACTTTTCCCGTTAATCTTAGGCGACTCAAAAATTACTAAACATAACAAACTCCTACATTATAAAGTCACCTTCAGACAATGTTACACCACGCTTCCTCTGCCTGTAATCTGACTGGTAGCAGTAACATTCCAAAACATATTTCTGAGACTTATGGAATTACCATGGCACCCTAAAATCGCCCACGTCCACGAAAATCTTCGTTAATCCCAACTCATTTTTTCAGCCAAAGTCGTCTTTGGCAGAAATTCCTCTCCACTCTAGACTGTCATTCCAATCCACTTTACCGCGAAATAGCCCATCTATGATCCTTCCATTCATTACAGACACAAAAGATTAAAGCATATACATTCCTTATCCCTACATCCCGAACAAACAAGTTTTAAGAGGGGTATAATGGTATAATTGTACATTGGTATTACTGTACGTTCTTATTGTATATTTGTATGTATTTATCGTTAATAAAGCTATTAAATTACGCATTTCTGCAGATTGTCATTGGCAAAATAAAGTCAAATATTATAATTTATCAAAATATCCAGGCAGTAATTTTAACAATATCTTTCATTAAATATACAGGGAAAATGTTATCGGACAGAGCAGTAGTGAAATATGCAGCACCTAATGAGATATTAATAAGAAAACTTAATAATTTAAATGATTCCGTACTAACATCAAGGTACTGGCAAAAGAAGAAGACACCTCTTATAACTTCAAGTTTTGCGGATAATACCCCATTCTTCGTTACTCTGCAAAAGAATTCTCAATTGCCGTCATTTTGTGTTGACTATCAGGTTCTAAATCAATCACTGCAAATTTATTTCTTCGGCCAGCCGGCAGATTTTCAGTATTCCGATAAGTATGTACTTGAGTACGTGTATCAAAGAAGTATACGACATCCTTTACTGAGATATAAGCTATAGCCGCAGCCCTGAACTACGCTTTAGTTTCAGGTAAATTGGATCGTTTAAACGGACAGCAAAAGCTCTCTTCTTAAATTGAGTAACTGTACTAAGAATTTGAATTTCAACCATATTGTCAGTGAAATTTGAATAAGTGTTACTCAGCTCTCAACTAAAGAATGTGCAGTCTGCTTTGTGTGGATCAAGGCACATGCAAATATATCGGGAGATGAGCGGGCAGACTCGTTTGCGAAACAAGCTATTCGCTATGGGATGATCGTTAACAGTAAAGCTCCCACAAGTGACTTATTTCCTTATCCTAAAAGGAATATGGAATGTTTGGCAAGGTGAATATGAGGAGTCTTTAAAGGGGTTACTTTGTAAATCCATAAATCCTGAAGTTCATAGAAAGCCTATTAATAAGAAACATGTAAGAATAATTTGCGGAATGCGAGCTAATAACGGTCTATGTAAGGCTTACTGCTCCTCCGGATTGGCATATCAGAGAACTCGCAATGCAACGAATGTGGAGAGACGGATACGCTAGAACATTTAATAATGATTTGTCCCGGGTATGGGAAAGAAATAAAAGTATTGTTTACCAAAATAACTGAAACGTTTATAAACCCCTTTAATTATAAAACAATACTGCAGGCACCAACTTTAGAGTTGTATAATGCCATATCTAAATTTTTAGATTCTACAAATAGAAAAGTGAAAGGATTGGATAAGTAGAATATTAAATGTTAATGCCAAAAAACAAAAACAAAATAATATACAGACTTTAATAATAAAATAGTAGAATAGGTGGAATTTAGAGTTGAAACAACAGTGACATTCCAACAGATAAGATTGAACCTTATAATTAATCTAGGATGGTATTAAACTGTTTCGTTATCACTGAAAACAAACACGGTTGCGTGAATCCATTCCATTTATTTACCTTCGCCAGTATGACACTATTCTCAACAAAATTTCTTATAATTCTTATTTTGGATTTTAATTTCAAATATTCATTTAAAGATTCATAGTTTATCCATTAATATCCAGTTTAATATATGTACGTATCCGTACATTGATGACAGAATCATATACACATACATGCTTGCATTTTAGAGAGGAAAGCTTAAAGTTATTTAAACGCAATTTGGATCAGAGAAATTTTTATATTCTTTTGAACGAACTAGTAGAATTTTGGGAACAGAAGCATTAAGCTTTCCTCTAAGTACCAATTTCATATACCAAGCTATATATACCACTTCTACTACCTACTTAATATTAATATGCATTAGAGGCCTTGTTACAATCTCATATTTGAAGGAAATATGATAACCGGATGTACGGAAAAGTTGTTTCTTTTTTTTTGGAATTGTCTCGAAAAGAACTATAACGATTATCATTAAACTTGGCCCGATGCTAACTGCGCAGATATAAAGCAATCATATTTCTCAAAAACTTGATTTTAGGCAGTTCTGCAGAATTTTTAGGGTTTAATTTCAATGTTGTATAGGTTTAGTTCAATATTATTAGCGCTCTCTTCTGGAGTGCAATTATTTTTCTATTACTCCTCTATATTTATGTTAGGGCAAATTATTAAAATTGAAGTTTAAAGAAATAAAATTGTCATTTTATATACAATTGTATTAAAGGCAAACTTAGAGAAGAAAGCTTAACGTGTTTTATCCCCGAAACCTCAAAAGTGTGTTTTCTTGAAAAAATGTTGCCGATAAAAATGACAGGACATCAATATGTTTAGTTAGCAAGCAAAGTTTAATGAATATCATAGGAATCATCTCCGAGAAAATAAAAAACTCGTAAAGTCATATTTCCTGTTAATGTATTTAGGTTGAAATTTTCGTGTCGGTTTCGAAGGTGTTATCAAAACGGAATAGCAAGTTCGAGCTTCCCGAGATAATCGGTTTTTGATAGATTTATTTTTGAAACAAAAAACTTCCAAACATATATTTCGTGTGATAGGTTTTGAAAATTAGGCACTATCATGTAACACTGCCTTCTTATGTAACAGAACAAAGTAAAAACCGTAGTGCGTTTTCTTTCTTCAAAGCAATTTCTTTCAGACTGCTTTGCATCTTTCACCACCTCATGAATTTTAACTAATATATCATCACTAATATAAGCTCTCGGTAAAACTATACAAAACTGGAAAACAAAGACCTGTACAAACAATCAACCGACAATAGAAAATATAACGATAAACTATAGTACAACTTTGCCTGATAAAGAGTATGAACTCGACTTAATGAAGAGATCTATAGAATTAATTATTTAGAAGACCACTTGCTATATTTTAATAAGCCAGAAGGAACTAGTTGGAAACTAAGTTCAACTATCAGCTTCATCAGATATGACTAACTTTTATGATCTCTTGTCAAATTTAATCAAGTTATCTAAAACTAACTTATGAAGTTAGAAATGGTTACTATTATAGTTTTACAGAAGAGGATTTGTGCTCTGCGGAACTATCCACAACAATATGAGGTGGTAAACATTATTGTCTTTATTTTCGTTAAACCTTTTAGAATTTATTCCTAACGGTCCTTTTAAATTTATTTCAGTCTATCCCTCCACATCATCCTGACAAACAAGTCTCCGTTCCGCAGTCCTCTACCCGTCAACTGCTCTTCTATCTCTTTCTCCTATCTAGGACTGATCTTCCTCATCATCAGTTCCTCTGAGGGTCCATTTCTAACTCTCTCATCTTTCCAGGGGCATTTGTCCGGATCTCCGTACCATTTCCTTTCTTTTTGCCATTCTTTCCTACATAGTACTGTATGTATCTCTGCGAGCACCTTCCTAGTAGTGGTCCATGTTTTGGCTCCTTATGAAAGAATTTCTTCAAGTATCATGTAGAATATTCGTTGTTTTTTTTTAATTTATAGGGTATTCTTTCAAATTACCAGGCGGAGAATCCTAACTGCCTTTCGAACCTGACCACTTCCATGCACCTCGATCTACGGGTCACCGAAAGGACCTTCCAGGAAGGCAAGAAGATATGGCTGTATAACCCGGTCCGGAAGAAGGGAAGGTCTCCAAAGCTTCAAAACGATTGGGAAGGACCTTATTCAATCATCTCAAGGCTCAACGACCTGGTGTACCGAAATCCAACGAACGCCCTGATGCAAACCGAAGGTCGTACACCTAGACCGGTTACTGCCTTACGTCACCAGCGATGTTTCTGTTCGGGACGAACAAATCTGAGAGGGAAGCAGTCTGAGCAGCCATTAGTGCCATCTAGGAGAGAAAGCAGGCAAAATTCTCCTGGTGGCCGCTGGGAAGCGCTAGCGGGGCGCTTCTAGGTTTTTGTAGAATGTTCTATAGCGGTATCTCACGTTCTACCGCGCCCTAAAATATTCTACAACCTTCCAGATCCTTCTCCATGGGGTATAAAAAGAAGAAGAACAGTTCGAGTGAATCAGTCTGGTTCACTTAATAGAAGTGAATAAAATGTGAACTGAGAAAACTTTTGTTGGTTTATACACAGTGTTTAAGTGTGTTATTTGTAATTTATCGTGTTGAACAATAATTCGGTGTTGTTAGAAGTTTAGTGTCTTTTATATAAACGAACCCACTTAGCAATTAGTTGCAGCTAGTAGCTAGTTTGGAAAAACGTTACAATATCTTCTGCAAGTAAGAGATGCTATCCTCTTTGAATATCTTCATTGATCCAATCAACAGTTATATCCAGAAAGCTTCTTCGGCAGCTTACCAAATACTTTACATTTTTAAAGATATTTTTTAGAAATCTTAATTCTGAATAAAAAAAATATCTATTTATTTGCAGAAATAACTATGGATTCTAATTTCAAGCCAAGATTGGAAACATTAAGATCCAGGAATATTTTCTAAACTGTTCCGTATGTATAATAGACTATAAATTAAATGTAGTTGACTAAACTAAGAAATACAAGAAAAATTGAAGAACGTTGAAGAGTTTTTGAAAATTTGGCGAAATCTATTTAACAAAAGTCATATTCCTATTGATGAATTTTAACCGAAAATTATGTTCGGTTTGATCTGTTAATGGACAGAATATAAATTTTAAGTTTCCTGCGTTTTTGTTTTTAAAATTGAAAAAAAAAAAAAAATAAACACCTACTAGATTGATGCAAACTTTTTTCGTTAATGGATTTCGAAAGTTTTCACTAGAATTTAAGTTACTAGGTTTACGAATTCAAATTGTGCATTTTAGTATTTACAAATGTATGTATAAATAAGGGAAGGAGCCAAAAAAACTTAGTTATCTTCAAAGGTAATGAAAGGAAATTGTGGGTTCATTATGAATGCGTTCATTTTCATTTATTATTATGAGAGTTTTCATTTAACGAAAAGTTAATGACAGAAGATAGGTACTACTAATCGTAATTAATAACTTTCTTAGTTTGTATTAGTGGCCTGACTTGTACTCTTTTGAGCCGTACATTATTTATAATTTGCAATATCTCTCATGAAAAACTTGAAGTTTAACTTTATTAACTAGTAAAAAACTTTACTCCCTAGGCACCTACATTTTCTGTAAAGCATCTATCGTTGAATGAACTTCCGTTGCTACAAGTTTAGTGGAAAGAAAAATGAACTCTAAGAATATACATGGCAGGTAATTTTTTTTTTCTTAATACTTTATTGATATTTACAACTGTATGTATAATACAATAAGCAAAAATGATAAAAGAAAATAAAGACTTGCGCACATGTGAGGGACATTATTCAGTAATAATGTCACTTAATGTTTACTTAAGTAATTTGATGTTAAAAAAGTAAGTATTTTCGCTACAGGCGTTTCAGTCGGCGGGGAGGACTACCTGGAATGTGGGAAGAGGTCAATTGTAGGACGAGAGGGTTAGGATGAAGGAGGAGAGATCCATGGATTTTTTTGTAACGGGAAAATATCATTCCAGTTATGAAAGGGATTTTTAGGTCGTTGTGTAAGGATACGTAATATGGAGCTTGGGTGATTTTGCGGAGGATTTTGGATTGGAGGGACTGGAATCTTTTTGAATTGGTTCGCTTGGTTGAGCCCCAGACTTCAGGGGGCAGGTAATAGGGAAGAAAGTACAAGTTATGAAAAAACAAATTAAATAGCAAATTAAATTGGATAAGAACCTTTTATTCTATAGTTTGCGGTGAACTAATAAAATAAGAATAATACATTTAATTATTAAAAGAATAAGCGAAAACAAATCGGCCGAAACTTACATGCCTCTGTGTACATTTTTATTAAACTGGACACTTTTCTCACTCAGTCTAAAGGAAAAGACTTAACAATAGAGCGAAATATTAATCATACGAACCATTCTGCAAGGAGCAGTGAAGTGAGTGTAATACAGTGCAGTAAAAATAATCCAAGCTTTATTTTGTCGCGAGACAATAGAATGGGAACAGCTGAGTCGACAATACTTGTATTAGATAGCCAACATTGCCTGTGGTAGATGTGAGCAGGACAGAATAGAGAATATAATTTAGGAAAGTGAAGAAATAAACTAGTAGATGCACTGAATACTGTTATAGTGAAATAAATATAATATAAAATGCAGGACCGGATCCACGTTTCTGGCCACAAAAGAGAAAGGGCCAAGGAAGAAGAGAATTAGGTTCAAAGAGAGCAAGAAATTCATGCTGTGAAGTCAACGAAACAGACAACACAAGCAAGATAGATTACAAACAACGGCAACAGGCTCCTGAAGCAAGAAGCTAGCATGAACAAACAGTGCAAAAAAAACGAACAATCTGCACAGACAGGTATCCATGACAGGAAGCCTAAGAAAATTCCCCATTATTCTACAGTAATCAGCCTAATCGGCGGGGCCATTTAGGACCTTTCTCTCTAATGAATATTGCACGTGTATCTGTATTAAGTCGTTAAATATAACTATTTTTTTATCAGTATGAAATAATTGTTTCTACTGCATATTCACAAGAAGATGCAATAGAAGAGAATATAAAGTTATATACATATATGTTGCAACTGAGGAGTGTTTTACACAACTGGAGAGAGGAAAATCTTCTGTGCATTGTAGATAGCGCTAGTAGTGATATACTATGTATATAAGAAGGTAGAGAACAACCATAAGGTAAGAACTTTAAAGAACTGCTAGCTAGTAATGGTCTGCATTTTACATGTATATGTAAACAAAAGGCCCGGAGTGCTATAGCACATGAAGTACACATCTCTACAGACCTCTTCTCTGGTACACATTACTATAACCATTTTACCTCCTTCACTTTGCCGTACAACCCCTGTCATGTTTACTATTTATTTTTCTTACAATATTCACAAAAAACATCTAACACGACTGTAGATACTTCCCCTTCAGTACAAATAGAACGTATTGCACATGTATTTGCAATAAGTTTGAAAATGTAATTCTTTTATTGCCATAGTGGCTTTAAAAAAATATCTATACTAATATATCTATAAATAATATTATTTATATTTTCTGATATTTATTTTATTGCTACATTAACTAAAAAATATGTATATTACTATTCTCACTAAATCCACTTTTTGTTCCTCCTAGTCACTGTAAGAGGAAGTATTGGAATCGTATCAAAGTTTCTAAATTGAGTTTTCACCCGAAATATTTTGGTGGAATTTCACTGTGTGTACGAATTTTTTTTTTTTGTGTGGAATATTCTGTTTTAAAAGTGCAAAAAAATCAAGCAGTAAACTCAAACTTGAAACCGTTTTAATACGCTTTTGCAAGTATTACTTGTTAAGTCCAAGGTACAAGTAATACTTGGTAGGTCCAAGGTCCAAGTACTACATTCATTTAATAAGAAGGTTCCAGTCCAAGTCTATCAAGCAAATATGCGATTTTACTGAACAGTTTATTTTTGTCATTTTCCTGAAAATGGCTATAACGATTTTCCTCAAAATCGCATGCTATCACCACAGATTTATTTGATGCAGAAACTTTTATCAGAAAATTTATTTTTGGAGTTTTCTGAGAAGTTGCAACGTTGAGCGATTCTCTAAAATGGATATCATTCCATAATCATTGCATCTATAGTTCGGCCAACTCTATATTACAATATTAAAAGTATTGCTGGAATTTCAAATTTGACGAAAATCGGTTTGTCTGGGAGTTCGACTTTATAAATTAGATTTCCGAGATTTTAGACATTTTATTGAAACTTCTCCAACGATATTCGTTAAACTTTAAATACTTACTGCACTGATAAAATAATATCGCTTTTATCTGAAAATTAAAAAAAAAAAAATCTTGTCTTTGGACATATATTTCACATTATTCGGGTTTAAATGTAGGCGCTATCTACAGGGCTGCAATATAATCATATTCTAGTACAAATATTCTAGTTGCTGAGTGTAGAGTAACAGCATTTAACCTCCTCACCATTACATTCATGTCAAGGACAATTTCATGCAAAATTCCGAATTTGAAGAAATTCGTCATTTACTGAAAATGGCTATAACCATTCGTGCGAGTGTTTCACAACAGTTTCTTTTTATTTTTTGGAAATTCTTTTTTAATTATACCGGCATTTCCCTTCTATTGTCAAGGCCGCCGTCTTACCAAATACTTCTACTTTCTCTTACTCCTAGTCAGAGGAAGTATTGTAATCGTGTCAAATTTTCGATATCGAGTTTTCACCGGAAATATCCGTTTTGAGGTCCCATAAGTCCAAAAAAGTGGTTTTAGCAAATGGTGTGTGTGTATGTATGTATGTATGAATGTGAACAGCATAGCTAAAAAATGAAAAACCGTAGAAAGTTGGTATCCCGTTTAGGTATCACCATGGGATCTAACAGTACGTTATCTTTTAATATTCCTCAACCGGAAGTACCACTTTACTAGTTGCTTTTTTTACGTTTTTGCGATTTTCTCAAAAATGGCTAGGACGATTTTCTTTAAACTTGGAATATTAACTACTTGTACAAAGCGTTACAACTTTTATTTGAAACATTTCTCCGGGAAAATTCATTTAAGGGCACTTCCGGGGGAGGGGTGAGGTTTGGTTTTCATCTAAAGTGCTATTTCAGTTTATTAGACAATTCTGCCTTCTTAATAATGTGAATTAGAATTAAATATGTTGTAGAAATTCCGAGTTTGAGAAAAATCGGATAACCGGAAGTATGTTTATTTTAACACTTTACTAAATGATTTCTTCACTTTTTCGCGATTTTCTCATAAATGACTCCGACGATTTTCTTGAAACTTCGTATATAAACTAAACATGCAAAGATCTACATCTTTTATATAAAACACTTCTCTGGGAAAATTCATTTAAGGGCACTTTTAGGGAAGGGGAGAGGTTACAGCTTCCTCTAAATTGCTACCATAGTTGATTATACAATTCTATCATCCAAACAAAATTAATTAGAAATAAATAGATGGCCAAAATTCCGAGTTTTAAGAAAATTAGTAAACCGGAAGTGCGCTGTTACTGAACTGTTTTTTCAATTTTCGACGAATTTCGTTAAATTTGATACACAAACTATTATAACATTTGTCAATTATAATTTTGAGAACAGGAGTAAGAGAAAGTTGGGTGAGTGTTTCACACCAGATTTTTTTCTATAAGCTCTACCTAGCTTGCCGTATAACTCCCAATATGGAGGACCAGAAGCTTTTTTTTTTCAGAGTACTCATCCCTTACTGCTGTGCCATCGCTATAGCTAACGAACCAACTCCGTAGAAACCAGGGAGATTGGGATGTTTCAATCCTTCGTCCAACCCCCCCCACCACCCGGATGAAGCTCTTTTTTTTATAATAGAGGTGGTAATTCGCCGCTAATCGCACCGGTTCATGTAGTTTACCTTCGTTCATAGAGTTACCTGCGTCATCAGACAGCTCACCTCCACTCCGATATGCTCCGGAAAACCTGCTTATTATGAATACTAATTATTTAGCCGATTACCATATCTGGTAGCCGTTCCACAATCCGCAACCCGTGGAGTGCCTGATAGATGGGAATATGTCCCTGGGCCAGTTACTAGAGAATAAATAATTCCAAATATTCAACTTAAAGTATATAAACTAAAAAATGTTACAATGAATATTAATTATTAAGCGATAGCGTGCTCAGCTATCAGAGATTTTGGGTCCAACACCCATAGAGTTGAAGTATTACCACAGAAGTGTGATAGAATGTTTAGACCAGGGTTTTTAGACTGAAAAGGGAGGCCAATTTTGAACTTGTGATTTCGTTAGATCGTCAAGACAAAAAAAACTCAGGTAAAATCTCCAGGTGCAAAAATAACAAAGAAAGTTTAACGGAACTGTTGAAGTTGGTTCGCTTCTTTGTCGGATACAAAAAATAACCTTTCTCTTGACGCAATTCTAATTGCAAATTATCCATAAAGTAGTAACTTTTACTGAGTGGTTGTCAGTGTGTTGTAGTATAGTGTGTGCACTTCGTGTCTCTATAAAATTTGTCATTTCATAAGGTTGCATATCACGGTAAGTGCTGCATTTTTGGATGATTTTAGTTTCAGCATCGTTAATATAACTGAGAAATTTTGAAGAAATTTTATCGAGCCAATTTGGACAAATTAGTTAATAACTTAATAATTGTTAAAATTTAAACTGATTAGAAGAGACTTGTTCAGGTATGTCTTTATGAACTTTCCATATCAGTGAATGGTGGGAGGTGCATACATCATCGTAGTCTTATCTTTAACTTCTTTTTTTTGTGGCCTTAGAAAACTATTCAACTTATATTTCCCAGTGTCAGCTGAAAGGGATTAATGAGTACAGTTATCATTACGTCATTTGTTTTTACGAACTACGAACTTTGTTGTTATAGGAAGTCAATAAACTTTATAGCCGATTTGATAAACAACATTGTTTATATTTATTACTTTTCTTTTTATTTCTATATAGAAGTAATTAATCATTTTATGTCGAATACTGATGACCCTATGAAGTCAGTTTTTGAAGCTGTCTAAATTCGAAGATATGAATAAGAGGTTTATTGATGTAGAAAATCAAAGTACGAACTGTGTGAGGACTCGCGACATTTGGAACCTAAATTCCTGCCAATACTTCATTATAGGAAAGTTGTAATAGAAAATAATTTCATTTTTTTTATAAACATAATCTTTTATTTGTACTACACGGTAATAAAGTAAATGACAAAGTTATATTCCATTGTGGTTCAAGTTTCTCATTCTGATTTTTTCATTTTTTCTACACTTCAGCACATGTGAATTACTTTCTCTTACTTCTAGTAAGAGGAAGTATTGTGTTTTGTTTTCAAATCTTTCATAAAGGAAAGTTCTAGTAAATGCTAGGCCCAGAAGGGTTTTAACTCTAGCTAAAGAAACGTATTTTAAGTTAACAAAAGTTTCTTTATCTTCAATATCTACCGCTTTATCTAAAGTTAAGCCTTGCGATATATGAATTCTTTTTGCAAACGCTAGTTGAAGTGGAAATTGTTTTCTCGAGCAAGTTATATATGTATTTCCAGTTTTCCACACTTGGTTATCGATGGAATTGGAACACACCCACTTTATGCATAAATTGAGTGAGAAAAGTTTTCAAATCGAACCATTATCACAGTCGATATTTGATCTGGCGGACCGTGATTTTCCTCATAAATGATATCTTCATCATAACCTAAAGCTCCATTCAGTATTCTTTTTTCAGACTGCAAGTTAGAACGTAATATAACTTTGAATAATTTAAGAAATGATGGAGTCCATTTGTCAACTCAGGATTTGCTAATTTTGCTTTAGTCCAAAGTTTTAAAAGCTGGAATGAGGGCTACAGATTTGCGCAATTCTTTTAGCTTCAGATTATTATACACTTTCAAATCTTCACTTGTTGCAAATAATCTAATTGTATTTCTGAAAAAATCTTTTTCATTTTGAAAAAAAGTTTGAATAATACGAACTCATCAATTTTTCATAATCTTGTGTTGTACATTCAACACAACTAAGACGATCAAGTATATCCGTTGGTCGATTTTGAAAAATGGGCAAAGTCCAGAAAAACATGCCTCTCCCTCTGGACAAGCGCCTCTATGAAAGCATTAATGACTACTCCCTTGTGCGCCTACAGTTCAACGATGGCCTTATTCAAGACCCGACGTTGTGCGACGCCTTTCGGAAATTCATGCGAGATTATCTGGACAATGGCCACATGAAGTTCGTGGTGTTTAACGCCTCGTGTGCCTCTTCCAACGGCCGTTATTTGAACGATATTACTCACGGCCCAAAATTCCAAGCTTCACCCTATCGTATTCACGTATCTATTTCTATATCTATTTGTAATAGAGCGTTCAAATAACGGCCGTTGGAAGAGGTGCACGAGGCGTTAAACACTACCCGAGTTTTGTAGGCGGATCGTCCGGGCGGGAACGGCGTGGTGTGGGCGCACCCCATACCGCATAGGTACAATACTTCATGTGCCCATTGTCCAGATAATCTCGCATGAATTCCCGAAAGGCGTCGGACAACGTCGGGGCTTGAATAAGGTTTCTCCATACGAAGGAACTGTGTGGTGGAGCTTGTCTGTGGTAAAGGAAGTGGGAATGCTGTAACGTCCGGTGACGGCGCATTTCATCTGAGTGGAAATAAATGCTTCCACAGAGGCGCTCGTCCAGAGTGAGGGGCATGTTTTTCTGGACTTAGTTGTGTTGAATGTACAACACAAGATTATGAAATATTGATGAGTTCGTAGTATTCAAACTTTTTCTTAATATGGAAAAGATCTTATTCAGAAATACAATTAGATTATTTCCAACAACTAAAGATGTGAAAGTGTATAATAATCTGAAGCTAAAAGAATTGCGCAACCCTGCAGCCCTCATTTCAGCTATTTATATTTTGAGTAAAGCAACATTAGAAAATCCTAAGTTGGCAAATGGACTCCTTAAATTTCTCAAATTATCAATGGAGCAAAAGTTATGTTAGCTCTAAGTTGTAGTCTCAAAAAAGATTAGTGAATGGAGCTTCAGGTTATGTTGGAGATATCATTTCTGAGGAAAATCAAGTTCCGCCAGATCAAATGTTCGACGGTGATAATGGTTCGATTTCAAAACTATACTCATTGAATTTATGCACAAAGTGGTTGTGTTCCAATTCCACAAATAACCAAAGTGTGGAAAACTGGAAATACGTATAACTTGCTCGAGAAAACAATTTCCACTTCAACTAGCGTTTGCAAAAAGAATTCATATATCGCAAGGCTTAACTTTAGATAAAGCGGTAGATATTGAAGATAAAGAAACTTTTGTTGACTTAACAAACGTCTCTTTAGAAATAGTCAAACCCTTTAGGGCCTAGCATTTAATAGAACTTTCCCTTATGAAAGATTTCAAAACAAAACATTCACATTTGTTGAAATGTAGAAAAAATGAAGAAATCTGAATCAGAAATTAACACACTACAACGCACTGACAAACACTCAGTGAAAGTTACTACTTTATGGATAATTTGTCAATTAGAATTGCGTCATGAGAAAGTTTACTTTGTTGTATTCGATAAACAAGCGAAGCAACTTCAACGGTTCCATTAAAGACCGTCGACTTTCTTTGTTATTTTTGCACATTTTTGCCTGAATTTTTTTATCTTGACGATCTAACGAAATCACAAGTTCAAAATTTACCTCTCTTTTCAGTCTAAAAACCCTGGTCTAAGCATTCTATCACACTTCTGTGGTAATACTTCAACACACAATTGACATGTCTTGGACCCAAAATCTCCGATAGCTGAGCAACTTATCGCTAAATAATTAATATTCATCGTAGCATTTTAATTTATATATCTCTATATTGATTTATATAGGGATAACTCTATGACATTTGGGATTAACTCTATCCCCGCCTTATCATTTTAACTTAACGCGCTCTTATCAACTCTATTTCCCGCTTTTCCATCTAACTGAACGCGCTCTTTTCCCTTTGTTGTTTTGCCGACGGCGCAATTTCACATAATTCCCTCTGTTTTCTTCTTCTTTTTATCCATTGCTCTTCTGAATATTTTGAACTTCACAGCTCTGTATGTTTATACTCCGTTCAGTTTTTTATGTGCATCAACTGTCCTTTTGCCTGTTTTGTTTCGCCTGCGCGTCAACCGCTGCAAGCGGATTTCTTTTACTTAGAGTTAACTTGATTTGGCCTTCTTCACTTCAAGGAGAACAGTCATCTAATTTCAAATCCTTTCTGGCTTCAAGTCTTTTTTCTGCATCATCTACTGGCATCTTACTGCACTCCCTCAACACTCACACATACAACATTCACACCTAAACAACTTTCTCACGCCTCATTTACACCAGCCCATTACGTCACTTCACCGCAGCCCAGTGCCAACGCGCTTGCTTTCGCTTTCATCATCTTCGAGATGAGTTCAGTTTTATATATCTTTCTGTCACGATAACTGTCTCTTCTCTTTCTTATCATGTACAGATAACATTATTACTTCTGATTTCGTATATTTCTGTATCTTATATTTCGTAGTTACGTTGGTCGTTTTTACTGAAAATCTTTTTCAGTTTTCCGCTATTTTCTTTAAAACGGCATCAAAATTTTAAGTTTTATTTGAAACATTTCTCTGGGTAATCTTATATGTTTGCCCCCAAAGTGCCTGCTAAAGTTGATTATACAATTCTACCATATAGACAAAATTAATTTGAAATAAATTAATGGCCAAAATTCCGAGAAAATTAGTAAATCGGATATGCGTTTTTACTGAATAGTTTTTTTCAGTTTTCGCGATTTTTTCCATAAAACACCGACGAATTTATTAAATTTGTTGTACTAACAATAAAATTTGTCAATTACAATTTTGAAAACTGGAGTAAGAGAAAATTGTGTGAGTGTTTCACACCAGATTTTTTATTTTTATTTTGACTATTTTAATTATTATTTATTTTATTAGTAATATATTTTCACTTTTTTCTATTATTTTGCATATATTGTTGTTAATTGATATATATTTTAGATAAGAGAAAGGATTTCTTTTTCCTTCATCCTTGTTCGTTAAGACAGAAGATGTTACAAGTAGTCCGCCTGTCACCCTGAAAAACTTGTTCTTAGATTTGTACAACTTTTTGCTGTTAGTAATGGAACGGATGTAACTTCTCGATTAGACCTTTGGCTTATTAAGACTTAACAACTTAGAGATCCTTGAGTTTGTTTGTCTTATTTATTTTAAGAGATTTTCCTCTTCAGGTCTAACTGCTAATATTTAGTTGATTCCACTCAGGTTTGTTTTACCTTTATTATTTATTAACTAATTTAGATAACCAGAATTCAAACTGCACTGTCGGGTTTGTTAATCATTTCAATCTAAATAAAAAAATTTATTACACGCCAACATATTGGTGTACTTTAAATATTCCGTGTATTGGATTAGTGACTTTGCAGGCACTTCCACTTGTTTATTCTTCGTTCTTACACGAGATAAGAGACTCATGAGCGCTGCAGGCTTTTGTTTCTAACCTGTTCACCTTTTCTGAAACATTATTTGATTAATACACCTAATTTCTATTTATTTGTTGTTATATAGGGATGTTTTGAGGGATGAATCTGTTCAGTAAGATGTTTATATATCCAGTGTTTATTGCCACTATAAATTAATTAAAAGGAGAACTCCAAACGGTATTTGAATCAGCGGTCATTCAGCTATCGTGTGCACAGACAGCCGTTTATAAAAGCTAAGAAAATTGGCTTAAAATTCTTGTTGGATAATGGAGCCGGACGTTTCAATAGTTCCTGCCATAATGAAACTCTTATATATGACTGAAGGCCTAAGCCAGAAAAAAAAAAAATCTATTTTAAAATAAACTAACGCAAGAGAAAACACATGTTATTTTTAATTGTAAAAAAAAAAAACTTTTTTGCTTTCTATAAGAATGCTTCTAATTAATATTATTTAGATGATAGAATTGTATAATAAACTGTAACAGCACTTTAGAGGAAAACCTAACCCCACCCCTTAAATGCCCCTTAAATGAATTTTCCCGGAGAAATGTTTCAAATTAAAGTTGTAGATCTTCGTATATAAAGTTTAATGAAAATCGTTGGAGTCATTTTCGAGAAACTTGCAAAGAAGTGAAAAAAACCATTCCATAAAAAGTGGTAATTCCGATTGAGGAATTTGAATTGCTAGGCTGTACTCCCTTGTATCGGTTGTGAGATACTTCCTCTTTACTTCCTTAACCTTCCTTGCTGCCTGGTCCATTGATATGAACGCCTCCCTAACTGCTACCGAAGACCTACGCCATATAACAGATACCGTCCGCCTACGCCATAATTTGCACACTGTTATTGTCAATTATATTCAGGCTATCAATCCTATCATCTCTAAGCATTCTTTCTACAACAGCATGAAGAGCGTGCTTGAAAGAGCGTCTTCCTGCCTTAAGCCTCGAACACATTGGAATTTGGTTTGTCATGTCTCCTTGTATTCTGACTCGACAATTCATTGTCATTGTTGCACGAACAAGTCTTATAAATTTGGAGTGGAGTCCAAGTCTCGTCATAGCTTTATACAGTTCTTCGCGGTATACGCTTGTCACAGGCAGCCTTGAAATCCACGAAGAGTAGATGAATCTTGGTGTTGAATTCTTTAGTCTTCTTTAGGATTTGTCTTCTCGTATATAGCTGATCTGTAAGCTCGATTTTCTTCTTATGAAGCCACACTATTTTCTATATAAGGTCTCTCCTTCTGGTTAACGATGATGGAAAACACTTTATATGCTGTGGGTAAGAAAATAGCTCTATAATTATAGCCATCCAAAATATCACCTTTCTTGTGGATCGAGCATATTATTCCCGTTTGCCATCATTCAAGTATAGACTATTCTTCCCATATTTTCAGTAAAAATCATGGAATCTCCTTGCTAGTCCCGAGCAACTTTTTTTCTACCTGCAGTCCATCAAATCCCGGCGCTTTGTTGATCCTGAGTTGCACCATGGTATGAAGGATGTCCTCTTGATCTGGAGGTTCCAATTTTCTCTTCGATCAGATCTATATCCTGAAACTGTGCAGTATAACTCTAACAAGAAAGTCAAAAGTAATTTATTGCGTGAATATACATAGCTATAAATACTTGAGTAAAGAACTTTCTTAATTTGGCATTGATTAAAATTAATACAAATGCTCTTAACATTTTGCATTAAAGGTAAAGTATGAATGGAAATTAAGCAAGAATTCAATCAGCTAAATAAATAGATATTTTTTTACAAAAATAAAATAATTAATTACCTTCGTAGTCCCTTGCTGACATTTAGTAGCGTGACATTTATTTTCCCATTTAATTAGAGCACCGTGTTACCGTCATATTTAATCTAATACAGTTTAATTATGTTCTTTCCACCATAAATACAGAGACAGCATTGAGAGGAGTCAGATTATTTTTACTGTAATTTATATAATATTTAATTTCTTGTCTTTGAAACTACCTAATAATCTGCCTCAATGATTATATATATATATATATATATGCCTGGTGTGAAATACTCACACGACATTCTCTTACAACGGCAAAATGACAACTTTTCTTGCACTTATAATTCTTATAACCGTCGGCATCGAGAAAAACTGTAAAAACTTACTCAGTAAATTCGCACTTCCGCTCAACTGGGATTTTCTTCAAACTGGGAATTTTGCAACTTAAATAATTCTAATTAATATTATTTAGTTGATAGACTTGTATAGCACATTGTTGAACTAAATAGCACTTTAGAGGAAAACAAAACCCCACCCCCTTCGCAAATGTCCCCTTAAATACATTTTCCTGAAGAAATTTCGCTAATAAATGTTTTAGCTCTTTATATGTGGACTCAATATTTAAAGTTCAAAGATAAACCTTTGGAACCGTTTTAGGGGAAAAAAAACAGGAAACAAAACTACATTCAGTAAAACGCACTTCCGATCATCCGATTTTCTTCAAACGCTGGATTTCGACTATATATTTTAATTCAAATCAAATATTATTCAGATGATAGAATTGTGTAATAAACTGAAATAGCACTTTAGAGGGAACCATAATTCCATCTCTGCACCAAAAGTGCCCTTAAATGAATTTTCCTGGAGAAACATTCCAAATAAAAGTTGTAGTTCTTTGTTTGTGAAGTTTGATATATCATGTTTGCCTTTTTTGAGAAAATACTAAAAAAACTGAAGAAATTATTCAGTAAAGTGGCATTTCCGGTTGATGAATTTTTCCCGAAATCTTCGTGTCTGTGAAAAGAACTACACAATTCTATTCACTCACAATGGCAATTCACTCTCAAAAGCTTCACTTTCTTATAGACAGCAAAACAGTTTTTTTTTTTTTTTTTTTACAATTAAAAATAACGTGTGGTATTTTCTCTCGCGTTAGTTTATTTTAAAATCGATACTTTTTTTTTCTGGCTTAGGCCTTCAGTCATATATGAGAGTTCCGTTATGGCAGGAACTATTGAAACGTCTGGCTCCATTATCCAACAAGAATTTTAAACCAATTTTCTTAGCTTTTATAAACGGCTGTGCACACGGTAGATGGATGACCGCTGATTCAAATACGTTTGGAGTTCTCCTTTTAATTAACTTATGATAAGTGGCAATAAACACTGGAAATATAAACATGTTACTGAACAGATTCAACCCTCAAAACATCCCTATACAACAACAAATAAATAGAAATTAGGTGTATTAATCAAATAATGTTTCAGAAAAGGTGAACAGGATAGAAACAAAAGCCTGCACCGCTCATGAGTCCCTTATCTCGTGTAAGAACGAAGAATAAACAAGTGGAAGTGCCTGCAAAGTCACTAATCCAATACACGGAATATTTAAAGTACACCAATATGTTGGCGTGTAATAAATTTTTTTATTTAGATTGAAATGATTAACAAACCCGACAGTGCAGTTTGATTCTGGTTATCTAAATTTGTTAATAAATTATAAAGGTAAAACAAACCTGAGTGGAATCAACTAAATATTAACAGTCACACATGAAGAGAGAAATCTCTTAAAATAAATAAGACAAACAAACTCAAGGATCTCTAAGTTGTTAAGTCTTAGTAAGCCAAAGGTCTAATCGAGAAGTTACATCCGTTCCATTACTAACAGCAAAAAATTGTTTGAGACCATTACTAACAGCAAATCTACGAACAAGTTTTTCAGGGTGACAGGCGGACTACTTGTAACATCTTCTGTCTTAACGTACAAGGATTGAAGGAAAAAGAAATCCTTTCTCTAATGTAAAATATATCAAATAAAAAAATTTAATAAAATAGTAAAAATAAAATAAAATGAAACACTCACACATCTTTCTCTTACACTAGTTTTCAAAATTGTAATTGACAAATTTTATTGTTAGTACACCAAATTTAATGAATTCGTCGGTGTTTTATGGAAGAAATCGCGAAAACTGAAAAAAAAACTATTCAGTAAAAACGCACGTCCGATTTACTAATTTTCTTGGAATTTTGGCAATAAATTTATTTCTAATTAATTCTGTCTAGATGGTAGAATTGTATAATCAACTTTAGCAGCCA
The DNA here is from genome assembly GCA_011037195.1 of Triatoma infestans. Lineage (NCBI taxonomy): Eukaryota > Metazoa > Arthropoda > Insecta > Hemiptera > Reduviidae > Triatoma > Triatoma infestans. The sequence continues at coordinate 285,645 of JAAEAF010014334.1, forward strand.
CTTTAGAGGCAAATATAACCCAAAAGCCCCCTCAAATAAGAATACTCGGTGAAATGTTTCAAATAAAACTTGTAGCTCCTTATATCTGTAATACAAATACTTAGTTTAAAGAAAATCTTTGGAGCCGTTTTAAAGAAAATAGCAGAAAACTGAGTAATACTTTTTAAAAAAACGCACTTCCGGTGATCTGATTTTTTTCAAACTCATATTTCAGCAACATATTTAATTCTAATTAATATTATTTAGGTGATAGATTTATGAAATATACTGAAATAGCACTTTAGAGGAAACCTAACCCCAACCTTTCCCCCAATAATACCCTTACATGCATTTTCCCGGAGAACTATTCCAGGACAGGGGGCCAGTTTTAGGACAGGGGCCGCTTATTAAATAAAGTCGTGATTGTGTTTCATACTATTATTTTTATTTCCCTTCCGAAAATTCATGTAATTTCATTTTTAGTCGCTTTTATGTGAAAAGCAACAAAATTGCCTCACTAAGAAATCAGATTTTCATTTATCTGCCATTCTATGATCTTCAATGGTTCAAGCGAAAAAAATAACCTTTAAAAATTAAAATTTTGGAAGAAGTATAAACAACGAAATCTTAAATATTATAGTCTTTAGACTAAGATTAAAATTTTGGAAGTAATAATTTTGTTTAATAATAAATTCGATACAATGTCTAAGAGAATATAAATATTTACAGATTTGATTATGTAAAAACAGTGTGAAATTTTTATTGTACATCAAGATGTGTGCATTTTCTTTTGTTCTGTATAATTTTTAAAATACATACCTAAAATGGTCAGACGTGTTCTAATAGTAAACAATGCAACTTACCTGTAAAAGAAGAAATAAATTATTAATGAAACAAAAAATAAATAAATAAAAAAAGAAAATGGAAATCCATTTTCTTAATAATGAAAATCTCAATGAAAATCAATTCTCACTAAATCCACTTTTTGATCCTCCTAGTCACCTGTAAGAAGAAGTATTGCAATGGTGTTAAATTTGCTAAATTGAGTTTTCACCCGAAATATTTTGGTGGTATTTCATTGTGTGTACGAATATTTTTTTTTTTATCGAATTGTCTGTTTTAAGAGTGCAAAAAAAAACTAGCAGTAAACACAAACTTGAAACCGTTTTAATACGCTTTTGTAAGTATTACTTGTTACGTCCAAAGCCCAATTATTATTTTCATTTAACAAGAACGTTCCGGTCCAAGTCTTTCAACCAAATGTGTGATTTTACTGAACAGTTTATTTTTGTCATTTACCTGAAAATGGCTATAACGATTTTTCTCAAAATCGCATACTTTCTCCACAGATACAGACTTATCACTTTTATTTTAAACAGAAACTTTTATCAGAAAATTTATTTTTGGAGTTTTCTGAGAAGTTGCAACGTTGAGCGATCCTCTAAAATGGATATCATTCCATAATCATTGCAATCTATAATAGTTCGACCAACTCTATAATACAATTATCAGAAGATTTTCTTTGTTGGCCGTTAGTTGTAATATGAAAACAAGAATTAGTTGGCTTCTTGACCAATTCAAGATAAAAAACAAAAACCAAAAAAGTAATTTTCTAATTGTTTTTTAATAATTTACAAGTTCGACGTTTCGACAAACTTTGTTTGCCTTCTTCAGGAACAATACAAAAATAAAGAGAAAAAATTATAACACAGAACACAAACAAAAAACAAAATGCATAGGTGCGATTACAGTAGGACTGCTAAGTCTGTAATGAAAGGGTGTATGTTGTAATGCAGAAGGCCAGGAGAAGGAGGGACCGTTTTGTGTGGTCCGTTATGTAAGTACCGTTATGTGTGGAGATAGTAATGTATGGAGAGGGGGTAGAAGAATTGTTTTTTCATTTATTTTATTTATTTTTATTTTAAAATAAAATATAAAATAAAAAATAAAATAAAATAAAAATAAATAAAATAAAATAAATGAAAAAGCAATTCTTCTACCCCCTCTCCATACATTACTTTCTCCACACATAACGGTACTTACATAACGGACCATACATAACGGTCCCCCTTTCTCCTGGCCTTCTGCATTACAACATACACCCTTTCATTACAGACTTAGCAGTACTACTGTAATCGCACCTATGCATTTTGTTTTTTGTTTGTGTTTTATGTTATAATTTTTTCTCTTTATTTTTGTATTGTTCCTGAAGAAGGCAAACAAAGTTTGTCGAAACGTCGGACTTGTTAATTATTAAAAAACCACTACAAAATTTCTTTTTTTGTTTTTTATTTTTTACCTTGAATTGGTCGAGAAGCCAACTAATTCTTGTTTTCATATTCTATAATACAATATTAAAAGTATTGCTGGAATTTCAAATTTGACGAAAATCGGTTCGACTGGGAGTTCGACTTTATAAATTGGATTTCCGAGATTTTAGAAATTTTATTGAAACTTCTCCAACGATATTCGTTAAACTTTAAATATTAACTGCACTGATAAAGGAATATCGCTTTTATCTGAAAATTAAAAAAAAAAAATTGTCTTTGGGCATCTATTAATGTAGGCCGCTATCTACTGGACTGCAATATAATCACATTCCAGTACTAATTGCTGAGAGTAGAATAACACCATGTAATCTCATCACCATTACATTCATGTCAAGGACAATTTCATGTAAAATTCCGAATTTGAAGAAATTCATCATTTACTGAAAATGGCTATAACCATTCGTGCGAGTGTTTCACAACAGTTTCTTTTTTCTTTTTTTTCAATTTTTATGGGAATTCTTATTTAATTTTACCGGCATTTCCCGTCTATTGTCAAAGTTGTCGTCAAAGCAATTTAACTTAACTGACTTTTTTTAGCAAATACTTTTTTCTATAGGCACTTGCCGTATAACTCCCAATATGGAGGACTAGAAGCTTTTTTTTTTCAGAGTACTCAGCTAACGAACCAACTCCGTAAAAACCAAGGAGATTCAATCCTTCGTCACCAGCCGGTCGAAACGCTTTTTATAAAACAGAGGTTGTAATTCGCCGCTAATCGCACAGCTTCATATAGTTGTGTGGCTCTTCATAGAGTTACCTGCGTCATCAGACAGCTGACCTCCCCTCCGATGTTCTCTTATGTCTGTCACTGTTTATTTTCAGGAAAGTGTGATGGATGTGTAATGACATGGCAAAGTCATTGACATCGGCAAAGTACGCCAAAAAAATAATTTACAAAAGGTGAAAACAGTAACACTGTTGGCCGCCGACAGCCGCGGTCAACCAAACAAACAACAAAGCCTTTTCATCAATTCTCACATCAAAAGGCAGGCACCGCGATAAGTATGGCCACTAAATAAGGTCAGAAAACTACGAAGGTCGCACAAGGCCGCACACTAAGACAGATATCTTGGTGTGAGTGTGAACAACAGTATATAAAAACCCTATGATATACGACGAAAGAATTATTATATCATCTACGACAAAACTATACACGAGCGGCAATTCACAGTTATATTCAACTTATCATTCTCGTAGTTGTGCACTTTAGTTCGTTATTGTAACCATTCTGAATTATCACCTATTTATCTTCATTTATTATTAAGTATTTTATTATAGTTATTAGTTACCATTTATCACGTTTAAATTATTGTTAAAATACAGTTTATTTTTATATAAAAAACCGTTTAATAATTCGAGCACTAACTTCCAAATCTCTCAAACTAACTTCCGCCCTCTTCAAGGCATCTGCTACTCCAGGAATCACACATCAAACGATTCCATTACATCTAATATCTGATTCCATTACAGATGCCAGGAATATACAAATATATTTATTTGAAATTATCAAAATTCTGAACAAAATGTAACATTCACTGGCAAAAGGGACTATTCAGGTAGAAGACCAGCATTGTCTTTTAGAGTTCATGAACCTTGCTAGCATTGTCTACCTTCTCACAGGGGAAGATCTGAACGAACAATTAGAAGGCATTCTTTCAGGACTGTCTATTGTAGTCATTCAAGCAGAATACTTGTTTTTCGCTCTCTTACCATCAGTGCCAGTTCCACTATATATTAATAAGTTTATAATTTCTTTGCAAATAACTTGTAGTTATTATTTTAGTAGATCATATTTATTGTTAGCAGTGGTGACTACTTTCTTATTTCTGATACTTCTCTCTCTTAAAACTTACATACACACAAGCCCTTACTAAACCGCTCGTGCTACCAAGTACTACAACTACAAACACACATCACACCAATTACATTTCAAAAGCCTGCTTATTATGAATACTAATTAACATATCTGGTAGCCGTGCCACAATCCGCAACCCGTGGAGTGCCTCATAGCATGGGAATCCATCTTGAGAAGATGTCCCTAAACCAGGTGTTAGAAAATATAATTTCAAATATTCAACATACAAGTATATAAACTAAAAAATGCTATAATGATTAAGCTAATGCTAATTATTAAGCGATAGCGTGCTCAGCTGTCGGAGATCTTGGGTCCAAGACATATCAATTGTGTGTTGAAGTATTACCACAGAAGTGTGATAGAATGCTTAGACCAGGGTTTTTAGACTGAAAAGGGAGGCAAATTTTGAACTTGTGATTTCATTAGATCGTCAAGATAAAAAAACTCAGGTCAAAATATCCAGGTGCAAAAATAACAAAGAAAGTCGACGGTGTTTAACGGAACCGGTGAAGTTGGTCCGCTTGTTTGTCGGATGCAACAAAGTAAACTTTCTCTGGACGTAATTCTAATTGACAAATTATCCATCAAGTAGTAATTTTTACTGAGTGTTTGTCAGTTTCTTCTAGTGCTCATACTGTGTCAAGTATTCATTCTGATTTCTTCATTTTTTCTATATTTCAACACATGTGAATGTTTTGTTTTGAAATCTTTCATAAGGGAAAGTTCTATTAAATGCTAGGCACTGAAGGATTTTGTCTAAAGAAACGTATGTTAAGTCAACAAAACTTTCTTTATCTCCAATATCTACAACTACTTCATCTAAAGTTAAGGCTTGCGATATATGAATTGTTTTTGCAAACGCTACTTGAAGTGGAAATTGGTTTCTCGAGCAAGTTATATGTATTTCCAGTTTTCCACACTTTGGTTATCGATGGAATTGGAACACAACCACTTTGTACATAAATTGAGTGAGTATAGTTTTCAAATCGAACCATTATCACAGTCGACATTTGATCTGGCGGATGGTGATTTTCCTCATAAATGATATCTTCAATATAACCTAAAGCTCCATTCAGTATTCTTTTTTCAGACTGCAAATTAGAATGTAATATGACTTTGTAGCCAATTGATAATTTAAGATATGATTGAAGTCCATTTACCAACTCAGGATTTGTTAATTTTGCTTTAGTCCAAAATATGAAAAGTTGGAATGAAGGCTACATGGTTGCACAATTCTTTTAGCTTCTGATTAATTTCCTCTTTCACATCTGTACTTGTTGCAAATAATCTAATTGTTTTTCTGAAAAAATCTTTTTCATTTTCAGAAAAAGTTTGAATAATACGAACTCATCAATATTTCATAATCTTGTATTGCACATTCACCTCAACTGAGACGATCAAGTATATCTGTCCGTCGATTTTGGAAAATGTCCAAAGTCCAGGAAAACATGCCCCTCACTCTGGACGAGCGCTTTTGTGAAAGCATTCATTCCCACTCCGTTGAAACGCGCCATCACCGGACGTTACAGCATTCCCATTTCCTTTACCACAGACTGGCACGGTGACCTTCAGCACCCCACAGTTCCTTTGTAAGGAGAAACGCCTTGTTCAAAACCCGACGTTGTGCGATGCCTATCTCGAATTCATGCAAGATTACCTGGACAATGGGCACATCGGACTTCGTGTATGAGCCTTTATACATCCCACACTACGCCGTTCCCGCCCGGATGATCCGCCTACTAAACTCGGGTGGTGTTTAACTCCTCGTGTGCCTCTTCCAAAGGCCGTTATTTGAACGATTCATTCCTCAAAGGCCCGAAACTGCAAGCTTTGCCCTATTCTATTCATGGCCGCCTTCAAGCAGGTGAATCGCCAAATCCTCGAATCCCCTCCCAAACGCGATTTTTAGCGCACTGTCTGGCGCTTTTCTTCCGAGGACTCTCTCCAGTCCTTCCGCCTCAATAGGGGCCTCCTCCACGCCGCCGTACTCGCCTACGCCAATTGTCCAGGGAAGACCATCGGCCCAAAGGGCACCGATTTCCCCGCGCAAAAATCGCCCTCTTCAACGATGTATATGTCACGATATCTTCACCTCCATTTTTATTTTTATTGCAACTTTGGCTCTTCCATACATTTCTCGCATCCAGTCAAGTGTTGCATCCCACATCTACTTCTGCTCTGAGTGTCTGGTCCGCCCCCCACAGTATTCATCACTGGATGATTACCATTCAAAACCATCGCGTCACATTTTCTATAACACATTTACTTATTGTGTTTTGAATGCAGTTGTGAATTTCAAGTAAATAATTAAAAAATTTACAGAACTGCAGGGAAAGAAATTGAAAGTAGATTTTAAATGAGATAACTTTTTCAAAAATTTCATTTATATTAAAGTTTTAAAGAAATATAAAATACAAAATAAATCAAATAATGTTAAAAATTATTTGGTTAAGAAGGTTGAAAAAGGAAACAGAAGGTAAGTAATATTAGCATTATAATATTTATTCAACCCCATACTACTTTATAGTAGATCAACATTAAAAATAAACATGTCTCTAAAAATGGACATCTTCCGCCGCTATATAAAGGTGAGAGATATAAAAATGAATTATATATATATTTAACAAAGATTATAAGAGAGGAATTATAAATGAACAAAACTGTTTGGTGTCACGAAAAAATAATTCACTAAGAAAGTGAGCGCGTGATACTCTGCCATCCGCATTGCTAAGGGATGGTGCAATGCAGTTAAACAAAATTTAGTTCATTAAATATAGCTGATCACCACCGGAAGTTTGTTCCCTGCCAATAAGCCAATTAGATCCAGTAAAATAGATTATTTAAAAATAAATAAAAACAACTAAGATAATATAAACAATCGGATAATATTAAAAAACAAAAACAAAATTAGTATTATTTCATTCATAACTTAATAAAGGTAGATTTCTTTTCTACCTTGCGTATCGAAAAGCATAGTGGGTGGTTAATCTTAAAACTGTCACCTTTTATAGTAGTATTGTTTGATTTATAGTTAGTTAACAATTTAACAAGAACAAATCGATGTGCGACAGTAACAACTACATAATTTATCCACTAAGGATCAGTTTATTGTTTGAGTTTTGTCAACGTAATAAGAAGAAAATCTGGTGTGAAACACTCACACAACTTTCTCTTACTCCAATTTTCAAAATTAATAATGACATATTTTATATTTAGTGTACCACAGTTAATGGAATTCGTCGAAAACTGAAAAACTTCAGCAAAAGCGCACTTCCAATTTACTAATTTTCTTGAAACTCGGTATTTTGGCCATCTATTTATTTCAAATTAATTTTGTTTGAATGGTAGAATTGTATAATCAACTATGATAGTACTTTAGAGAAAAACATAACCCCACCCCTCGCCCAAAAGTGCTCTAAATGAATTTTCCCGGAGAAATGTTTCAAATAAAAGTTGTAGCTCTTTGTATGTGTAGTGGTATACCATGTTTGAAGAAAATCGTCAGAGCCATTTTTGAGAAAATGGCAAAAAAGTAAAAAAAAAAACTAGTAAAGTGGTACTTCCGGTTGGGGAATTTTTACAATAACGTACTGTGAGATCCCATGGTGATACCTAAACGGAATACCCAGTTTCAACTTTCTACGGTTTTTAGTTTTTTAGCTATGCTGTTCACATGCATACACACGCAGACATACACAGGCAGACCATTTGCTAAAAACCACTTTTTTGGACTCAGGGGACCTCAAAACTAATATTTCCGGTGCAAACTTGATATCGAAAATTTAACACGATTACAATACTTCCTCTTGCTAGATGTAAAATAAAGTAAAAACTACTCTTTCCACTTTCCGCTTTATTGCAACTTTATGCGCAGTTATAAAAGCTAGGACCTGACGCGAATCCTTTAGGAAAGAAAAGATAAAAAATAAACAAACTGCGAGTTGACTCTCAATTGAACACTAAATGTTCGTAGTCTCGAAAGGCAGTGACTGTCGAGTCTCAGAAAACTGTCTCGAGAGCGAATGTGATCTCAAATGGACAACACCCTGGGACTGATCTCGAAAGTGGGCATTTAGCATTATATCTGTGCAGAATTCCTAGTTTAAAGAAATGTTACCTTGGAACTCCCTCTTACAGTCGTAAGAAAAAATACAAATAAAAAGTATATAATAACGATTGGTTTATTTCAGAAAAATGGATAGTTTATTGTTTTCGACAAGATGACAATATTCAAATGATAAATGAGATACATAATGGCGTAGAAAAAACTCCGAGCGACAAACTATTTACAGGAACATATTTGCTTTAAAAATTAAAAAGTTCAAAACAACATTCCGGATCATTTGTTCTATGCAAAAGACCTAATTAGGAAGATGGAAATGTCCTGTCACAGAGAAACAAATGGTAAAAGTATTACAAACAAAAGTCGAAGATCTGACAGCTGAAACCGAGGTCCAACATCATGAAATAGGATGGAATAGGTTTTGTTTTCGGGAACTCCAAACAAATGGAGTTCTGTTTACAAATAATAAAATGAATTGCATTAAATAAATTAAACAAAAAAGAAAATTACAAATACAAAAAAAGTAAATAAATATAAAAGAAAGTGAAAAATTAAAACATCTGTTTTTAACTATTTACAAAAATTAATAACTTAATGGTCAAAGATAAATTTACAGAAAACTGTTCACAACTAAAAGTTGACCTTATGAAACTAAATCGTTAACTACAATTTAATTATCAATATTTACAATGAAGTCTCTAATTTTTAATGCATACACAATGTAAAAGTACACATTACTGAACTTGTGGATATTATCAATTATTAATATATTTTGTAAATTTTCTTCATTATCATATTCAACATTAATATATTGAATTAAATATTTTTTCCTAGCAGTTCTAAATGCCGCGCATATTAAAAAAAAGTGATAAACAGTGTCTGTGTGGCACCTAAGATACGACAAATACAATGTATTGTCGGAATCAAATCTGAAGTTATTATCTTTAAAAATTATACGGCAATGGTCTGGATGACCTAACTTCAGTTGGCTGACAATTTCTTGCTTTAAAATACTATCTTTGAATTCTAAATACATTTCTCTTGAGCCCAAGTTACAAATTTTCCGGTATAAAGGGTGAAAAATAGAATTCAAAGCAGTGGTTATATCAACTGAAAGATTATCATTCCTTACTTTTTCCAATATATTAGAAATTTCCTTGGCTAGACGGCAGGCAATCACTTTCGATTCAAGAAAATATTGAGCACCATAACGAAGCAATTTATGTTTCATTTGGTAGTACCAATTGTATTTTAGACTACATGGATTGCGAACTAACTTTACTATGAAATATGAAACGTGTTTAAATTGTCTGCTTTACGGCACTTTGCTCAAAACGGAAAAGGCCAGGTCAGATACTGATAATTCTCAGGGTCAGGCAGTGTTGAGAAATAACAAAACAAAATATAATCTACCAAGGAAATTTCTTGGCTAACCCAAAATACAAAGCGGACATAATAACTAAATGCAAAGCGAATTAATACATACATTCACGGAAAGCACAAAACCCCAATTTAAAGCTTAAAAAGTTTTTTAAAAAAATGAATGGAAAAGTGAGGGGAGGTTAAATTCTTAAAATTTTCGAAAAATTTAAACGATAATATAGCATACTTAGCTGAAAAGCAGACCAGGTGATCGGAAAGGAGAATTTACATTTTTAGGACCAAGAGGTAACTCTGTTATAGATTTATGTAGCGTCTCTTTGAGTATATTAGCATTAGTAAAGGACTTTCAAGTAAGAGCAGAAATCTTTTCTGATCATATGCCTCTGCATTTGTCTTTAAACTTGGAAAGAACCTATAAAGAAAACTTGTTTCCAATCTTACCAAAACTTAAATGGACTGGTTATGATGCCTTAAATTTTAAGGATAATTTAAATAATTTAATGCAAGACATGCAGATAGATATCCCGGATGACCCACAAGAAGGTGTAAATCTGTTTGTAAATATTATTAAGAGGGCATCGTACTTAGGGAATACTAATCAAATTGAAAATAAGTTTAAATGCCAGTTCAGAGAGAAATGGTTTGATTTTCAGTGTGTGGCTTTAAGAAAGAAAACTTTTAATCTGTTGAATTTATATAGGAAAACTAATTGTTATTTAATTAAAGAACTTTATGTACAGTCTAATCAAAAATTTAAGATAATGTGTCAGAATAAGAAAAGAGAATTTCATTTAAGTATTGTTGATAAATTTAGAACAGTTAAGGACTCGAAAGGTTTTTGGGAATTGATAAATATTGTGAAAAATAGAAAATATATTGGTGGTCTAGGAATAACCTGTGAGCAATGGGTTAACTATTTCAATCAGTTGTTGAACCCTCCTGTGCAGGCCTCGCCCATCTCGTATGCTCCCCCCTTTATTTCGAATGAGACTTTAGATAAAGCTTTTCAGTTTCAAGAACTAAAGCAAGTGTTGAACAGGGCTAAGAATGGTAAAGCCCCAGGATACGACCGTATTCCATATGAATTCTTTAAAGATTGCCCGGATGTTTTTTTGGAAAAACTTTTGCACTATTTTAATTTGATTTACAATAGTTCCAATATCCCAGACAGTTTTTCAAAATCAATAATTTTTCCGCTGTTTAAGAAAGGGGAAACCAACATTGTAAGTAATTACAGAGGAATATCTTTTATGGATTGTATGGCCAAGTTATTTTCTGGTTTGCTATTGTTGAGATTGCAACAGTGGATGGAGGAAAATAATGTTTTAAATGAATGTCAGGCGGGGTTTCGGATCGGATATTCTACGGTAGACAATATCTTTAATTTGCTCTGTTTAATTAAACTACGAACTCGTAAAAAAAGACAAAAAATGTACTGCTGTTTCATTGATTTTAAGGCTGCCTTCGATTCGCCTGATAGAAACGCATTATTTTATAAACTTTTTGCATTAGGCGTGTCAAATAAATTTATAAAGGCCCTTCAGGCTTTATACAAAAATACAGAATCGTCGGTTTGGACCAGTAAAGGACTATCGGAAGCATTTGCTACGTCGGTGGGGTTGAGGCAGGGATGTTTACTCTCGCCTAGCCTTTTTTCTTTATTTATAAATGATTTCTATGATTTCATTGAAGGTGGTATTAGGATGGGGGGTGTGAATATCCGCTGTCTCATGTACGCTGATGATTTAGTTTTGGTAGCTCCTGAGCGAAAAGTCCTGCAGATGATGGTTAATAGGCTGGCGGGTTACTGTAATACTTGGAATCTTGCAGTTAATTTAACAAAATCCAAAGTGATGGTATTCCGGAAGGGTGGGAGATTAGCAAATAATGAAAAATGGTACCTAGAAGGGAAAAGACTGGAAACTGTTAATTTTTACAATTATCTGGGTATTGGTCTTACCCCACTCGTAAATCTTAAACCACACTTTTTGGATAAATTGCATAAGGCCAAGTTGGCGATAAATATCACCTATAGAAAGTTTATTAATGAAAATGTAATCCCCCTTACAAAAAAATTAGAAGTATATAATGCCGCAGTGCGTTCAGTTATTTGTTACGCAGGTCAGGTGTGGGGCCATCAAAATTTCGAGGAAGTAGAAAAGTTAAATCTATTTTTTATAAAGAAACTGTTTTCACTACCCGTCCATACCCCTCGATATATAGCTTACCTCGAGTCTGGTTTTCTGCCAATTTACTTCTACACTTTGCAGCTTCATTTTAATTATTTAAAGAAAGTGTTTGCAATGCCGAATTCGAGATTGCCGAGAATCCTCGCACAGGAAATAATTAAATATAGTATTTATTGGCATAAGGATAACCTTGATTTGTGCACCAAGTATGGCGTTACTTTTTCACATTATGATGACATTAACTTAGATGACATTCTCGCTAACCTTAAAACAGAATTTCGGAGTGCGATGGTGGAGAGGGCAAATGAGTCCAGATTTCATTATTTATATAAAGATCTTATGTTGGATCCAGAGGGCAGGCGCTACATAAGTGATGCAAATAACTTGAACTTCATAAGAGTGATCTTTAAATTGCGTGGGCAATTAATCTCGCTAAATAACAATGTAATTAGATTAGAGCAACAGAGACTATGTGCCCTGTGTAATAGAGAAGAACAGGAGGATTTGTATCACTATGTGGGTGTCTGTCCAGTACTGACCGAATATAGAATAAAATGGCTGGGGAAAAAGTATCTAACGCTTTCCGAAGTCATATTCCTGTTGAATGGCGGAGGATGGAAACAGTTATATTATTACCACATTACTGCTTATAAGTATCGGGCCTTTCTCATTGCTGAATACAACAGCTAATAAATCAGAAGAAATACTATGTTTTAGCTGAATTTTGCCTATTTTTTATTATTATTATTATTATTTATTTTCCAAGTTATGTAAATATTCTGAGCAACTCTAGGCTGACGGTAATTACCAAGCCGAAAATGCTTTTGTTTTTTCAGTAGCATTTTATTTTTGTAATATGATTGTACAAATATTTATCCAATAAAGCTATTCTATTCTATTCTATTCTATTCTGAAAAGCAGAACGCCATTCCGAAAGTCTATTTAATAAGAGAAAATACTTGTGTTTAAAATAAACCGTACATGTAGTATGAAGCTGATCATTTAACAAAATTACATTATGTGTTTAATATTTCTAGGATGCGTGTTAGTTAAACTTTATTATCAAATTTAGTTTAATCCAGTATAAGGGTGGAACGCTTGAGTTCAAGAGCTGAGAGATCTAAACCCAGTAAAATTCTCTTAGCTAAAGTAATGTCACTTCGATTAAGATGGGATCTGATAATCTCACATAGATTTCATATAAAAAGGTTTCACCAATATGTGAAACCTTTTGCTTTACGGCAGATACATATTTATATAAGAGTCAAAGAGTGGGAGAACATCCTCATTCAGTATTGATGGCGCAGAGAGTAGATATTTTCTATTACAGACGCTCGAAATCGAACCATAGTGAGAGCCTGCTGGGAATTCTCTAGAACGTAGCTTTCTTCTACGTGTATATACCCTTCCAAGGTAGTAGAGCTATCTGGAAAACTTGGTTCTACGAGTGAAAGAGGAGTATCACGAGATTTGGTGTGTTAATTTGTGAATTCCAAAGAAGTGTTTGAAATGAAATATATTATATTCCAAGAGATGTAATAACGATCCCTATTACGCCAATAACAAGTTGCCAAGAGAATGCAGGACTCAAGATACAGCTGGTACGAATAAACATTTATCACTTAGTGCCACAAAGGATTGTTCACAAAGGTTAGCTTGTAGTCCTGGTTTCTGGGCTACATTAATAGATTTCCTTGCTGAATTTATAACTCCCTTCAAACTATGAAGCTGTTGTTAATGCCGACTATTATTTATTATGATAAATTATATCGAGCTACAAATAGCGGCAAATATGGATCGGAATCAAAGAGGAAAAAAATATGCAGTGTCAAAAAATCAAAAGTATTTTTCATAATAATATAAAAGTATTTGCAGATCATTGATGAATTATGTTATGAAGAAATATGATCGGTCAAGAAAGCAACATTCAATTATGCCAACGTTTCGACAGAGTTTCCTATCTTTATCAAGGCTTTAATATACAGATAGTCGCGAAGATATGCTGAAAGAAAGATGAATGGACTTTAAAACACACATTACTTATTTCGCAGAAACATACAAAAACAAAATTAAAGTTTATCAGTTTCTCGTATGAAATCATTTACAGAAAATCTTCAACGTAAGTACAGAATATGAGTTTTAAGTATGTTTGTAAGAAATAAAAAACTGAATTCTCATTTCTTCTACCGAAGAATTTTACTTTGACTTATTCCTAGTAGGAGGCAGTATTGCAATCGTGCCAAATTTTCGAAAGTGAGTTTTACCGGAAAAGATCTTCGTTGGAAAAACTAAGGAGACAGGTAAGGGGCTCATACAGGAAGGCTGTCCGTGCTGATTCCTCGGAATCATGGGATAGTTATAATAATATTAAAAAAGCATATAAATATGCTCTGAGGAGAGCCAAGAGAAATTCCTGGAGATCCTTCTGTGAGGATATAAATTCGTTCCAGGAATCATCTAGATTGGTACGGATTCTTAGTAAGGATAGGGACAGTCAGTTAGGTACCCTACGATACCCTGATGGTTCCTTTACAGGGGGGGAAGGGGAGACACTGCAGCTTTTGCTTGATACTCACTTCCCGGATAATATTGGTTCAAATGCTGCTTCATCTTTGGTGGGTGGAAGGAGATGGCACCCTGATGATGTATCCACCTTAGACGAGGTAGTTACACATAATAGAGTCAGTTGGGCAGTACAAAGTTTCTCACCTTTCAAGTCACCTGGACCGGACGGGATTTATCCTTGTCTGTTGCAAAATGGTGGGGACGTGCTGACGAAGGTATTGTTAAGACTTTTTAAAGGATGTTTGATGTTTGGTTATGTACCAACATTATGGAGAGATGTAAGGGTAGTCTTTATTCCCAAGCCGGGAAGAAACGACTACTCTGACCCCAAGGCATTTAGACCCATTAGTCTTATGTCTTTTCTCTTGAAAACTCTGGAAAGGTTGGTGGATAGGTATATTACTGATGGCCCATTAAGGGAGCATCCACTCCATCCTAACCAACATGCTTATACTGTGGGTAAGTCGACAGAGACTGCATTACATTGTCTCGTCGGAAGGATAGAATCTGCTTTGGAAATAAAAGAATATGCCCTAGGGTGTTTCTTTGATGTTGAGGGGGCATTTGACAGAGTATCCTTTGATGCTTTCGAAGATGCCTTGGTAGAAAAGGTATACATCCCGTCTTAATCAATTGGATGGGTGGCTATCTTAGAGGTAGGGTTATACAGGCTTCCCTTGGCGGGCACACCATGATAGTACAAGAGGGGAGAGGGTGCCCTCAAGGGGGTTGTCTCTCAATATAGTTGTGGTGCGCCGTCATGGATGACCTTTTGGTTACGGTGAATTCATCGGGATTTTATGTGCAAGCATATGCCGATGATGGTGTTATTTTATTGTTAGGGCGCTGTCTGTCCACTATTTCGGACTTAATGCAAAGCGCCCTTAACATGGTATATTGTTGGACACAGGATAAAGGTCTTTTCATTAATCCTAATAAGACCCAGGCAATTCATAGAAGGCAACTCATAGAAGGAAGATAGTGGGTTTTACACCTCCCACGTTGTTAGGCACTTCCATACAGGTTAGTAAATCTGTGAAGTTCCTTGGAATAGTTCTCGACAGTAAATTGAACTGATCGGAACATGTTAAGACACAGCATCAAAAGGCAGTAATCTCTTTTGGGAATGTCGAAGAGTTGTAGGTAAGAACTGGGGGATCACTTCCAAGATGATGTTCTGGATTTATTGCGTGGTCATTAAACCTAGGTTGGTATATGCGGCTTTGGTGTGGCGGCGTCGCATTGAAACACGATCCCCTAGACAGCTGCTGGAAGATATCCAACGTTTGGCTTGTCTGGCGGTGACTGGTGCGTTTCGGACTACACCGACCGCATCTATGGAGACTTTGTTAGTGATTCCACCTCTCTTTCAAGAGGTGAAAAACCAGGCAATGAAAGCCTGTTATAGAATTAAACAGGCAGGTTTTTGGCAGGGTATGCGATATGGTCATTCTACCATTTATCGCGAGATGCTTTTAAGGATTCCCATTACAGGTTTCCCTTCTGATAGGATGTTGAAGACTTTTGTCTTTGGTCATTCCTACAGGGTTAGGTTGCCTTCTAGGGAAGATTGGTTAACCCTGGGTCCGTCTGGGGTGATTCCTGAGAATTATCTCCGATGCTACACGGACGGTTCCAGGATGGATGGTAGGTCTGGGGCTGCCGTCTATTTTGAGACTTTAGACCATTTCACCAAATCCACCATGGGGTCCGGACGGAGCTTTGAGTAGCGGGATCCGATGTCTTTCACGGACCTCTTCAGGCATCTGGTTGGCTTCCTCACTGAGCATTGTGACTTAAGGAGACATCTCTATACAATGGGACCTCATGCCTGACCCCTTTTGTAGAGTTTGTGAGACGGGAGAGGAAACACCCATGCATCTGATTGTTTGGGCTGTGGTGAAACTTAGATGGTTAAAACCTGGGCCTAGATTTTTGTTCTAGTCCCAGTAGTGTTGTTCTTTAGGGGTAGCTATATGAGCTTTGGATAGCGTAGGGTTTTGCCCTCCCCTTCTTTGAAAATAACAATAATACCGGAAATGATGTTTAAAGTCCCTGAATACGATAATATGCTATTTTTGCGAATGATCTCTATGAGTAGTTCTGTGTGTGTTTTAACACATCTCCAAAACGAAAAGTCGACATGAAGGTTTCCGCCAAAATTCATCAACTGAAAGTATAACTTTACTAAATTTTTTTCAGTTTTTCGTGATTTTCTCTCAAATACCTTCAACGAGTTTCATTAAACTTTCTGGTATATTGGGTACACACATAAATACCTATCACTTTTATTTGAAACATTTCCAAAAAAAGATAGGTTAGATGAGTAGCTGGTTCAGCGTTTGCAGAGCGCAATACTGGGCCATAAAAAAATCATCAGAGACATTTTCCGTGGTAGCCTGCTTCATTTATGGTCATCGACCGGTTTCAGGCGTTCGCCATCTCAGGATGCGTTTTTCAGACAGTGTGACAACACAGACTTGCACAGAGCAAATTCAGATTTACACACTGACTGGTGTTTTTAACTGTATTTAAAACTAAACTCTTATACTAGCTCAAGGGGTATGATCAGCTGGGTGGGAAAACACGTGTTTGGGTTGTTAAAGGGCAAATTTTCCTTACAATGGAAACAACACGTGGGGGTCTAATTTTTAAACTCCATTGTTGGAGGGAGATTTACTTTACAATTAACTAGTCAAAATAAAATATAAGATATATAAAAATAAATTAAAAATTAAATTAAATAACGATTTAAACTAACATAATTTAAAATTAAGCGATTTTTATAATTAGTTTTTTATAATTATGCATTCCAGTCAATATTTCACTTTTTACACAACATTCATATACGGCATCCACGCACGCATGTATACCTAAATATGGTTTTTATAATTAAGTTTTTTATTATGCATTCCACTCAACATCTCACTTTTTTTCTTTTTTTTTAAATATATATATAACTAGCAGATTTAAAACTGTTAATTGTAAAATAAATCTCCGTCCATCAACAGAGTTTAAAAATTAGACCTTCACGTGTTGTTTCCATTGTAAGGAAAATTTGCCCTTTAACAACTCAAACACGTGTTTTCCCACCCAGCTGACCATACCCCTTGACCTAGTTTAAGAGTTTAGTTTCAAATACAGTTAAAAACACCAGTCAGTGGGTAAAACTGAATTTGCTCTGTGCCAGTCTGTGTTGTCACACTGTCTGAAAAACGCATCCTGAAGATGGGCGAACGCTCGAAACCGGTCGATGACCACAAAATGAAGCAGGTTACCTCGGAAAATGTCTCTGATGCTTTCCAGCTCTGCGGAACCAATCACCACAAGATAAAAAAATCATCAATTCTGTACCTGCTAATATTAAAGTAGGTTCATATTATCTCTCTATATTTATGTTAGGACAAAAACGTGAAATTTCAGTTTAAAAGAAATTAGTCTTAACATATAATTATAATAAAAGGAGTAAGAGAAACTCGTGTAAGTTTTCACACCAGATTTTTTTTACTCTCTCTTACTCCTAGTAAGAGGAGGAAATATTGTAATCGGTCCAAAAATTTTCGATATCGAGTTTTCACCGGAATATCTGCTTTGGGGTCCCTTGTGTCCAAAAAAGTGCTTTTTAGCAAATGGTCTCTGTGTGTGTGTGTGTGTGTGTGTGTGTGTGTGTGTATGTATATATGTATGTGAACAGCATAGCTAAAAACGAAAAACCGTGGAAAGTTTAAATTTGATATTCCGTTTAGTTATCACCATGGGATCTGACAGCACGTTATTGTCAAAATTCCTTACCCGGAACTACCACTTTACTAGTTGGTTTTTTTCATTTTTTGCGATTTTCTCAAAAATGGCTTCAACGATTTCCTTGAAACTTCATATATAAACTACACATAAAAAGATCTACAACTTTTATTTAAAACGTTTCTCTGGGAAAATTCAGTTAAGGAGACATTTAGGGGAGGGGTGGGGTTATGTTTTTCCTAAAGTGCTATCATAGTTGATTATACAATTCGATCATCCATTTCTATAGAAACAATAGATGGCCAAGATTCTGAGTTTCAAGAAAATTATAAACCGGAAGTGCACTTTTACTGAATAGTTTTTCAGTTTCTGGCGAATTTCATTAAATTTGGTACACAAATTATGAAATTTGTCAATTATAATTTTGAGAACTGGAGTAAGAGAAAGTTGTGTTAGCGTTTCACACCAGATTTTTTTCATAAAGAAATACACTTAGTATGTATTCAACCTTCAACTTGCAATAATAAATATGTCAAGAATTCGCTCACTGACTCTCCTCTAACTGGATTAGAAGTCCCGAAGAAGGATATTAATAGTGGCCTTATAATTAATAGTTTTATTAATTAATTATAATTCCAATATCATGCAAAATATAATTGTTGTCATAATTTATTTATATATTTGACGATTTTATTATTGAAACAATTTTGAATGGAAAAATAAACTCAAAAAAATCTAAGAATTTTCCAGAGTGATGACTTTTGATAAACACAATATTAAAAGAAATCTATCGCATTTTTATTAATAATATTCAAACTTTAAAAGACCTAAGAAATATTATAGAATTTATTTATGTAGCAAAAATGCATGCGACATGACACAGTTGTTGTGGTTGGTTCCGCAGAGCTGGAAAACATGTGTATCAACTAAATTTGCTCTATGCAAATCTGTTATCTAACTGACGACACCAGAAAATATCTCTAACGACATGACATAATTTGAAGATATTATAATTATTCTGTATTTATTTACACCGAGCTCATTTTATTCTAATATTTTTTTAGCAGTGCTATTACAGAGAATGCAGTGTACTACATAAAGTCAACTTACGTATGGACCACCTACCTTTATTGCTGTAGGTTGGGATATGTAACAATCTCTTACAATTACATATCCATCGATGTCTGCTCTTCATTACACTGGACACTGGACACAGTTTAAAATACTATAATCGCAAAATAGAAGAACGCATTACTAGATCTGGGCGGAATTTGGAATATCCGTGAACTTTTTTTTAACGCACTAGTTAAAATAATCACTTGTTTTGATAATAAAGTATACTAATCACTCCCGTTAGCAACCACTCCCGCATTATCTGTAAAAAAGAATTATAATAATCAATTAACAGTTTGATTCAGGTAAAATGTAATAACAATAATAATTTTGAATATCTGGAAATAAAGGAATCCGAAGTGAACGTAGATTTACTATGTGCAAAAATATGGCAAACAATTTCATGATTTCTGCTTTACAATAACTATTATAGTTCTAATGCAAAAAAAATCAGCTAACCTGATGATGCAACATTATAGAAAAGGTTTGTGGGTTGAAATATTCTCGATATCGGCTATAAGAATTTTCTTTAAACTTGGAATGCTAACTGCACTCTAAATGCTAAACTTGGACTTGGTATGCTAAAACTTGGAACTAAACATACTTATTTTCACATATTACTAGCTCCCACACGCCATCGCTGATCACTAAGATTACGTCAGCCACATTCGTACAATGTAGAACCTCATGAGTAGAATATGGAACACCTAGTGGATAGGAAACCACTAGCGGTGAGTAAGTGAGAATGTTCTCATAACTAGCCTTTGCGCCTACGTAAGTGGTTGCAGAAGAACGTCTGGCTCTACTCAGTAGAGCGTGACGCTTCAGCATCGTATCTGGCCACCGAAAGCAGATTCGGGTAAACTTCTAGCCTACTTGAATTACCGTCCATGCGCACACCCCTATCTACCACGAATGACAGAAATGTGGGTCCGGAGACCTTGGAACTATTATTTGAACACGCTCATAATAATATGTTCGTCAAACTTACCACTTCCGGAGAGATGGAAAGCATGTGTATCACACTAAATTTGCTCTTTGGAAATCTATATTATCACACTGTTTGACAAATGCATCCTGATGATGGGCGAACGCCCTTCGAAAGAAGCAGGCTATCACGGAAAATATCTCTAACGACATGACATAATTTGAAGATATATAATTATTCTGTATTTATTTACACCGAGCTCATTTTATTCTAATATTTTTTTAGCAGTGCTTGGTACGTACAAGTGATATATTTTTAATAATATTAAAGCAGTAAGTTGTAAATTTTAATATTCACCGTAAAATTAAAGGCTGAAAAGAAGAATCTGTGTAGCAAACAAACACACACGCACATATGTACATACAGACACACACACACTCTTCACACCAGCATTTTGTATCAGAATTTCGAACAAACTTTGACCTGTGCTACCCTGTACTGTTGTCATGTAAGTTAGTTAGTATCACTGTAGTTTTCGTACGAGTACGATCTCCACCGCCATCAACTCTATGTATGTTATATCATTTGTAAAACTTAACAAATTAAACGTACCATCATCATCATCATCAATTTGTCATTTGTTAAGGTGAAGTTATAGTGGAAATATATCTGTTTTATCATAGCACCAATCTTTTCTCTGAGCTACCCATCGGTGTGGAACTCCAAACCGTCTTTATCCCGAACATTTTGGTCCTCCGTTCTGGATATTTTAAAATTGGTGCACTGTTATAAATAATTTAAAACACCATTAAAGATTTTGGCCATCAATCTGCATCACCTTATAATACATTTATGAAGAGTTCGTTCTCAGAGTGGGGGAACATTGAAATACTATTCTGAAGTTTTCATCAACCTAACTGGAATATTTTTAAAATATTTTCAAGAATAGTGATCATCAAACTGGCCTGTTAAAATCATATTTTGAAGGAAAATTCAGGTATTCTTTATTACCATTTATTACGTTTAGTGGATTCTCATTGGGTGCTGCGTAATGAGTCATACAGACTGATCTACAAACTTTCAACAAATCAACTATGGCTCTAGTGATCAACTCATCGCTTCCATCAATTTAAATTAATTTATGTTTTAATAAAAGAGAAAATTAACTTCAGCATTTTGCGTAAATATTCATAGATTATTTTCAATATTATTCAAAAGTGTATTGCAATAAATTAGCACAGGTCATTCAAATTGCGATTAATTAAATTTTATTTTGGTGCGTAGGTTACATAATTTGTTGAATATTTTCTTTATAAATTCATCTGTAAATAATTTTATTTTAACATTTATTTGAATTCTTACTTTTCAACCAGTATTTAAAAAAAAGAAAGTTATTATAAGAATATAGACTGGTTTTCACTTTATTAATACCAACTTCATTTGATAGATGTTTACAAGCAATCAGAATTAAATATCGGACTTGGGTTATTTGTAAAATTGTTTTTTTTTTGTAAATTTTGTTTAACCAATCTTTTCAGCTTTGCTTATGTTTAATTATTTTCTTTCCGTTTTTTAAAGAATGAGTTTCAGTTAATTTATGAACATTTCAAAATTGAGCGTTACTTTGTATAGATTGATTTCTAAGTTTGTTTGTGTGTGCTGTTGCAGGCTTTCTAGCTATTCATGTTTTAAATGTTCGTTCATTCTATTGATGATTATAGGAATTAATTATGAGTTAATTTATAAACAATATAAGTTGAGTACATCTCATTTAATATAGGTGGATCATTTCTCAGGTATCAGATTATTTATGGTTATCATTTTGGCATCTATCAGCCAATATTTATCTATTATATGTACATATAACACTTGTATTTCTGACTTCGCCCACTAACCTAATTTATTTATGTTGCCAACTAATTTCTGCTTTATTAATTTGCAGATACATCACTTACAAAATTCTGAATAATTCTTGAATTGATATTTTATCATAATTTTCTATAAATTATACCTTTATCATGGCAACTACCAACCCACCCGATTCCGATACCAACCCTAGCGATATTCCTACCCTTACCATTGACCAAAAAATCACCTTGGGCGTAAAAAATTAACCGCAATAGTAAAAGAAATTAAATCAGTTGCAGATGAGGCCAGAGCAGCAGTTGCGGGTCAGGATAGCCGTGCTGAAAACAGGTTCTTAGGAGCATTTAGATCTTTGGACACGGTCTATGAGAACTTTAAGACAATTTGGGACCGATTAATGGAGTTATATTTACTGAAGGGTTCGGAAAGCATTTTTCCCTCTGACGAGGACACCACTATACAGCAGGCTATTGTAAGATACTATCGGGAATGCTGTGAGGTATATGTTTTATTTACTAAACCAATGTCTAAATCTATATCCAATAGTGATGTTACTGGTGCCTGTACTTCTCGAGTTTCACAACGAAAATTGCCTGAGATAAAGTTACCCCAATTTGATGGTCAATTGAAACAATGGCCCATGTTTAGAGACACATTTATTTCTTTGGTGCATAGTGACGCCTCACTCACTCCCATGGAGAAATATCACTTCTTATTGGGCTCTTTGAGTGGGCGCGCTCTCTCTGCTCTCAAATCTGTCCCCTTAACCGCAGAGAATTATGAACAGGCCTGGACAGCTCTGAATACGCAATTTAACAATCGGAGGCGCTTAGCGCATTCCTATTTAAATCAAATTATAAATTTTAAGCCACTACAAGGGAAGTCATCTTTTTCTTCCTTGCAAGAGTTTCTCTCAGTAGTAGGAGAGAATATCACATCCCTTAACCAATTGAAGATAAACGATTTAAGTGAATATATTTTGTTCGAATTAGCTGTAAGATGTTTGGACTCGGTTACCAGAGAGTCTTTTGAGATTTGTATGATGGAGGAGAACGTTGAATTCCCAACTGCTATTAGACTTATGTCTTTCGTACAAAGTCGCTGCAATTCGTTAGCTTTGGCTAATCCTCCCTCAGATGAATCAACGCCACCGAAAGCTTCCACTTGCCTGAACACGCCAAACAAATTTCAACCAAGGGGGACCAGCCTGACTTCAAGGAAATCCGGCACTTCCTTGTTTGTTCAAACGTCCTCTGCTTCAACATCTAGTAATAAGGGAGTTGAAGTAAAATCTCCTTCTGATGCTACCAAATCTAAACGTTTGTCATGTTTTGTTTGCACTAAGCCTCATATATTGAGGGAATGCCCCACTTACCAATCGAAATCCCCTGCGGCGAGATACCAGTTATTAAGCGAGTGGTCTGGTTGCAGAAACTGTTTGCATCCTGGTCATCGCACCAACCAATGTACCTCAAGAAATGTTTGCCGAGAATGTAGTCGTCGTCACCATACCACATTGCATTTTTCTACTCCTGCTAAACCTACCCAACAAGCAGTTACTATTTCAAATACACCTGCCCCCCCTGGTACTGAAGATCGCTCGGCCTTGACCCCCATCACTAATGAAAATACTGAAGTGCTATTAGGCACGGCTCTAGCTCGCATTAGGGATCACCTTGGTCATTACCAACCAGTTCGCCTAGTGATTGACTGTGGCAGTCAGTACTCCTTTATATCTCAACCATGCATTGAACGCTTGCACTTGACCCTGTAAGCTTTAAAAAAGGCATCTCCGGTATTGGACAAACGAGCTTAAAAGAAATTAAAGGGAAAGTCTCTTGCTCTTTAATCCCCGTTGATAGTAATAATGTAGTACTTCAAGTGGACGGTGTGGTGGTTCCCACAGTTACCTCTCATCTTCCCCAAGTGACTGTTCCCATTGAGGTTCGCCAACACTATATTGGTTTAACTCTCGCTGACCCAGAATTTTGGAAACCGGGTCCCATAGATTTATTGTTGGGTGCTGATGTGTTCGCTCAAGTAGTGCCTGGTCTGCCATCTGTTATTAAACCCTCTCAGCCACAAGTTGTGGATACCATCTTCGGGAAGGTATTGATTGGACAGTTTGTCAGTGCATGTTCACCACCCAATCATACCTCTTTATTTATATCTGGCGAGCCAAATATTGCAGACATAATGAAGAAGTTTTGGGAAACTGAAGAAATTCATAAATCGATTCCCACATCAGCTGATGAACAGAAGTGTGAAAACCATTTCCAGCACACATATCAGCGAAC
The DNA here is from genome assembly GCA_011037195.1 of Triatoma infestans. NCBI lineage: Eukaryota > Metazoa > Arthropoda > Insecta > Hemiptera > Reduviidae > Triatoma > Triatoma infestans. The sequence continues at coordinate 309,954 of JAAEAF010014334.1, forward strand.
TGAATCTGGCCGATATATGGTTTCTCTTCCCTTTAAAGAGGAATTCAACCCAGGATATGAAAGTAGATCTTTAGCCCTGAAACGTTTGTTTCATTTAGAAAATCGGTGGAGTAAGGATCCACAATTACGCCTACACTATCAGACCTTCATGCAAACATACTTTGAAATGAATCATATGAGTCGAGCACTTAGCTCTGCTCATTATACCATCCCTCACCATGCGGTACTGAAACGAGATGCGGCAGATATTAAGCTACGAGTAGTGTTCGATGGTTCTGCCAAAGCCTCAAACGGTTCGCTTTCATTGTAGGATCATTTATTGGTAGGCCCTAAACTTCAGGCAGATATCTCCTCTATTTTGCTTAATTTCCGTCGCCATCGAATTGCCTTCACTGCCGATATAGTTAAGATGTATCGGCAGATATTGGTTGCACCAGCTGATCGCAAATACCAACATATACTGTGGCGTGCTGATCCCTCTGACCCTGTTGAGGAATTTGCTCTTAACACTATCACCTATGGGTTAGCATGTTCCCCATATTTAGCAATGCGTGTAATCAAGCAACTTGTTATAGATGAAGGTGATGCCTATCCCCAAGCTTCAGAAGTATTACTCGGCGATATCTATGTGGATGACATTGTGACTGGAGCAGCTTCTGTTTCCGAAGCAGTTCATCTACGTGATCAACTAATTAATCTCCTGTCTCGTGGTGGTTTTCTTTTAAGCAAATGGGTTAGTAATTCTTCAGAAGTGATTGCTCGTGAAAATCCGTCTTCCAGCCCACTCATCTCTCTCACTTCAAGTGAGGATCATGTAGTTAAAGTTCTAGGCATGCAATGGGATCCCCAAGAAGATGTTTATTCATATAAACTACAGGATATTATTTCCTCTGCTATGACCAAACGATCAATTTTGTCAACTATAGCTCGTATTTTTGACCCATTGGGTTATCTCGCTCCAATAGTTTTTGCAGCTAAACTATTGTTGCAGGATGTTTGGCAAGCAGGAATTGATTGGGCCACCCAAATTCCAGAAAACCTAGAGCAAACGTGGCTGGCACTTATTAACGACCTGCCCCACATCACCCACATAAAAATCCCACGTTTTGTACCTGTAGCTAAGGACATAACTTGTAAATTAGTAGGGTTTTGCGATGCATCAGAACGAGGTTATTGCGCATCTATTTATCTCCTTACTAAACATTCCTCAGGTTTTCAGTCCTTTCTGATTAAGGCGAAAACTAAGGTTGCACCGGTTAAGCCACTTACCATCCCTAGGTTGGAATTATTAGGCGCATTACTCTTAGCGCGTTTATATTCCTCCCTCAGTAGTTTCAGAAAACATATGTCTTCTCCAAGTGAAGATATCTTCTTTACCGATTCTACCATCGTATTAAATTGGCTCAATATGCCTCCACAAAATCTTAAAATATTCGTCGCTCATGGAGTTGTCGAAATTACAGACACGATTCCTGTTGCCCGTTGGCAGCATGTTTCAACTTCTGATAACCCAGCTGACTTGGGTTCAAGAGGTTTAGCCCCATCAGCGTTAGTCCATTCATCGTTGTGGTGGAATGGCCCTCCTTGGCTTTGCCAGAGCGAGGCTTCGTGGCCCGCAACACCTTATAATAATATCCCTTCTACAACATTACCTGAAGTTAAGTTATCTAAAACCGTATTAGCAGCTACAGCTACTTTTCCAGAAATTGTTTCTTGGATGGAACAATTTTCCTCTTATGTCACTCTAGTACGTAGCATGGCCTTTGTGTTACGCTTTATACAAACTTGCAAATCGAAAACCAAAACGGTAGGCCCTATTACTGCTGGTGAATTCCGACAAGCTAATCAAAAATGTATCTATCTGCTGCAACGGCATTATTATCCTGAGGCCTTTGCAGAATCACTTCCTTCATCGGCATCACCTTCGGTGGCAATATGTCGTTCTCTAAACACCTTTATCGCCCAAGACGGGCTTATTAGGGTGGGCGGCAGAATTCGACATTCTTCTTTAAAGGAACACCAGAAACATCCGCTGTTATTACCACGCCGCTCACATTTCAACAATCTACTAGTGGATTACCTCCATCGTAGTCATTTACATGTCGGGCCCGCCACACTGCAGTCTATAATTCAACGGAATAATTCAACGCAATTACTGGATTCCCGCTGCTAGAAGCTTAATCAAGCAGAGGAAAAGCAAGTGTTTAACTTGTCTCAAGCTATCCCAGGCAGCGAGGGCAACCTATATGGGCGACTTACCGGCTGAGAGACTCCAGAAGTGTCGACCTTTCTATCATGTCGGCGTAGATTTCGCTGGTCCCTTTCTATGTTGAGAGACGTCTCGGCGGCGTGCGCCCCTTATCAAAGCATACTTATGGTTATTTATTTGCTTTGCTACCAAAGCAACTTATTTGGAGGTGGTTCCTAATCTTTCCACCGAAGGCTTCCTTGACGCATTTGACCGTTTTATAGCCCGAAGAAGTATTCTCGGATTGCGAAACTAATTTTAAAGGGGCTGCCCATTATCTCAAAGAACTAGCCCAATGGCAAGCGACTAAGGAGACTCGAGAAGCGCTCATTAATTACAGTCAACAGAAGGCAATAGAGTGGAAATTTAACCCTCCTTATACACCCCATTTTGGGGGATTATGGGAGGCTAACATTAAGGTTGTTAAATCCCTGTTACTAAAGACATTGGGTAATCAGCCGTATTTAGAAAGAGAGCTAACCACGATGCGCAGTTTGTGTTGAACAACCGTAGAGTGCGGATCGAAGTTCACTGCGGCTGCATATACAAACTGATTCTTTCATTTAAGTTAAAAATAATTTTTATTTCTCTTATTTCCTAATTTCTCGAGTTTCTTTTTATTTTTCACGTACATTTTTATTTCTCTCTTTTTCTTTTTTTTTTCCTTTTTTATTTTCCGTTTAATTTTAGTTTAAATAACCTTTTATTTTTCTTTATAAGTGCTAGAAGTGAAAGTACTTTAGAGGGATTGGTTTTATTTTACATTTTCATTTTCCTTTTAACGGTAGTTATTTTATTTTAAATATATATATATTTTTGTTTTTTTTTTGTTTTTTGTTAGAGGTTTCCTTTTAATTTTATTTTAATTACAAAATGACAGACAACAGTAGAGGTCAGGTTGGGGTTCCACCTGACATTGAAATGGAAAGTGAAGGGGCAAAGGGAATTGCAGAAATTATAAATCAGCCAGAAAATGTGGAAAAAAGCGTTGAGGTGAGTGGGTTAGTTATCCCAATGGAATACCGTAATGATGATCTGGGACCGTTTTTTGTTATAATTGAGAGCCTAAACAAAGATCAAAAAGGTATTTCCAGAATACACCCGATGTCTATTGGGAAACTATTATATGTAAACCATCCTGATATTGCAAACAATATAAATTCCATTAAGAAATTGGGTGTGAACAGATTAAGAGTGGAACTGAATAATGGGGTTTCTGCTAATAAACTGATAAAATCGATGGTATTGAAAGATAAAGGGTTTAATTCATATATCCCAAGGTACTTATTACAAAGGAGAGCTGTAAGAGGGATAGATACGGAGCTAAGTGAAGAGGAAATTAAAGAGGTTATAAGGGGTCCAGTGGGTCATAAATTTGAAATTTTGGATTTGAGGAGGTTAAAGCGTAGGGTGACAGACAATGAAACAAATGAAACTAAATATGTACCTACTCAGTCTGTATTAATTACAGTGAGAGGTCAACAAATCCCGCAGTATCTATATATACATTATGTCCGGTGTGAGGTACATAATTATATACAGAGAGTAATACAGTGTAAGAAATGTATGAGATATGGGCATTTTCAGGATCAGTGCAAAGGCAGTATAAGGTGTGAAAAATGTGGGGATAAACATGAAAGTAAAGAATGTAATAGTAGAGAAACTAAATGCGTAAATTGTGGAAACGGTGGGCATGTAGCTTCAAATCATGATCTATGCCCCCGCTTTAAAAAAGAAAAAACTATAAAACAATTAATGGCTGAGAACAATTTACCATATATGGAAGCTAGAAATCTTCTCGAAAACAAGAATTCATTTTCTGCACTAGTGAATAAAGAGGCACCGACGCTTGACAATCTAAAGGAATTTCCTTTGTTAAATAAATGTTCTAACCCTAATAGGCAATACGCTTCGACAATAACAGTAAAAAGGGCCACTAAAAGAGTCAGGACTGTTTCTCCAAATTTTGATCAAAAAGAAATAAATAAATTTATATTTAATCAAGGATTGGACAAAAATGTTCCTGGAGGTCTGATTCAGAAAAATCCCTATAAACCAACTGAAATCCAGAAGGTTTTGTCACCTCTGAAAAGTGATAATAATCTGGAAATTATTTATGAAGCTATGCACTCTATCTTAAAGAGTATAAACACCAGCGATTTAAAAGATATGCCGGAAGAAAAATTAAAAACAATAATTAAAGATAGGTTAATAAGTCTAAACGAAGCGATGTAAATAAAATATTTGAACTAGTTATTGAATTACAACAGTGTAATTCTACCTATTTTCAACTAGTATTATACCAGCAAAGTTTATCTTAATAAATGTATGTACATATGTCTGTAAATATCTGTATAGATGTCTGTTATAATTCAAGTATGGCTGTGTGTTTGTCTGTTCTGTACATAGGTATGAATGGAAATGTATGCATGTGTGTACATAGTGCAATGTGTATATATAGTGTAAATAAACTTTATATTTGGCTGTATATAGTATTTTATTGTACAGTGTATATAATTATTTATTTATCTTCATCAACTTTTAAAATATGAATAAATCAACCATATTGCAATGGAATGCCAGATCTGCTATTGCTAATAAAGGAAGCCTAGAAATTTGCTTAAAAAAAGAAAACATTGACATAGCTTTAAGCGAAACATGGTTCAAACCAAACTCTGTGGTTAAGTTTACAGGTTATAACTTAGCCAGAAATGACAGATTAGATGGAAAGGCAGGGGTAGCAATATTAATTAGTAATAAAATAGGTTTCACAGAAATTCAAAATTTATATAATATAAATGATCTGATGGTATTGGGGATTTCTGTACCAACGTTACAAAATAATAGATTATTATCAATTGTATCTGTTTACAATAGCCCGAAAAATAACATTACTTGTGCAGAATGGGACAAGTTTATTAAAAGTATACCCCCTCCATTTATACTAGGAGGTGACTTTAATGTACACAATCAAGTGTTTGGCTCCAGCTACACAGATACCAAAGGTCGCTCTCTATTAGAAGCAATTCATGATAATAATCTAGTTTATTTAAACATTGGGCTTCCTACAATAGTTAATAATATAAATCAAACAAATGAATCGGCGTTAGATATAACTATATGCTCTCCACAACTCGCCCCATTTTATACTGGTCTCTTTTAGACGATACCATGGGGTCTAATCACATTCCTATTTTAATGGAATCAAATGATAACATAATAAATACTACAAGTAGACTGAATATACGTAAATGGAATATTAAAAAAGCAGACTGGGATTCTTTTCGAAATAATATAAATAAACATGTACTATCCACCGACAGTTATACAGATTTTATGGCAGCCCTGAACTACGCTAACGAAAACTCTATACCAAAACAAAGCTATAATAAGGGAAATAAATATAATAATTGGTGGAATGACGAGTGTAAAGAGGCGATAGAGAAAAGGAAACAGACATTTAAACAATATGTGCAGAACTCTAATTTTGACAATTTTTTAAAATACAAAAAACAAACTGCGCTAACGAAATTAATACTTAAAAATTGTAAAAAAACTCATTGGAAGCAATTTTGTGAAAAATTAAATAAAAGCACACCAATTGGAGACATATGGAAAAAAATCAAATTACTGTCAAAACCTGTAAATAGTTATATCCCTTTAGTTCAGGGCGATTGGTGTGTTGATTTTATAAATAACTTAGCACCTCCTTTCGTCCAAAACAAAATAGAGTTTGAAAATAATACAAACGAATCGTCTCATATGTTATTACAGCATTTTACAATAAACGAACTAAATAAAGCTATAAAACACCACTCAAATACAGCACCTGGGATGGATAACATACATTACCCAATGATTGAAAATCTTCCGGCCCCAGCAAAAGTTATTTTATTAAAATTATACAACGGTATGTGGACGAAAGGAGAATTCCCAGATGAATGGAAAAATTACCTAATAAATCCGATACTAAAACCTAGTAAAAACAGACAGTCTTGTGACTCATATCGCCCGATTGCTCTTTCCTCTTGCCTGTTGAAAATATTCGAAAGAATGATTAAATACAGATTAGAATGGTGGTTAGAACACAATAAAATGTTGCCTGAGAGCCAATTCGGATTCAGAAAAGGTAAATCTGTGCACGATTGCCAGATACAATTGGCCACGGATATTTATTCAGGCTATACTGTAAATAAAGTAACTCTGGCGCTATTTTTAGATTTCACGGCTGCGTACGATAACGTACAACTTCCAATCTTGGCAGAAAAAATGAAATCTTAAAAATTTCCTGCTAAATTTATTAAAAATATTATCAATCTAATTTTAAACAGAAATATTTATATAAAAATAAACGATAAATAGAAGGACCCGTAGTATCAAAAATTGGTCTGCCTCAAGGCAGCATCCTGAGCCCGGTACTGTACTCAGTATATGTTAAAAACTTAGAGAACATTATCACTCAAAATACTAAGTTACTACAGTACGCAGACGATGTCTGTATTTACACCACGAAGAGAACTATGGAAGAATGTAAACAAGAACTTGCAGTGGTTGTAGATAAACTATACAAATGGATGCTCGATAATGGTCTGTCTATATCTGAATCTAAATCTGTTATATGTCCATTCACTAGAAAACGAAGATTGAATCTCTCCAATGAGCTGTATCTAAGTGGCAGAAGATTTCCGTGTGAGATGTCAGCAAAATTTCTGGGGGTCACTATGGATAAAACTCTTAATTGGAAAATTGATATAAAAAACGTAGAAGCCAAAATTGGGAAATATTTAAATATTTTACGGGCAACATGTCATAGAAAATGGGGTGCGGATCCAGAAATCTCTTTGTTATATTATAGGGCCACTATAAGAGCTGTGTTGGATTTTGGATGTTTTCTGTACGGACAAGCTAAAAAGACAGTTTTGCGGCCATTAGAAATACTACAAAATAAATGTTTGAGATTATGTTTGGGTTTCTTAAATAGTACTCCGGTGGACATTTTATATGCAGAAGCTTGTGAAATTCCACTGAGACATAGAATTCAAATAATATCGGATAGATATGTACTAAAATTAATGAGCAGAAATAGAAAAATTTATACTCAAATATGCCATCTAAATGAAAAAATTCTTACTTATGCATTTTGGAAGAAAAAAGCTGCTCCTGTCTACACCAATAGTTTCATGTTTATTTCAGAATTCAAAAACATCATTTTTTCTAATGATCCAATACCAATCTATTCGACTGAATATAATTATCTTTATAAAGATATTAATGTTAGCACATCAACTGACCTCGGAGCAAAACCTGAAGAATTTAGAATTGCTGTATTTGAGGAATTCATGGAAAATAATTGGCCGCAAACCTATAGAATATTCACAGATGGGTCCAAGTTAGATAATAAAGTAGGAAGCGCTATGTATGACCCCCAACTTAAATTCTGCGAGATAGCTCAGCTTAGTGAATACGCCTCAGCCTACACAGCAGAGGTAGTCGCTATTATCATGGCCCTTAAGTACATTTTATCATTATCATTATTTAATAGCAAGAAATGCACAATACTAAGTGATAGCCAGAGTGTTTTAAATAAAATAGCGAATTTGAATAAATCTCGTAACTTGGACCACCTGTTTGTAGAGATACTTGAACTAATGTCCCTGTTAGCGGAAAGGGGAATATCTGTTAATTTTGTCTGGGTGAGAGGACACTGCGCCATTAAAGATAACGAAACTGTGGACATGATAGCTAAAGAAGCGACAAAAACTGGAGAGATCGCCAACATAAAATTAACACCCTCTGACCTGAAAAATCATATTAAATAAAGCTATAAAAACAAATACAAACAATCAAATAAAGCTATAAAAAACTGGCAAGCAGAATATGAAAGTAATGAGAAAGGAAAATTTTATAAAACATTCGTAAACAAATTACCAAGAAAACCATGGTTCCAAGGATTAGGGCTAAATAAGTGTAATATTATGACGATAAGTAGATTGAGGTCGAACCATGCTGTTTGCGGCACATATTTATATAAAATTAACATAAGAGCATCCCCAAATTTCAGTCAATGCAATGTGCAGGAAGACTTCACACATGTAATAATGGAATGCCCTAAATTTAACACTGAAAGAGAAAAGATGTTAAAAATACTGTACAGATATTTGGAGGCCCCTTTCCGCTACGAAGATATTATATTTTCTGATAATATCTCTGTTTTAGAAGCTCTAATTGAACTGACTAAGAAGTATGAAAGTGTATGATTGTATTTATTAGCGTGTTTGTAGTACGAATGTTATAGGCTAGGTATTTCAGGGATGGAGGAATATCGAGTACTCCATCCCAATAGTTCTGTAGATAGTTGTACATATAGCTTATAGGTTTGTAAATACTTTTTATCTTTAGGT